>CM029621.1:9377617-9726790 GCA_017311315.1 Dendrocalamus latiflorus
GGTGGCTTCAATTATTATTTTAACAAATGGCTCATCTTCTATCTATTTTATGAACGTATCAACCAATAAAAAAAGGAATTCAAAGCCCCTGGATACTCTTAGAAAATATTCCAGAATGTCTAGCCCCCAGGTTGTAAAAGGCCAAGTATCATTTGCAAATTTTGTGCAGATTGATATACCTATTGGCTATAAAAATGACATTGTAGTATTGTACACACTTTGTCATCAGATCTTTTGCATCATGAAGGGCGCTTGGCTAGTAATGCCCTTGTTAGAAGGATTTACTGACCAATATTCTGTAGGAATGATATGCTCCAGAGACTCCTCCATGTACATTAGATAGTAATTTCAAACCATCCTTTTTAGATATACATGTCATCAATACTACGTGAGTTCCACGTTTGTAAAGGGTACATTCGGTCAGAGTGTAGATTTGGCATTTTGAGTTGTACGATCATCCTGTACGCCATCTTCAAGAAGTGTGCCATGCCGAAGATATTCGTAGATTGGTGTCATCTAATCATTATTGGGATAAATCTATATGACTTCTAGTGGAGCGTCTTCAGAATGCTCAACTACTGAGGGTTTGTCAAGTTCCTTTGCCTTGACCGTGGATCTCAACTTTTTCTGGAGCCTAGTCTATACAATACACCATGCAAAATATATGCAACCAAACCATAGATTCTAACTTAGAACCAAACCTGAACCCCCTATGCACACAACCAACGACACCCATGTCGTGCCCACACTCAACCAACTCCGCTCAAACCTCCAAAGTCGGTCTGACCACCAACCATAGGCTGGTCAGACCGCCGGCACTTTGGCCAGCCAAAGGCTAGTCTAACCACCACGGCCGGTATGACCGCCAACCAAAGGCTGGTTATACCACCGCCTCGCACAACGAAAGCACACTCACTGGAAAATAGCTACTGCCAACTAGAATCTGGTCATATCGTAACCCTAGTCTAACCACCATTCAAGTCCGGTACCGCATCCGGCCGGTCAGACCACGGCTCTCATGCTGGTCTAACTGCCACTCCATCGCCAATCTGACCATCAACCCTAGGCCGATCAAACCGCTCTTGGCCAGTATGACCGCGGCCCCAATGCCGATCATACCATCATCAACAGAAGCAACTGGAAAATTGCAAACTCTAAAAAAACCAAACTCAGATTCCGCAAACTCTCTAAACCAATTTCTTGTCGCAGTCATGGGGTAATCTCCACAAGGTCAACATGTTAACTTTTGCAAAAAGATCACTTTAAGGGAAAAAAACACGAGGATGTCACTGGAACAACACATTTGAATTTAAGCTTAGCGATTTTGCACATGTTAGCAATATTTCAAGTACGGAAGTACCTAAAAATGGCTCTCAAAAAAAATTATACCCAACAGATCATTATAGCCTATCAACAATCATTGATCAAGGTAGTTACTACTGGTGAGCACTTGAACCTCTTAATTTACAATTCAGAAAATCTAAAGCTCATCCAGGCACGCTTGTCTTATCGCTCCCCTAGGTGCGAAGCCATCCGATGGAGCACGATGCAGGTTTGTTTCTCACCAGTAGTCTCTCTTGTACGATGGATTTTTGCCATGTCTATCCGATGTGTTGCTCTTTACAATACACGTCTGTTGTGCCCCGCAAATGCAATTTATTTGCTTCAGTATGTCCATCGTCCCTTCTCGATGATGTGTGAACTAGACCAGCATTAATCAAATGACCATGTGTACTCAGTCCAGCCATCTTTACTTGCGTTGGGGAGCACATTGAGATGAAAAGGCAGAGAGCATCATTATTTGTCAGGTTGTCAACTGAATAACATCACATAAGAGCGGCTATAAACAAAACTAACCAGTAAACACACATTTCTACTTTTTTTGCCATGAGCTTAACCGCTAATTAATTAGGTCATATACTAGGAACCAATGAAAAGTACAAATGATAACTGTGATGCAACTAATGGTAAAAGTTGCACTTTTATACCAAATCACCAAAGCAATAGTAAATTTATGACTTCATGAGATAACTTATGAGAAGTGTAGATGATAATGTAGGGTGCAACTAATGGTAATTTTTGAACCTTTTACACCCAAATCGCCGAAACAACGATAAAACTTTAACTTGATACGATAACTTATGAGAAATGCATATGATAACTTAGGGTGTATTTAATGGTAAATTTCAAACATTTTTTACACAAACTCGCAAAACAATGGTAATTTCTAAACTTTAGGTGGTAATTTATCAAAACTGCATATGATAACTTAAAAGTGCAAATGATGTTAACTTCATAGCTTAAGGTGGTAATTTATATAAAGGTCTAGATGATAACTTACGGTGCAATTTATGGTAAATTTTGATCTTTTTACACCATATCACAAAATGATGGTAAATTCATAACTAAAGGTGATAGTTATGAAAAGTCCAAGTGATAACTTTTGCAGCAACTAATGTTTATTTTCAAACATTTTGTACACAAACGCAAAAAAATGATGCTAAGTTATAAACTAATTCACGGGGTAATTTAATGAAAGTGTATATCATATCACAGGCTACAACTAATCATCTAGTTTGAACTTTTTATTCAAACAAACTCACATGGCACATTCTGAATTTAGGGTGATAATTTGTTAAAAATGTATATGATAATTTACGGTGCAACTGATGATAAATTTTAAACTGTAAATGGTAATTTGTTTTAAATAGAGTGCTAGTTTTTTAATCCACAGATAGTAACTTGTGGAACACAACTAATTGTAACTTTTTGACTGGAGTTAGCATGAAAGAATTTTTTTTCTATGCAAGTTGATGGTAGTTTTTTTCTAGGTGATAATGTGTGTGCACTGTCTAATTTCTCGCAAGAGGAGCAGCCATACTTTGCTTCCGCATCTTTGTTCTCAAGTTGGGCCATGGGAATGTGCGGGACACAGTGTCATGCAAGGTGAAGGAAGCGAGCGAGCATAGGGCCTGTTCGGCAAGTCAAAAGCCGGTAGTTTTTTTCTAGGTGATAATGTGTGTGCACTGTCTAATTTCTCGCAAGAGGAGCAGCCATACTTTGCTTCCGCATCTTTGTTCTCAAGTTGGGCCATGGGAATGTGCGGGACCCAGTGTCATGCAAGGTGAAGGAAGCGAGCATAGGGCCTGTTCGGCAAGTCAAAAGCCGGCCGGCTTTTGGCTTTTGCTACAGTACCAAACTTTCAAACGGAGTAACATCTGTACCAGCCAAAATTACAAATGAGTATATGTCTCTCCGTAATCTATACTGTAAACAACTAAAATTCAAAATTTTCAGCTAAAAGTGATAAGGCACAGCCAAAACAATAGGCCCATAGGGCGTGTTTGGATGCTGCCCTGGCAGGCAGCTGAACAGTCAGGCAGCAATCCTGTCCCAGGCATAGGAAAATGAACGTCTGAGATCAGTTATCTGGGCCAGGCAAATTCTCAGACTGCAAACCAAACAGCCCCATAGTCCAGCGAGCGCGCACCAGGAAAGGGACAAGATGGTTCGGGCACTCCCGCGTGCGAATGGAAAACACAAAAGCGGCTGGGTGCACGTCGAAGCGCTGTAGTCGATTCCTTTACAATTTTATACGCAAGCTCTTAGATTAATCAGATTAAGACAGGAGGAAATCGCATGGCTTGTTCCTTCAGATCCCTTCAATCAGTCAGTTAGGAAAACATTGGATCCTCTGTGACCCTACTTCTTGTGCACCATGTCACATCAAGAGACTAGCAGTAGGATCAGGGCATTTAATGGACGTAATCTTCATTGTGGTGGAGCCGGAATAAAAATCAACATAGAACGATAAACCAATTTGGCAACAGATATGATATACGTGGCTAGCGTCACACTGCAACATGGAAGCTGCAGTTTGACTAGCAACATGAAGGATCCGCCGCCTGAGTCGCCTCGCTGGACCAAATTCAAACTTTCCTTCTGGCGGCCGGTCGTCGTCTGCATCCATCCAATGATCCAAACAGTCCCAATTCGTCACATGTCAACCACCATCTCTCCATCTTGTTATAAGCAAACGAATCTTTGGCTCTTGGTCCACCAGAACCTGTCTCCTCTGATCATTTTCTAGCTTGCTCTTGGCGCCTTACAGTTCAACTAATGGAGCCCGTCGAGGACATCGTCATCGCCGGCGCCGGGCTCGCCGGTCTCGCGACGGCGCTCGGGTTATACAGGTAAGCATCGTTGGTCTCCCGTACAGTTAGAAATCAGTTCGGTCGTTGCGCTGTTGCGCTCCGGCCGGGATGCCGAGTTATGTTAACGAGTGGGCTGGTGCCTGGTGGTGTCGTACGTCTGGTACAGGAAGGGGGTGAGGAGCGTGGTGCTGGAGTCGTCGCCGACGCTGCGCGCGTCGGGGTTCGCGTTCACGACATGGACGAACGCCTTCCGCGCGCTCGATGCCCTTGGCGTTGGGGACAAGATCAGGGAGCACCATCTGCTCTACGAGAGGTGAGCCACCGGCCAACCCGTTGCTACTTGCTAGCCTAGTAGAGGTGATATAACCTGACAGTGGGAGAGTCAGTGGTGAAACCAGACTACAATTCATGCAGGGGTCAATTCTTTTAAATTTTTTATACTATTTTTAGAACTACATATTTTTTTTTTCATGAATATTTGAGCCTCTTTTTTTAAAAAAAATTTGATGCGTGTCAATTGACACTACTACTTACTGTGTGCCTCCACAATACAAGTGAAGGGCCAATTAGAGAAGGTACATATAGAAGTAGATATACAGATGAGGAAATTTTGCTCAACTACATTGCAAAGATGTATAAATAGTAGAATAACATCCAATTTGAGGCTAGCAAGTGCAGTATGGACCCAAATATCCCACCTTCTCGTACCATGCTTGAGTTCACCATCTCATCCGATATCCTCGATGTTCTAAGTCTCAACTCCTCCATGAGCCTAGTCCCGATCCTCGTCGTTGATCACAGTTGACTCCAAATAACTTTGTACATCCAAAGGCAGAAATAATTTCTAAGCATAAGTTCTTCACATTTTGACCTACATTAGCCAAGACATGCATCATGACTTTAATTCAATGCCTCAAGTCATCCTAACTCAATCTATGAATCAAAACCCAAAATCCTCAATTCTGCCCAAAGCCTATCTAGACAAAGTGCGATCTTTGCAAAATCATTTGATATCAAAATTTGCAATAGTTCATCACAACAACATCATGGACCTCCTCACAAAGTCATTCACATATCAATGTTTTTAATTCCTAATTTGGACTAGTTTTTTATTGTTAGTGAGCAATTTATCCGACAGAAGCAAAATATACAAAATTACAAGAAAGTAGGAGATTGCTGTGCTTAACACACGGCAATATGCATTTGATTCTCGTGTGTCGTTTTTCCGTTGTAAAGACTTAAACATGATCAAAATAACTCACCCCATTGTTTATTGAAAACTTTATAAGATTGTTTTGTAAATTTTGTCGATCGGTCCCAAACTTTCTTTCACCCTCTTCATCCAGCCTCTTGTAGCAAAACATCTGCTTCCGAGTAGTGGCAGAACCACAACTGGAGCGATCTAGGCAACGCCTTTTGCCATTCTCTGAAGAATGAATCCCGATATTGCAACATATATAGTCTAAGCGCATTTTTATACTGTGTCATCAAAATCTAGTTCCACCCCTGGTCCTGAATTTATCCTTCGATACAACCTAGCATATCCGGGAAAGCAAGAACAACCACTTCCATTGAAGGAGTTAATATAATGTATGTAGAAGTTTTCGGAAATCTGCTAGGCTGTGACATTTCGTACTTGTTCACAGGCTGGTGACCTTCTCTGCATCCACAGGCGAGGCTGCCGCAAAAGTGAGCCTGAAGATGCAAGGGAAAAGGTACTGAAACTATGTTCATTCACAGTGTTGTGTTACAGAATGGTACAGTTTCTGTATGTAAAATCTAACGAGCAGATATCTGGCAATTTGTTTATAAAATTTATGGATTCATCAGTGGACCGCACGAAATTCGGTGCGTGAAGCGGAACTTCCTACTGGAGACGCTCGAAAACGAGCTGCCGGAGGGCACCATTAGGTACTCATCCAGGATCGTCTCAATTGAGGAAGAAGGCAGCATCAAGCTCGTGCATTTGGCAGACGGCTCTATCCTAAAAGCGAAGGTGAGATAATAGTGCACAGGGCAGCTTAGTCGCGCTGCATCTTGTGCTTCACTTCCTCTTCACAGTTTAGCTTACGCGATCGCTTTTGTTGTGTGCACTGTGAAGGTTCTTATAGGATGTGACGGAGTGAACTCCGTGGTGGCGAAGTGGCTGGGCCTGCCAAAGCCAATCCTCTCGGGGCGCTCGGCCACCAGGGGTCTCGCCGAGTACCCGGCTGGCCACGGTTTCGGCCCCGAGATCCTGCAGTTCATCGGCAAAGGCTTCCGCTCCGGCGTGCTGCCCTGCAACGACACGTCCGTGTACTGGAACTACACCTGGTACCCATCCCCAGATGGTACGCGTCGTTGTACATTCCCAAATTAACCATCTTGTTCCATCAAGCCAAAACGTTTTGCAATGACAAGTTCATTCATTGATTAATCTTGTATCGTGCAGACAAGGATGCCGAGGAGACCGTGGCCAAGATGCGGCAGTACGTGCTCACCAAGCTGAGGGGCGCCAAGATCCCGGCCGAGGCGCTGGACGTGATCGAGCGGAGCGAGATGAGCGACGTGGTCTCCTCGCCGCTGAGGTTCCGGTCCCCGCTCGCGCTCGTCCGGGGCAGCATCAGCAAGGGCAACGTCTGCGTCGCCGGCGACGCGTTCCACCCGATGACCCCGGAGCTCGGCCAGGGCGGCTGCGCGGCGCTGGAGGACGGCGTCGTCCTGGCCCGGTGCCTGAGCGAGGCCTTCGTCGGCGGGAAGAACAACGGGGGGTACGAGAGCGTCAAGGTGGCCCTGGAGAAGTACGCGGAGGAGAGGAGGTGGCGGGGCATCCGGCTGATCACGGCCGCCTACGTCGTCGGCTTCATCCAGCAGAGTAACAACGCGGTGATCAAGTTCCTCAGGGAGAAGTTCTTGTCAGGGTTGCTGGCCAAAGTGCTGGTCACCATGGCCGACTACGATTGTGGAAAGCTGTAATAATTTTGTTCCTGGAAGAAGGAAAGCACGTGGACATGGCAGTACGGAAGAACCATCTTATCACATCAACGTGGAACAATCTTGCGTTGTTGTAAACCAATCATATTAGGGAGCTCAAAGTCCACCGTACAATGTACTGCTACGTACACGCACCATGGCAGATGCAGAAGGCGACTCTATGCTGTTATTTTTCTTTCAGAGGAAACTTGATGTCAACACTTGAAGTGTGAGTTGCATGACCGAAAGAAGTTGATCACGCTTGTAGTGGAGTTTACGTGGTGCAGACGGAGCAACAGAAACTGCCATAACCACATGCTGTGATTAATGAACTGAACATAGGCTGCATATGGGCAGATTAACAAACCAGTTTGACCAAGTGGCTTCATCCGCATCCAAGGATCGCACGGACCACGATTCGGAGCAATTTGCCGTGCAAGTGTGAGGAATCCCTGTAGCCCCAATCACGTTAATCCCAATTATACCACTACATAGTAATGTCTATAGATCACCACCTCATATAGACATCAGGCTACACATCATCTTTTCAACGTACAATATCTATTATTAATCAATACTGTAATTTAACATTTATTTTTAATTTCCTCCCCAATATACCGTTTAATGCAGTGGCACACCTTTACAATGTGGTAAACACCTTTATGGTATAGGAGTACCAATCAGCAGAAAGTCCAAAACAAAGGGGAAAACCTCTTCACAGAGATGTGCAGCATTTTCTTCCCACCGCACGAATCATAAAGCACTTGTTGATGTACATCCTGGGTAGTCACAACAAAAGAAAAGGCTTTGACGAGGATAGAATAATCCTCAAATTATTACGTCATTATATCCACCGAATATACCCTTTATGGATAAGGGAGAAAATTCATGAAGGAGTCATAAGTCCTTCTACAACTACTCTATAGTCGCAGGCTCTTCTACGACCATGAAGCTGTAAGTCGTTCTATGACTACTCCATGGTTGCAAGTTCTTTTATGATCATGAATTCGCAAGTCATTCTACGACTACTCTGTTGTCGCAAGCTCTTCTACGACCATGAAGTCGTAAGTCCTTTTACGACTACTCCATGGTCGTAAGCTCTTCTACGGCTAGAGTCCTAAGTCCTTCTACAACTACTCCATGGTTGCAAGCTCTTCTAAGACCACATAGTCGTAAGCAGTTCTACAGTCACCTTGTGATCGTAGACTATTCTACGGTTTCTATATCCCCAATCGACTTGTCAAACGACATCTTACTATATCGTGGGGGCGTCTGATAAGGTGGTTAGAACATACGTTTATCTAATAACCGCACACAATCTCTCTCTGACAACAACCATTGCATGACGAACGAACCACTACGCCTCTCTGATAATAACTTCCGCCAGACGGTTATCACCCGAAGCGTTAAGGCGTCTTCTAGCGCGAGACAACGGCTGTCACTTCGTCAGCTATTTAAAAGTTAACATCAGGGGAAGAAGAGAAAAGAAAGGCAGATGAGAAATAATGCAGACTTTTTCCGTATTAGACTCTTGTAATCATTTTTTCTTTGATTAGTAATCACATATGACACATGGTTATTATTCTCCTAAGAGAAAATCCGAACCTGGATAGAAATTCCGGTGTCCCTGTTCCGCAAGACCATAGCTTAGTCTTCTAAGAAAATCTTCGAATCCAAATAAATCATACGTAAAATCGCTATTAAAACATTGATAGGCCTCCAAATGTCAGAGATTTCTTTAACCAAACAAAGTATAAATTTGTCAGCTCTTTTTTTCACTATATCCTGAGGCTGGTGCTGGCAAGGTGTTCGACGTTTTTCCCCAACCGGTCCTAGTTTCAGGTACGTCCTGCTCGCCCTCTCTAGTCCTAGTTTCTTCTTCCCCTCTCCTCTTTGGTGTGAGCTGGGAGCTAGTATCCTTTTAGTGAAGCTCGGTTAATGGTGGATTTGTCCCGTCTTGATGGAGGTGGCTCACTGTGCGCTAAGTCGCAATCCCATGTTGAGCAGGAATGGATTGGGGTGTTGCCAAGAAGACAATCAGCGCCTGATCTCCCCAAGTTCTCTGCTCCGCTAGTCGGAGATAGAAATTACACGAGTAAATCAAAATTTTGGGCAGCAGTTGGGGAGGATAGCTCTGAGGAAGAAGATGAAGCTGCTAGTACTGTTTCATCCAATTCAGGCTCAGAATTTATTCGAGATGCTTTGCGAGTGGGTTTCTCAGTAGACGAATTGATCAGAGCTGAGGCAATGCTGTCTGAAAACATTGAGTCTCCGAGATTTGGCTCGGTTGACTGTGGGGCTGGCCATGTAAGGCATCCTAGGCCTCTACCATCAAGGATAACCGAGAAGGTAGCGGACTGGCGTTTGTCCTCAAAAATTCGTCCTTGGAAAGGCCCTTTACCTAAGTTTGATCGGTCTTCAGTTAGTGAGCTGGGGGAGATTAAAGTTAAGGACATGAGGAAGGTTAATCTTGGTAAAACAGGGTTGTCCCTGAATGAGTGGTGTCGGGGCACTGAAGAGGTATGTGGGCCGACGGTGTCGACTGGTCTGGGCCAACGTGTTTTGGCCCAAACTGAAAGACAACGTTTGGCCCGCTCTGCTGTGATCCGGATTGGGAGCAGGTCGGTCCGTTTTCCAACCGGGCTGTGTGAGCTTTTCTCCCGGGGAGGACGCTTTCGTCCCAGGTTTTTCGCCTCATCTCACAACTGTTCGTCTGCCTGCGACGTTTCGTTGCCAGCGGACAGACCTGGGTTGCAAGGAGCCGGGGGCGGTGTTGAAGCCGTCGGCAACAGTTACGCTCAGGGTGATGCGATGGATAGTGGTGTGCACAAGGGACGACATGGTTACCAGGTGGGCGGCTCTAGTCCTGACTGGGGTGGCCTTGCTGGGCGTTTTGGCCGCGGCGGCGCAGGCTTTTATGCAGCGGCAACGACCAGCATTCCAGCTGGCCAGTGGGGTGGTTTGCCGTCGTCGCGGGGTCCAACAAGAAAGGCTTCTTCCCAGGCGACCCTTGAGGCAAATATTAAAGTTATGGCAGAGCAGATTAAAGAACTTGAAGCAAAAATCAAAGGTATGGAGGTTCGGATACTGGATATGGCTTGTGATCTCAAAATCAATAACAAGTGTTGTAACAAGGTTCTTGTGGAGAATGTTAATGTTCTTGTTGACGAGTTGGTGGAAGCTGTGTCCGCTGATGAGGATGGTGATTTGCTAAGTGTTGAGGGAGATGGAGCAGCAGCATCTAATGATGTTGGGGTGCTCCAAGCTCCGATGGAGGAGCAGGTACTTCACGGGCTGACGCCGGCAGGTGCTAGCCAACGGCTGGCTGCGCCGGAAGGCGCTTGTCAGCAGCCTGATGCAGCAAGGTTGCAGTACCCAGCCTTGGCTCAAGTGGCGCCCAAGATGGCGCCACTACCTCCTGCGTTGAATAATTTGGAGCAGGTTGAAGGTAACAAGCAAAATCTGTCCTTCACATCTTTTTCAGATGTCGTTGTTGCTTCCAAACTCATCAACCTAGGCCTAGATGTTGGCAAGAATGAGAAAGAAGTTTTAGGTTCAGTTCGGGTGCTTAAAAATGTAGAGCGCAATAGACTGTCAGCTTTTTTTCCTAGAATTGTTGAAGAGCATGACAGTGATGCTGTTTTTTTAGAAAGTGATGAAGATGATGACGTTAATAACCTCACTCTTGGTCACTTATGTGGTGATTTGATGGAGGAGGTTATAGGTGACGACAGCGATCACCTAAGTTGTGAATTTGAAACTGTCTTCAAGAAGAATAAATCTATGTCATCTTTTAATAAGAAGAATAAGAAAATTGGAATAGTTAGGAAAAAAAGAAAATCAAATCGATCGAAATGAAAGGAATCTTTTGGAATAGCAGAGGTCTTAGTGACTTGGCTAAATATAGGTTCCTTTCAGAATTATCTAGAGAGCATAAGCTAGACTTTATTGCTCTTATGGAGACCGGGAAGAAAGATTTTTCAAAAGCGGCGTTGAACAATATTTGTGGTGGTCGAGATTTTTTGTGGCACTGGTCAAAACCTCATGGTAGGTCCGGTGGCATCCTTCTTGGGGTGAATCTAGGAATTTTTGACTTTGGTAGTTTTGATGAGGGAGACTTTTATGTTAAGTTCCACTTGAGAATGAGAGGTGATGGTTTCCAATGGGTTCTTATAGCAGTTTATGGGGCTGCTCAACCTGAACTTAAGGAGGCCTTCCTTGCAGAGTTGGTACAAACATGTGCCAAGGAAACACATCCGGTTCTTGTCGGAGGTGATTTCAATATTATTAGGAATCCACAGGAAAAGAACAATGATAGGTTTGATGATAGGTGGCCTTTTTTATTTAATGCCGTCATCGATGGTTTAGATTTAAGGGAGCTTGAATTATCTAACCGGAAATTTACGTGGGCTAATTCTAGGGATTCACCAACATATGAGAGACTTGATCGGATCCTTGTTAGTACAGAGTGGGAAACAAAATTTCCGCTATCAACGGTTCAGGCGTTGACTAGGGAAATTTCGGATCACACTCCTCTGTTACTAGATACTGGAAACGGTGCTCGTTGCAAAAATCAACCTCTGTTCAAATTTGAACTCGGTTGGCTGCTACGTGATGGCTTCTCAGAGTTGGTGGCGGAAGTGTGGAACAAAGAAAAAAGGGGAAAAACATCGTTACAAAGATGGCAATTTAAAATTCAGAGACTTAGACAATTCCTACGGGGTTGGGCTAAGAATGTTAGCGGTTCATACAAAAAAAAAAGGAAGAATTGATTCGGAAGGCGAATGAATTAGATAAGAAAGCTGAGACTCAGCTTCTCAGTGCCACGGAAAATGATTTAAAGTGTTATTATAAAGAGCGGTTAGTTCATTTGTTGCGAGAAGAGGAGATAAAATGGTACCAAAGAGCCAAAACAACTAAGTTGTTATTTGGCGACTGTAATACTAAGTATTTTCAGTTGGTAGCCAATGGAAAACATAGGAAGACTAGGATCTTCCGCCTCGAGCAGGAAGAGGGGATTATAGAGGGTGATGAGAACCTTAAGAAATACATCACCAATTATTATAAAGGTCTTTTTGGGGCGTCAGAGATAAATAATTTCTCAATGATGGAATCCTTTAGGGATGATATACCTCAGGTATCAGAAACTGAGAATGAGATTTTAGCGTCCGCTTTCACAGAAGAAGAGGTTAAAAATGCTATATTCCAAATGGAACGCAACAAAGCCCCGGGGCCTGATGGTTTCCCAGCTGAGTTTTACCAAGCTTTTTGGGGTCTCGTCAAAGGAGATCTCATGGCTCTTTTCACTGATTTTCACAAAGGAAACCTTCCGCTTTTTAGCCTCAACTTTGGTATAATTACATTATTACCGAAGCAAACTGAGGCTACTCAAATCCAACAGTTCAGACCCATTTGCCTACTTAATGTTAGCTTCAAGGTCTTTACTAAGGTAATGGCTAACCGTTTAGCACTAGTGGCTCAGAAGGTTATACAACCATCTCAAACAGCTTTTTTGGCAGGGAGGAATATCATGGAAGGGGTTATTATCCTTCATGAAACCATACATGAGATGCATAAGAAGAAGCTTGATGGTGTGATTCTAAAGCTGGACTTCGAAAAAGCATATGATAAGGTGAAATGGTCTTTTCTTCAACAAACATTGAGGATGAAAGGTTTTTCACCACTTTGGTGCAAGTGGATAGATCAAATTGTTAGGGGTGGTAGTGTGGGCATTAAAGTTAATGACATTTTAGGGTATTATTTTCAGTCAAAAAAGGGACTTAGGCAAGGTGATCCCTTGTCACCAATCCTTTTTAATTTAGTGGCAGATATGTTGGCAACGTTAATTGGTAGAGCTAAGTCTGATGGGAGATTTCAAGGAGTTGTTCCACATCTTGTAGATGATGGCCTCTCGATCCTCCAGTATGCAGATGATACTATTCTCTTCATGAATCATGATCTACTCCAAGCCAAAGACCTTAAACTAGTGTTAAGTGCCTTTGAGCAACTTTCTGGGTTGAAAATTAATTTCCATAAGAGTGAGCTCTTCTGTTATGGTAGTGCTAAGGATTGCGAGCATGAGTATGCACAACTTTTTGGTTGCAAAACCGGGGGCTTACCTTTTAAATATCTTGGTATTCCTTTGCATCATCGTAAACTCTCTATCAAAGATTGGGCCATCATTGAGGAGAGATTCCAAAAGAAGCTCAGCAGTTGGAAAGGAAAGCTTCTTTCCGTTGGAGGAAGGCTAGTTTTAATCAATTCGGTCTTAAATGGTTTAGCTATGTATATGCTTTCCTTTTTTGAAGTCCCTAAGTGTGTTTTACAAAAGCTTGATTTTTACCGTTCAAGGTTCTTTTGGCAAAGTGATAGTCTTAAAAAGAAGTACAGGCTTACTAAGTGGAGTGTACTTTGTAGACCAAAGGACTGTGGCGGGTTGGGTATCCAAAACCTTGGGATTCAAAACAAATGTCTCTTGAGTAAATGGTTGTTTAAACTTATTAATGAGGATGGTGTTTGGCAAAATCTTCTAAGAAGGAAATATTTGACCAATAAAGCCATAACTCAAGTTTATAAACGACCGGGTGACTCCCACTTTTGGTCGGGGCTATTGAAGGTCAAGGATGATTTCTTGGCTCATGGTTATTTTCGAATTCAAAAGGGAACACAAGTTAGATTTTGGGAGGACATTTGGTTAGGAAATAAACCCTTAAGGGATGTCTATCCATCGCTCTATAGGATTGTGAGGAAAAAGAATGATACTGTGGCTAAGGTTTTAGCTTCTACGCCACTGGATGTGTCATTTAGAAGAGGTTTGGTGGAAGGTAATTTGACAGCGTGGTACGACTTAGTCTCTAAAGTTGTGACAGTTAACCTTACAAATGAGAAGGATGTGTTTGTTTGGAACCTTCATAGGAGTGGGTCTTTCACGGTTCGCTCTATGTATCTGAATCTGATTCAAGAGGGAGTCTTACCTACGAAAAATCCGCTATGGAAAATAAGAGTGCCTTTGAAAATTAAAATTTTCCTTTGGTATCTCCAAAAAGGGGTCACTCTTACAAAAGATAATTTAGCAAAAAGGAATTGGCAAGGGAGTGTCAAGTGTTGTTTTTGTAACTCTTTGGAGACGATACAACATCTTTTCATTGATTGTCACTTTGCTAGATTTATTTGGAACACAGTGCACATCACCTTTGGAATTCATCCACCATCTAGTATATCGGATATGTTTGGCTCTTGGCTTCATGGCATCGGGGCAAAACTCAAAAATCAGATTTTACTAGGTGCTGCGGCTCTCTGTTGGGCAATGTGGTTGAATAGAAATGACGTGGTGTTCAATAATGCTAAAACCAACACCTTTCTGCAAGTCATTTTCAGGGCAACTTATTGGATCCGGCTTTGGTCCTTGTTAAGTAAAGAAGAAGAAAGACCTATCTTCAAGAATGGATGCCAGATTTTGGAGACGGTCATCATGGAGGTCTTTGCAAAATTTGGATGGAAGTTCCGGAATAGGATTGAGGCGTAGTGTCTGTTTTTTTCCTGTATCTTGTGTCTTTTGCTTTGTGTTAGTTCTTGTGCTTGATTGCTCTTGGTTGTAACCTTTAAGCTGTGTACGATCTTCGGATTGTAGAGGCTGGGACCTTTTTCATGCACTTAATGAAATTTTCCCTTGATCTAAAAAAAATGCATCATTCAAATCCAGAGGTTTGACCGTTTAATCTAGCAGGGTCACCAATAGATAAATGAGCAATAAAATAAGGTAGTACATCTACAAATAGTTGCCCTAATAGTCCAATGGAGGCCTTAGCCCTAGTGTGACAGTTGACTTGCAAGCGAGTTTCTTTTCGTAGATTCCAATCAACCAAACAAACAAGAAACTCGAGGACTGCGAGAAAATTATTGGCCTGAAAGAAAAAAGTACCTACCTATTACACTGCTAAATTCCCTAGCCTCCAGATCTAACTGTTACCTACCAGTGGGGACCACCCAGTATAAACAGCCCTCAAGTGGTAATTTTCATATTTTGGCGGGTTCGATTAAGCGCGTCAACCGCCTAAATCCAAGGGCTGCATCATGGTTTTGGGGCCGATCAGTGGCGCTTCTCGATCCATGGACCCTCGGTAGTCACGCAACCTCCAAGCCGTAATCCCATGTGACCCAGGCACTGGAGTCTCGTGAGCTCACGTGACGCTTCCGCCTCTCCGATTAATCATCCAATCCCCCTCCTCCCAAATGATTGTTTAGTCGTACGTTACTCATAAGACCGGCAGGCACGGAGTGAAACTACCGGCCGGCTCTGCTGTTTGCCAGATTGCTTCCACAGATTCCAGTGGCAGGGAAGCCTCGGCGTAGAAAAAGGGCAGCCGGCTGGGTGCAGAACAGAAGATACTGATATTCTTTTTAGCTTAGGCTTTTCTTCGATAAATTGGACAGTTTCTTTTGATGGGCTTTTTAAGAATTTTTCTAATTTTCGTTTAAAGGAAATGAGAAAAGGTGAAATGGGGGCCCATTTGTAATAGAGAGGGAAGAGGATATGGGTGAAGTGAGCCGCGGTCTCACTGGATCCCGATCCATTCGTTCCTCTTCTCCACTCGCGCGATAAGGACGGCGACCGTTCGGCAATTTCATTTGGTCTCACCCCCGATTGCTATTCTTCCTCTAAATCAACAGAATGAGGAGGCCAGTGGAGAAATCGAAGAGTTCATCACTCGATCTGAAATCTGGTAGCGGAGATTTGATTCCCGTCGCTGATTTCGGCTTCTGTGGTGGCTTGACTTTGGCTACCTCGCTGGTCTTTGCGATCCAAATCTCTGCTTCGGTGAGTCTAGCACTAATCTGCGTTCGTGCGCATTCTTGCTGGCTGTTTGGCTTGGCTCTCTGATCCCTAGAGAGTGTGGCATCTGGTGTGTGGCTTGTGCGCTTGGTGATCTACTGAGCTCTCTGTGATCTTTGTGCGGCAACAACCTGCGCCTGGGCTTCTTAATTTGGTGAGTATTGGGTTAAGAAGTTGGGCTTTGTATCTCCGATTGCCTCTCCGGTGATTTTCTGGCATTCGCCAGTGATTGATTTTCTGGGACATTGTCTTCGACGAGCCTAGCCCCTTTTGCCATCACGGTGGCTTGGAGTGCCGCCGCTCTATGAGCTTGCTCTTTACTTCTTTTACTGTCTATTCCACATTGTCAACCATGCTAGTTAATATTTCTAAAACTTGTGGTTAGATCTAGCACTGGGAGGATATTTGCATGTTGGTTGTGGGCTTATGAATTGCTCAATGAGGATATTTGTAAATGTTGAATTCTTAGTGACAATCTAATTGGTTCTGCTAGGTTGATTTGTTATATACTAGTTGAACGCTTCACTTGTGTGTAGCTGATATCTTTGTCAATTGCTTATGCTAAATCTGCTGCTCAGTTTTCACTTGTTGTTGTTATTAGACATTGTTGAATAGATACATTCATCTTGAGTTCTGCAATTGTCGAAATATATGTTGTATATGCAGTAGCATTTCTCTGTTACTAATCACTAGTTTTAGCCGAAATCTATACTATTAGCATGTTATTGACATTTGATACTGCACATAGATAATATTCAATTAGTTTGACTAGCAGAATCTTGAAGGATTGTCATTGTGATAATTGAAAATTTGACAAGAGTGGAAGAAGTCCAAATTTTCGTAAACTTATGCAACTCTTCAACTGGGAGCAATATATAAATTGTTAACTTTGTGCATTATGCAGATTTTATATGCCCACATATATGTGTTATTAAGTATATTGCAATATGTCAATGTTATGAATTATGAATTGTTTATTTGCTTCAAGAGATAATACATGTGCTTTCATGTCATTTTCATATTGCTATATATATATATATATGTTCTCTTATGCTTTATCATAATTGGAATTAAAATGAAAATATAGCTAAAATCGCTTATTTTCCAATATCTTCTTCTTTCTAAAATAGTTTATCGGAACAACTTTTTAAAATAACTTATCGACATTTGATTTATTCGTACAAATACGCGCTAAGATAAAAATAATATCAACTATAATTATAAATCATCGGCTGCAAGTCAAAAGGACCCTCTTTCTTTCTTAGAAATCGTAATGGAGCGGTGACTTACTGGAGGAGAAAAAAAAAGGAATCGCGGCATTTAAGGCGCACGGTGCAGCGTGTGGGTGCAACAGGCATCGGCATGTGAGTCTGCGTCGGGGTTCGTGCGCTTCGATCTCGTGAGCTCACCTCGCCGCCGCGTTACTATTTAAGCACCACCGTGATCACCTCCCCACCTCCTCACTCAGTCACCTCCCGGTCGACCTCTTGCATTGCCATTGCCTCAATCAAGTGAACCCGCATTGCCCTGTATCTGAAGCCACTTCGAGATGGCGCCGAAAGTGTTCTTCCACTTGGTCGTCGTTGTCGCGGCATGCCTCGCCCTGACGGCCGGAGCTGAGTGGATCAGCGGCTCGGCAACGTTCTACGGTGGGGGCGACGCCTCCGGCACAATGGGTAAATGACTAAGCCTCAACTTCCATTTATATAATACTTGTGTTTGTTGCAATGCGTTTGCACACGGTTTGGACACTGAAAATTAACGACGTTGTACATGCATGCTGCAACGTACAGGCGGCGCTTGCGGGTACGGCAACCTGTACTCGACGGGGTACGGGACGAACACAGCGGCGCTGAGCTCGGCGCTGTTCAACGACGGCGCGGCGTGCGGGGAGTGCTACCAGATTCAGTGCAACTACCAGGACGACAAGCAGTGGTGCAAGCAGGGCGCGTCGGTGACCATCACGGCGACCAACCTGTGCCCCCCGGACTACTCCAAGCCGAGCGACGACGGTGGCTGGTGCAACCCGCCCCGCCAGCACTTCGACATGGCCCAGCCCGCCTGGGAGAAGATCGGTATCTACCGCGGCGGCATCGTGCCCGTCATGTTCCAGAGGTACATGCCATGCTCCACCCATCGTTTTTGCCGCGCGCACGTACGTGACTGACGTTGTGTTGTTGCAATGTGCGTGCAGGGTGTCGTGCTCGACGAGCGGAGGGGTGCGGTTTACCATCAACGGGAACAACTACTTCGAGCTGGTGCTCATCTCCAACGTGGGCGGGCCGGGGTCGATCCAGGCCGTGCAGATCAAGGGCTCCAGTACGGGGTGGGTCACCATGTCCCGGAACTGGGGCGCCAACTGGCAGTCCCACAGCTACCTCAATGGCCAGTCCATCTCCTTCATGGTCACCGCCACCAACGGCAAGACGCTCGTCTTCCAGGACGTCGCGCCGGCCAGCTGGCGGTTCGGCCAGACCTTCACCAGCGCCGTGCAGTTCTACTAGCGACGCCTGTCACGGCGGCCCCGCCGCGCGCATTCGTGCATGCCGGCGCCGGCTCGCCTTCCTTTCCCTTCACATTTTTGCATTTGGAAACTTGTCAAAAAAAAAAAGGACCTGATTTAGCTCCATTCTGATGGGAAATGTTAGTAGCTAGGGGCTAGGTACGTAGCGAGGCCCGTACTACGTGCGCGTACTGTGGTTTGCATGGCTGAGGTGGGTCCATGGGTTCGCCGTTCGCCTCGCCGGCCTGATCGATTGCCCGCCATGCCTGCCGCTTTACGGTGATTGCTCAGACAAGAAATTAGCCCGGTCGTGGCTGCCTTTGCTTGGACACGAGGCAAGGGTGAGCTGATCGATCGGTGTGCTAGAATGGCGCTCATTGGAAGGCGCAAACCACATGCAAGTTTATTGTTGACCGATTGATGCTTTTAGAGGGTGTTTGTTTGCCAGTCACAATTTACCACGCCTAAGGTTAGACAAATTTGACCAACTTTGAGAGCTGTTTGGTTGCAGCCACAGTTGTGGTAAGATTCCCTTCCAGCAAATTAGATCCCACGCGTCAATGACTCAAAAAAGTGTGGCAAGATTCCTTTAGCCTTGCTAAGGTGTGGCAAAGAATTTGAGCACCTCAACTAAGGCAAATGTGGTAATTTTTATTGGTAAAGTGTGGCTAGCAATCAAACAGCCCCTTAATGAAATGAAATGGCTACGGTCTTGTAACCGAGAGCATCTTTGGACTTCGACCGCGGTGAAATTGCTACAAGGGCTGGTCTACAAATTAAGTAGTGGAGTATGCACGATTTTGACTATACGTGCACTCTACAAGTTAAGTATGGAAATTGCTAAATGATACTCGAATATTATTTTGTTTGGTGGTGCTCTGACTTTTGTCGCCGTCACATGTAGTTTGAGATTTGTGCTGTGACTTTTCAACCTGGCGCGCGCAACCGCGGTTTCAGGCATAATCCCCAGCATTATTAGCGGGGGGTTTCCAGCCCGCGCGTTCGGCCACGTCGCCCCCCACGCTCCTCCGGCCGGCGCGTGTCGGCAGGTTTCGCGTACGGCCGGGGGAGGCTCTTTCCTCCGGTTTTTCGGAAATTACGTATAGATCCTTTTTTCTCGCGGAAAGGTCCCTGCAAGTTTTGTTTTTTTAAAAAAATTTGGATTGCGCCCCGCGGGTTTCCGAAATTACGTATAGGTCCTTATTTACTTACGTACAAGTCCTTACAGGTCCTCGATTTTTTCAAAAAAACCCTTTAATTTTTCCGAAATTACGCATGTGTCCTCGTTTTTTTTAATGAAACTCTCTGCGAATTTTCGCCTCTTTTAATTTGGTCCACACGATAGCTAGCGCGGCGTGCGCCGCGCTTATGTGGCTAGTATTCATTAAAGCAGAACCCGTTTGCAGTTTGAACACTGTTTACACCGAATCCCGCGCCTATCCGTCTCCTCTGTCTACTGCACGGTAGTGGAGTGGGATTCACACCCTCTTAACATAGTAGTGTTGTAATGGCACAACGTGACATTGCCTCCATCCGAGCCCTCCATCACCAAATGAATGGCCTGAGGTTATGGTCCCACCCACAGCACCAACGGAAAGAATTCATCATCTCCCCCAAATATCCCCTTCGGCCTCCACCATGCTTTTCCTCCCCCATCTCACTGCCATGACCGGTCGTCTCGTCACCCTAGCCCTCCTGCCGTTGCCGTTGTTCCACCAGGAGCCTCTGCCGTTTCGGCGCAGCACGGCCGTTGTCGTCGCCACACATTGGGACAACTGAAACAGAACCGAATTTCCGAAGAATTTTGTCTATAGGGTGTTAGCATCACTACCACCAATTGTTGTAAGGCTGTCAGTATTCTTGCTAATCGACTGAAAGAATTTTGTCTCTCTCAAGATGTTATTTGTTGTGCCACTATTAACTAAGCACACTTTCTCTATAGGGTGCCACACACGTTCTAATATAAAGTACTTTGTTAATATGTAGTAGGAGACAATCAACACATAAATAAAAGTACTTCAAACATTAGAACATATCATGCTATTATTAATTGAATAAATGCATAAATTATTCAATATCATCCAACCATCACGAGAAGAATGTTTGAGTACCATCAACACTTGAAAGAAATGACAATTAAAGTCTAAATTCATTTTGTGCATTAAACTGATTTTGTTAAGAAACCAGAGACTTTGGCTGCTATCTTCTCAGGGGTGAGATGCTCTTCCTGGGAAATCAAGGTGGCGGCAACTACAATGTCAAGAGGAGGTGCTGCTGCAGAAGTGGAGTCAACCTCCATTAGTGCAGACAACAGCTGAGAACTCTCCTCCTCAACAAAGACAAAGTGGGTTTCATGTTGCCCTTTGCCGTCCTTCTTTTTTAGGCTAGAATGTGTTCCTGCTTTTTACAGATCCGCGACCAGTACCCCCACGTGCCACACTTGTAGTAGGTTTGGTCTTGCTGACCATATGACTTAACGTCTCGCTTTGGTTTGCTAGCCTTACTCTACTGTGGAGCATTTGACTTACCTTTCTTGGTTGTTGACGAGATGAGCGGCCCGATCTTCCAATAGGTTCAATTATTTTCGTCGTAAGGAAGAGGCATACCCAACCTGGGCTCCAACCTCGACACGCTTACAAGGCCCTATTAGGTCCAAAACGGTGACGCAGCATCTTAACTTGTGACTGAGTTGAAAACGCGAGGAGGAGATCCTGTGCTGATGGACTTCCTTTTCTCGGCGTAATCAGAGGGACTTCCTTTTCTTGGGCGCAATCAGCGCAGATGACCAGGATTTGATGGATCCTCCCCATTATTCCTAAGTAACAAAATTTCACAATTATTAGATAGTATACCATTCTGCATAGATAAATTATTAGCACCTAGAAACGAGCTCACCTCATAATTTAAGTGACGTGTTCAAGCTCTTGTCAAAGCACCTTGTAGTTCTGTAACCGGATTTGGAGGATTTTGTGTAGTGCGTTTATCTGAAAGAGTGATGTCCTCATCAGTTGTAGCTTTGCCTTCCTTTGCCTTCCCTTCCCTTTGTCTTCATTATAGGTTTTCACACCTTGTAGCCCTCAACGTTGTCCTCACGGCTAGCCAGATGGCTGTGCGACAAAGCTCTCTCGTGGAGAACTTCATCCTGAGCCTCTGCAACTTGTATAATACCAATCAATTTAGCATACTCCTTATAACCGTCTTGACCATAGTTGCGCGCAGACTGCACTATATTGGTGTTGAAGGTGGAGAGGGTCTTCTCAATCTTCTGCTCATTTGTGAGTGCTTGCCACAGAGTTAAAGATTGGTACAAATTCTGTGTAGAGCGGAGATATACTCCCCAACTGTCTTGAAGTTAGCAAATCTGAGTCAGATCCATTCCTGCCCCGCCTGAGGAAGAATGGTGTATTTTAGCTTCTCAAACCACTTCTTTAGTGCAATCCATAAGACTAGCGCGCTCTTTTCTGTCATGTACTTATTATTAAGTGAGACAGAGGTGGTGCCTGAGGAAGTGAAGTGCCTGATCATTTCCCTCAGGTGTGGATTTGATATTTCCTGATGCACCAATCCCGATGGCAGCGTGGAGGTTCTTGGCTCCAAGTACAATCTTGATGTTGGAAGCTTAAGTCAAGTAATTTTGGCCATGCTGGGCTAACTCGAACTTCCGGTTCGTGATGCATGTCATCTACATGTGCATGAAAGGAATATATAAATTTACTATAGGTAAATATGCATAAAATAAATTGGACAATGATACATAAAGGTTCTCGTAATATTCCATAATTTTCTATGCATTTTCCATGGTTTTACTATTAATTTCAGTGATTAAAGGCAATTTAAATAATTACAATGAATCAAAATAGTAAATAAATATAGAAAAACATAGAAAGTAATAATAACAGTGCTAAACAAGCTTCAAATGTTAAAATAAATTCAAAATTTGAATTCCCGAGGCCCTTTTATGCTAGGATATGAATTTTCATTATTCTGCAATTTTCGAGGCCTTATCCGCTAATTTTTAGTTCTAAGAAATTTTCGCGTAATTTATCAATTGTTTGAGGTTCCTTTCTCAAAAATTCAGGATCCCTCCTCCCCTGGCCGGGCCTCTCCCGACCTTGTCTTCGGCCCACGGCCCACTCCGGCCGAGTCAAAAGAGCAAGGGGTATGGTTTCCCCTACCCCTGTTCACTACGATGGTGGCGCATTTGGGCGCGGCGTGGTGGGAGGGATCAGCGACGCGATGAGCGGCTAGGGCCGACGGCGAAGGCAGGCGGTGCTGCGGGTGATCGGGATTGACGGTGCATGTGTGCACTCTCGGGCAGAGGGCCGGTGGCCGAGGTGCGGCGAGCGAGCGACCGAGAGGGCAACAGCGATGTGGACGACCGGGGCTGACGGCGCTTGTGGGGTGAGCGACGATGCGGGCAGCCGGGACTGGCAGCGCTTACCGGGCGAGTGGCGGTGGCACGCCTTGCGGGGCAGGCAGCGGCAGCTCGCGCAGAGCCAAGCGGTGTCAACGCGCAACATGGGTCGTTCGAGGTCGACGGTTGGTGTGCGGCACGACTGCGGGCCGTGCGGGGTGCGGTGGCGGCCATGCAGGGCTGAGCGGCGGCAGCGCACGTCGTACGGGACAAGCAGTGACACGGAGCTGCTGGGCGACATGGGTGGTGCCGCCACGACCATGCGAGCTAGCAGCGGTGCTCAACGCGAGGTCAGGCGGCAGTGGCTGTGCGGGGCCCTGGCGGTGGTGCTTGGGCGACTGCGTGCAGGCGGCGTGGATAGGCAGCGCGACGGCCGATGGTGCATTCAGCTGCGTGCGGGCGGCTCAGACGGGCGACACGATGGCTCAGGTGGCGTGTGTGTGGCTTGCGTGGTGCGGGCCGGTGCATGCGAGTGACCAGCTAGCAGCTTATGTGACGTATACGAGCAGCGCGTGTGTTTTTTTGAATCTACAGTGCAATCCATGTCTATCTTTTGCACAAGTCTACCGATTGGCTTGGCTAGTAACTTCAAGTCTGCTCGCAGTAAATTTAAAGTGGATTTACACCGTAGAAAATAATCTAGGAAGTGAAATTTTGCGGAATTTAAATCAATCTAGATATACAATTTAATCTATGAGTGCTTCAATGATTACCTTTAGATCCACTAGAATGACTCATGCTGATAACGTGTTGAGAAATCGTCGCTAGTGAGTCCACTCCGATAATTCCTCCTAGACAAAAAGAAGGATCAAACACAAGTAATACAAGAAATAATAAATTGAATATAAAATATAGGGGAACTCCTTTTTTCTTTATTGCTTTCTCCTCTAAAAAGACTTTATAATCATTAGTACTCTCTATTTATAGACTAAGTGGAGAGTAACTATTAATAGGCCAGGCCTATAAATACAGATCCAGTTTCCAACAATTCTAACCTGATCGAGACCAAAGAAATAATAGTCGCGGACTGATCAGCTCAATTACCTGCTAAAAAAACTGTGCGCGGCAGCCCGTTTATTGCAAAGGGCCTAACTAGACCACGATGAAAATAAGTCCATGTGGATCTGGGCCTATTACCCTGGTGAACACGGTAGTTATCTTGGGCTGGACCGGCCCGTGACCTGAAACATGGATTGCTTTTTCTCCCGGGGTAGCTCGGCTGCATGGGCTCGATGGCCATACATGTTCACCGGTTCGTGGTCGGAGTTGTGTACTCCGACCAATTTTTATTTTCGAAGGAATGATACACCGACGTAGCCACGTGTCTGATCGGAATCGGACTACATTGCAAGGACGGGGGATTCATTGGGTCGATGTGAACTCAGCCGGCGACTTTGCGCGTCCGGTGAATTGATAATTAACCATCTTCTCTCCATGTCCGTGTGACAGCGCACTTAGATTCTTCCTGTTGCCGTCCTCATGTGAGCTAGCTGCTGCTTGTTTACTTGATCACCTACCAATTTCTGGATTCTTCTTATCGTCAAATGGTCGACCCTCTCGTATGGCATGTCAACTTTGTCAAGTAAGTTAAACAATTCAGGATCATCTTTAACAAATGGTAAACAATTCCAGCTAATCATTCCCTTGGTCGAGCAGCAGAGAGAGAACATGCGGAAGTTGCAGTGATCTGTTTGTGCCACTGGTGATACAGCGGACGGAATAGAAGATGCGTAGATGCAGATCGACGTGGTGGAGAATCTTCTTCTTCTTGCTGTTCTCACGACTCAGCCATGTTAGCGTGCGTGCATGGAAGAAGCGACGAAGAAGGGAAGCGATCGCCGATCTGCGAGGCGCGCAATTCTCGCCGAGAGAGTACATGTGTCATATGCGCTGCAGTGCAGGCCCTGGGCAGCAAAATTCCACGATGCTCCCGGCCGCTCCTATTAAAGAACCGTACATGCTGATCAACTCCATTCTTCAGACCTATCGCGCGTGGTCACTCCATCAGTCTCTCGAGCTAGGGCTGGTACGTGCACTTGCAAAATTCATGGAGATGCGCAAACCACTGAGCTTTCTGTTGTTCATCGTCGCCGCGACCTTGCGCCTCGTGCCGCCGACGGTGGCGGGCTGGTCGAAGGGCACGGCCACGTTCTACGGCGGCAGCGATGCCTCCGGCACAATGGGTACGTACGGCTAGCTCTATATACAATTAATCTAGCACCCTCGATCGACTTCGAACTAACGGTAGGTACTGTATAGTAGAGTGGTTAAGCACACAGGAAGGAGGAGCTAATGCATGCATGCAGGTGGCGCGTGCGGATACGGGAACCTGTACTGGTCGGGGTACGGGACGAACACGGCGGCGCTCAGCTCGGCGCTGTTCAACGACGGCGCGTCGTGCGGACAGTGCTACCAGATCATGTGCGACTATCAGACCGACGCGCAGTGGTGCCTGCAGGGCAAGTCGGTGACCATCACGGCCACCAACTTGTGCCCGCCCAACTACGCCCTCGCCAGCAACGACGGCGGCTGGTGCAACCCGCCCCGCCCCCACTTCGACATGGCCGAACCTGCTTGGCTCCAGATCGGCATCTACAAGGCCGGCATCGTGCCGGTGCTGTACCAAAGGTATTTTAATACTACAAACCATTGGACGGTTTGGCTATGATATGTATAATTCCATGCTGCTAATTATTTACTACTAGCTGCTACAGTGGGTTAGTAAAAAAAAGATATCGTGATTGATGATGTTTTGTGTAGGGTGCCGTGCGTGAAGCAAGGAGGGGTGCGGTTCACGATGGGAGGGTTCAACTACTTCGAGCTGGTGCTCATCTCGAACGTGGCCGGGAGCGGGTCGATCCAGTCGGTGTGGGTGAAGGGGACGAACACGGACAGGATGCCGATGACTAGGAACTGGGGCGCCAACTGGCAGTCGCTCGGCGGGCTCGTCGGCCAGGCACTCACCTTCGGGGTCACCTCCACCGGCGGCCAGACCGTCGTCTTCCAGAACGTCGTGCCGGCGTGGTGGAGTTTCCGCCAGTCCTTCACCAGCAACCTCCAGTTCTCCTACTGATCAGGATCATGAGCGGGTCGGCCAGGCTAGCTGCAGATCGAGTTCGTTGGGCATGCACGCGTGGAGGTTTCATCGTACTTTGGTTTGAATAATGCTGCTGATTGAAGTAGCATAGTAGTATATTGTGGAACAATAATGGGGAGGGAGAGTAGTCTTATGTATAGTGCTAGGCTGGGAGAATCCATTCATGACAGGGGCAAATTCCAGGCAGCCGTTCGGGTTGGAGTATGTGTTTCCGCTGGAGGTCGGTGACCGATCAGCCCTTCATTATGTAGATGATGTTCATAGCTCCATTCTTGCTGTAAATTGTTTACACTGGACAGTGCAGCTTCCATGATCTACATTCTTGCCCTCGTTGTAATCGATCGATTTACACCTCACTTTCTGATAGTAGACGATGCCTATCACACATGCACACAGCTTATATTATATTCGCTCGGCCTGTTCTATTTTTTGTGCTTAGCGCGGTGGTCGGCACAGTAAGTCTCGTTATTGGCATAGCCTGAATCCACGTTTAGAGCCTATCTTGGTGACGAGATTGAACTAAGATTTAAAATCTATAAATAAAACCCCCCTTGTCGAAATAGGGCTTTGGATTCTATGCCTGACAAAGGCCCGTGTTCGATAACCTGTTGGCCGGGGGGACATTCGGCTATGCACAAAGTTGGGCCCAGCTCAGCCCATAGCGCTGCCAAGGCGCATCCTTAGCCCGCCATAGGCCCATTTCTCTTTAGCTTTTAACCTCTTTCCACAATTATTGTTTATTAGACTAATAACCCATAATAAAAAGTTATAAGTCATAGTACACACAAGTCAGCAATTGAAAAAGCTGTGCAACCTGTGCTGAACCATACGGGCCTGTTTGTTTTGGCTGTGGCTTATGGCTGAAATTTTTGAATTTTAGCTGTTTACGGTACAAATTACGGAGAGATCGATACTCACTTGCGATTTTGGTTGGTACAGATGTTGGGCTTTTAACGTGTATTACGTTTAACTTATAGATCCCGTCTTGAGAAAATACTCCGTTTAAAAGTTAGGTACTGTAGCGGCTGCGAAAAGCCGGCCGACTTCTTACCAGCCGAACAGGCCCTACAACTAGAGCCAGCACTGACTACCGCAATAAATTGGATCTGCTTATATGTTCACGGATACCATGCAGATATTCGCATTACGTATAGCTAATGCAGGAAGCAACGCCAAGATTTGTAGTTTGTAGAGAAAAAAGATGCATAGAGTGCTTGACTGTAACGAAATTGTGTGGCACGCCTTTCCCTGAAAAAAAACCTTAGCTGGAAGAATGACAAATAGAGAGCAGCTACTGTGCAACTTGACAAATTATTCCATCCCATGCTAAAGAGACGTGATCAATCTGAACGAAGTACGGGCAATAAACCTCTGACTCTTTGAGCCAGGTTGCCTATGATTAGGCATCTACGTACGCGGTGAGTTAAATTAGCACGTACTTGTTTATCCACCTCCAGCCATAATCCATGTGCTGACATCGCTGGCCCTCATGGCTTCATGTGTGCAGGCCAGAAACTCAGAATTTCTTTACTACACTCGGGTTCGCCCCCAAGAATTTGCTAATTCCGCATGCCAGAGATGATAAGATATTCCAATTCATTCCAGATTACAGTTTATGCCATAGATTAACATCGAAGTAGATCCATTTCGAGCCGGCAAGTACGGATTACGGAACATGCAGGGTGCATGAAATAGGATTTCCATGTCGTGCTTATCAGGAGAAAATGCCAAGCCATGCTGCCCATGCATCACTCGCCCACAATTCTAGGTCCGGTTCTTGGCATCAATTTGCTTGCTCTTGCATGTGAGCTTAGCTAGCAGCCTAGCACTGGGATATCGATGGCATGTTCCCGCCATTCCCTGCTCTGCGCTGACCATAATTCTCATTCTCTGCTCTTATATAAGCCACCCCACGTTCACTGCAGATCCATCAGTACTGCACCCCTTGATTACTCCTAAGTTTACAGCATTCTGTGTGTTCCTCTCTCCTGTACACTGCAGTAGTGTTCCCTGCCCATCTCAGCGGAGATGGACAAAATCCTCACGTTGTTCATCGTCCTAGCAGCAGCAGCAGCAGCAGCCTGCTTCGCGCCAGCGCAGGCGGCCTGGAGCAAAGGGACAGCGACGTTCTACGGCGGCGCCGACGCCTCCGGGACAATGGGTAACTAGTAGCTTACACCAAGTTGTTTGGAGTTTTGGCTACTAGTACTACTGCTACAAGCAAGTTGGGAACTCATCTGGACGACGTGAAATCACACTTGATGTTTGTGCGCGTAGGTGGTGCGTGTGGTTACGGGAACCTGTACTCGGCGGGGTACGGGACGAACACGGCGGCGCTGAGCTCGGCGCTGTTCAACAACGGCGCGTCGTGCGGGCAGTGCTACCTGATCATGTGCGACAACGACATGGCTCCTCAGTGGTGCAGGATGGGCAAGGCGGTAACCATCACGGCGACCAACCTGTGCCCGGCCAACTGGGCGCTCCCCAACAACAACGGCGGCTGGTGCAACCCGCCGCGCCCGCACTTCGACATGGCCGAGCCCGCCTGGCTCCAGATCGGCATCTACAAGGCCGGAATTATCCCAGTTCTCTTCCAGCAGTAAGCCCACATCATACTATACTTACACATCGCAAGCGCGCTTACGTACGTACATGTGCCAGCCACATTTTTCTCGCGATGTGCTCTATATACTAATGAAACTGCTGCATAAATGTGATGATGGTGTACGCAGGGTCAATTGCTGGAGGCAGGGAGGGATCAGGTTCACGATTGGGGGGTTCAACTTCTTCGAGCTGGTGCTGATCTCGAACGTGGCCGGGAGCGGGTCGGTCCGGTCGGTGTCGGTCAAGGGGACCAACACGGGGTGGATCGCGCTGAACCGGAACTGGGGCGCGAACTGGCAGTGCAACTCGGGGCTGCTCGGCCAGGCGCTCTCCTTCGCCGTCACCTCCACCGGCGGCCAGACGCTCTACATCTACGACGTCGTGCCGGCGTGGTGGACGTTCCGCATGACATTCACCAGCAACTACCAGTTCGACTATTAATCAGCTACTACGTACATGGTTCCCCAGGCTACATTTGCATTAGGGAATGATCGATGTATGGAGTTGGATTAATTGATCGATCGCGTGTGTACGTAGTCTCGGTTCGAATTCGTCTGCATTTTGATCTCCGGCTGGAGATTAATTCGTTCGTTCTTTTTTGGATAATCTGTACATTTATGTGCATCTTTTTTTCTGTCAGATATATTAGTTGTTATGTGAACTCAGACGTGGCTTCTGGGCTCCCCCTTGGGCCGGATTAACAGCTAGCTAACATAGTACTGGTAGATCTAAGACAAGAAAACGAAGAAATGTTAGTAGCATGCATTGCATGCTATAAGTCGACATATCTCAAATAGCTAATTAACCAAAAGAACTCGGGCCGGAGATTAATTACGAGAAAATTGATGATTTGCCATCTTCAAGAATGGGCTTCGCACATTTGCCACTCTCAACGTTGGCTTCACAAAAATGCCATGTAGTACATTAATCCCTTGATTAGTATGCCATTTCATTCTTTTAATTTATTTTCTTTTTCTTTTTCTAATTTTAGGGATTGGAAAAGACCTTTCTACCCCTGGCTAATTCTTGAGTGCATCAAGATCAGCAAGCAAGCGCATACTGTGGCGAACTGACGATGAATTAAAGGAGTCTTAACAACGCTATTAGATAGCTATTCCCACGCATTTTTGGAGTTCTTTTTATTTGACTCTGGATACGTACAATGCTCAACGTTTTTTTTAGAACTCCATTTTGAGGACTTCCTTAGCAAATCCTTCCTAGGGCTGCAACGTTTAATACAAAACGATGCAGAACGAACGGGCAAACATTCTTGAATCAAAAGCAGCATGAAACGACGATGAATCAACAAATAAACCAAGAAATCAAGAAACGTTCTCGACGGGGACGGACCTCAGGAACGCGCGCCGCGATCTGACCGCGGGAGGGCAAGCCGGCCGCGCAGGGGAAGGGCGGTTGCGTGTGCGCAGGGGAAGGGCGGCGGACGGAAGGGCGCGCGACGCTTCAGCTCTCGATCGAAATCCCTCCATGCATCTATGTGAGAAATTAGCCAGGGGTAGAAGGGTCTTTTCCAGTCCCTGAAATTAGAAAAAGAAAAAGAAAATGAATTAAAGGGATGAAATGGCATACTAATCAAGGGATTAATGTACTACATGATATTTTTACGAAGCCAACGTTGAGAGTGGCAAAAGTGCGAAGCCTATTCTTGAAGATGGCAAATCATCAATTTTCTCGATTAATTACCCAATACCCACACTTCAGAAAAGTTAGTACCAACCAAAAGACTCTTGCCCTCCTTCACCAGCACTCCCAACTCAACTCCTCGAAGGGCAGAGATCGATGAGATCAACAACATCGTACTCTAAGATAATACGTTCCATCCCCAAGTTTAACACCGCCTTGATAGCTTCAACTTCCAGGCATGCCATATCCTCAGCGTGAAGGGCAAACTCCAGTTTTCCAGCGCAACCACGTAAATGTGGTTAGGCGGAGGAGACGCAAGAGAGGGATGGAGGCGAAAGGAATTAGGAGCGGCCGAAGACAAGGAGAGGAGAGAGATGAGAATGGGATAAGAGAGGAGGCGAGCGGGCCAGTTAGGGCTATGCACACAGTAAATGGGCCTTTGGACTAACAACGTAAAACAAAAGAAAAGAAAAGAAAATACAAATAAAAAGTGAATAAATCTCAGCCCTCACATAAAAACAAAGATAATATACACGAAAATGCTGACAAAAATAACCTAAATTAATATTATAAAACAACCCAGCAAAATTGTAGCATCCCACATACAGCCAATCTAAAATACTACTAATAAAGCTTTAAATTTCTTGTGATTTCTACTATTGCTCGTGTTTATTCTTACTTTGGCGATGATGTTTCATAGTAATATCTCAGATTGGTTGTATGTGGGATGCTACAAAAACATAACTTCTAGAATAGTCAAAAAAAGAATATCAAAATAAAGTATAAAAAATACACAACAAAGGGTTGTTGCTTCATCTAGAATAAATTAACAAAATTCTAAATAATTGTTTTAACCTAAAACAATACAGAGAAAAGAACTGGTCCAAGAGGGAGATGCTAGTCAGACCACCACTGAGACAACTACCCTACAATCAATCAAGTGAAGCAGACTTTTAAGTATGTTATGGTACATTAATTATTTTTAGCTACGATTATTTTCTATGATTACCTTACATCGAAAGTAATTTCTAAAAAGAAAAGAGAAATGATCAGAAGAAAGGAAAACACGATAAGAAAAGAAAGAGAGTAGAATCACTAAAGGAGCAGTAGCCTGCAAAGGAAAATAGTAAAGGAGAGTAGAGGTGCTCTGATAGAAATTTCAGAGGCAGGTCCTTTACATACGAATATAATATAAGGACTAGAAAAATATTTATCTAGAATGAGCTATAAAACAATATAAACCATATTTCCATCTTAGGCGAGCGAAACATGTTACTCTATTTTGTTGCTACTATCTCCATTATGGGTAAGTAATATAAACTAGGGGAGGAACGCAAGACCGATAAAGAACCTAGGAATTCCAATGCGCTTATATTAGCGTAGGTGGAGTGTGAAATATTCAGACCCGCTCGACCAACGACTATTATAAGAGTTTAGACTCACTCGACCAATGACTGTTATAAGAGTCGGATGGAGATATAGTAATAAGAGATGAGAAAATATTCTATACTCTAAATTTAGAATCATATCAAAGAAAATATGAAAGACCCAGTTTTCGTCATCCATATCTCCCTGAAAACCTCCTCCATTGATGTGTACTAACGGAGTACTAGTACATTGTGTTGCAAAAACTATCGTACTGGAGCACAAATATTGGTCTTTTTTTGTGCATTTGGCTTTTTCAAAAATTGAAATAAATAGTGCAGGTTCTTGGAATAGATTTTACACACTGTTCATATCGGTGTCTCCAACACTCACTGCTGTATCATAAAACGTAACCAAAAAAACTGTTAGCGCGTGGGTACGAGAAAAGGCCCATCTTTTTTCCCCTGGAGAGGGAGAAAAGGCCCATCATAGGACCGACTAATGGCTCGACCGCTCGGTTCCTCTTCCAGTTGTATACTAGTGGGCTTTTCTTTTGGTTACGATGATCCCCACAGGCCACAGCTTTGCATGTAAAAATACCGACAAGGCCGCAATCTTAGGCCTTTTTGCTGTTTTCCGATCCAACGTGTATACAAACATGGGCCTGCCAGACTACAAGGCCCATGGCCTTTACGAGCCATTGGCCCTTTACCGTGCTCCTTTTCCAGTTCCATGGCTTCCATCGGCCATCTCTTCCTAATAGGCCGAATAATCACTAACCACGTGATTTATGACCCATGAGCCAAGCTGCAGGTGTCCTAGTTTGCGCTACCTTTTAATGTGCCTCCTTCTCTGTTCATCCATTACATGTTTTCAGTTGGGTCATCAGCCTAAATGCATATATACAATTTCGTACTTGGACCACATGAGCTAGCTCGGAAGTGGATGGTACATGTGTACCGTGTATTGCTCATGACTCATGAGTCACTCGTGAGTCGTGACACGTCTTCTGTAGGATAGTTTTTAACGAATTCAGTTCAAGAAACCTCTTGGATTTTGTTTAACAACTTGCACAACATGGGTCATTGATACGAGATCAAATAGTAAATTTAGAGGTATCTTCGATTAGATGTGAAGACCGCTAAGAATACGGAGAGACTTAAAGAGAAACACACGAATGACAAGTGTATTTAATATGAGTGTCTAGAGTTACAAAATGGTCTCTTCTATCCCATTACAAATGGTCCTATTTATAGAGGGGAGGGAGGCAAGTGAAGTTACTAGTTTGCCTCGGGGCCTAGTTTACTCCTAGGTGTATTGTAACATCCTAAAAATTTGAATTTGAAAATGTGAAGCTTTTTGAATTTATTTCTGCAATATGTTTTATTTGAATTTGGAGTTTGTGGTATTTTTCTGAATAACTTAATGAAGGTTCCAAAAAGTCAAAAGGACCAAAGGGAAAAACAAGCATGTCTAAATATTAGAAAATTAAAATCTAGAGTAAGAATCTGAAATGATGATCCATAAAATACCAAAAGGGAATTGGGTGTAAACATGAAATCCCATCTCTAAACATAAGGGCATGAATGACAAGGAGGTGAACAAAAAGGGAGAAATGTAAATAAGCATGAAATATCATCCCTAAAAATTATGGCAAGCAAATTAAAGGAGGCTAGCATTTACATATATATGCAAACACATATGAATATCAATACATATATAAATAAGCATGTATGTACATACACAAAAATCAGAGAGAAATGAAAATATGTATACATGTATATGCCCCTAGGATATATGTGTAAATGTATATATATATATATATATATATATATATATATATATATATACATATTCAAATGTAAAAGCAAAATAAAAGTAAAAATAATAACATTTACAAATATATGTATGCATACAATTGAATATAACAAGAAAATAATCTTTATATAATAAATATCAACAAAATAGTGGATGTAGAATTACAGGGAGCAAGGAAGTGAATATATACACACACATAAATACCCAATAGGAAGATCAAAGAAAATACAAAAGAAAAAGAAAAAGAAAAAGAAAAAGGAAAATCGGCCGGGCCGGCCATCACCCCGGCCCAGCCCTTTCTCCGCACGCGGCCAGCGCGTTTGCGCGGCCCAGCCAGCGCGCGCGCGTCCGCCCCACTGCCGAGTGGCCCCGCCTTCTCCCGCACTTCTCCCTCTGCCCGCGGGCCCGGCGCCCTCCCGCTCACACCCGCTGGCCGGTGGACCCGCCCGCGCTCGCGCTCCTCTCTTTCTTCCTCCCCAGCTTCTTCTCCACGCGGCCGCACCCCTCGCGCCAGCTCCCTCTTGCGTTGCGCAGCAAATCCTCCGCTCTCCCTCTCTCACCTCGCGAGCAAGTTCAAAGCACCCACAGGAGGGGGAATGCATCTCTCCCGCCACCTCTCCCCCACAAAATCTCGGCAAGATTTGGTTCATCTCCCCCCTCCAGCGGCAACAGAGCGGCGACCTCCGCCGCCTCGCCACGCGCCATCTCTACCGGCTATAAAAACCACGCCCGGGAGCCGCAATCGCGCCGCAACATTCCCTTCTTTCTTCCCCTGCGCGCAATTGAGCTCTAGTGCCCTCAAACCCCACTAACACCTCCGTCTTCCCCACGGCCGGCGACCGAGCCACCACCGAATCCGACCACCCTAGCCCAATCCCTTGCTCTCAGAGCATCGTGGAGCCCAGGCGAAGCTGACCCCCTCCCCCACGGGGTCTTCCGTTGCTTGAACATCACCGGCGTCGATCCACCATCTTGAACCACCACCACCGCTCGCCGCTGGCTCTCTTCGGTGACCTTCACCTCTGGACGTCTACACCAACATCATCGCCGTCGCCTGAGGATTACATATCACGAAGCAACCGGACCTTTCCGCCCGCCGCTTGCCGCCGGCACCGTCGCCTTCTTCATCATCTGCCCGGCCTCCTCCGCGAGCCACCTCAAAAGGGTAAGCTGCCCTTATGGGGTAGGCAAAGCCTCCCCGCCCACTTGGTTACCAACGCGCATCTCTTCCCCCTCCCGCTCCCGCGGCGCGCGTTTGAGCCCCGCTCCACGCCTGCGGTCGAGCATTTCTTTTCTTTTCCCTGCTGACAGGTGGGCCCCACCTGTCGGCCTGTGCAGTCGGAGCGGCCCACTGACCGCTGGGCCCCACCGGTCAGTGATACATCTGCACAGGACCCTACTGACAGGCGGACCCCACTGAATAGTAACTGGACCCCACTTGTCAGCGGCACAACAATAAAAGATTTAAATAACCAGTGGGTCCCACTGTCAGAAATTTCATATTTTATAGAATTAATTAAACCTGAGAACTTCAAATAATCATAACTTTTGCATTTTAACTCCAAATTGGATGAGACAAATTTCTAAATTCATCTAAAATCAAGATCTGTCCAATGGAACTGAAATCATGAATTTTAGAGCTCATTAGAATTTTAGTGATATTTACTGTGGTTTGCATAATTGAATTAAAAGACTAAAATGCAAATTAAGGGAAGTAATCAAAGAAATCTATTTTGGTTAAAGGTTCAAATTTAAAGACTACCAATAATTATAATTAAAATCTATGCCCATATTTGACATGCCTCCATTACATAAAATTTTAGCCGTAGGTTTTGTTAGTTAGTAAATATTGAGATACAACTTTGTACAGCAAGCCTTGTTAGACAGATACGTTTATATTAAAACTAGTAATAACTAAAATGTAGAGCCTTACTAAGCGAATGTATATATATGTATATATATAAGCATCTATAAGTATATGTAAGTAAGCAGTTAGAGAAATGTGGATAGCATGTATGCAACCCATTAACAATTATGCTAGTGCAATTTTTATACACCTTAGACCCTATTGAAAATATAAACCCTATCATTAGCATACTGCCAACCATAAAATCTTAAATAGCAGCTAAAGTAGGAGCAAGCTAATAATAGTGCCATTAATTAAGTCTTGACACTAGCTTTGGTACATGATACATAATAAAATTAAGTATAAATGGTATATAAAGCAAGCTGGGACTCGTACCAATGGATCCTAGTTTGAATTAAACTTAAACTAACGATAAACGAAGATACATAAAACATGATAATGGGATTATTAAAGATTTATAGAATAAGTACAGATCTCATCCATCAGTCCAGTTTACCCTTACCATAACCTGAGTTGCAAGGAATGCATACCCAAAAGATAAAATTTGGACACTAAACTCCTGCACCAAGTCCATAGGTCTAACCTAACTCACGGAACTTCCTTGATAAATAAAAACATAATAAAAAGAGATTATTAATAAAAAGATCAAGTTATCGTATGCTAATACCAACCTTGCCCCCAAATCACCGAATCACCCATTAACTCGTAATAAAACTAAGTTGAGATTATTCGGATTTATTTGAATCTTTTGAGTTATTTGCCTTTATTTGTAATCATTCATTTAGCACGTAATTAGATATGGGAATCTTGAAGAATCAAAGGATCAGGCGTGATCAAGAGCGAATCGAAGGTTAAGCCCTAGAAGCACCAGAGAATCCGGATCCCGACCACTGTGCCCAAGGCGAGTCAATACTTTGATCATGTTGAACCCACATTTATGCAAATTACTTGGTTTTAAATTAACAAAATGCATGCTGTTATTTTTATGCAAATACATGCTAAACTTGATATTCTAGTTATATGCCAATGTTTACCTTGAATAGTATTACCCCTCCTTGGGAATGATTGAATGTGAAAACCTTGTCGCCCTAGCAAAAGTATAATACTAATATTTCGAAAATAAGTCCCTAATGATATGTTATGCTTAGTGTTGCATTAATACTCAGGGGGCGCTGAAATGCCCCATACATCATGATCGCTTTTAATGATGAGAAAATGGTTTGGGCAGTCATGGTGGGAATGACTGGTATATTTGATATGACTATTTTACACTCCCAAAATCCCCAACTTGCTTTAATATCTGGGCGGACTGATTCGATGGTGTGAGTGTGGTGCAGTGGAAGCACAAAAATGGGTTAGTGGTAGACCGCCCAGATACCACTAAGGACTGAATCTTGTCATGACCTCCCGGGTAAAACAGTACAACCACAAGTCTGTAAAATACAACTTGGCTAAGTAAATTTATCGAAACTCCGGACTCATCTCACTGGTAGGGGGGTGAAGGGGTTATGCTATGGCAAGGGGGCCTGAAGGGACACCAGTGTAGGGTGAAGTTTCCCAGTCGTGCTAGCGCAGAGGGGAGTGGAGCCCGTACGCTAGTAGCCGTGGGGGACATCCTGCACACAGATGGGACCCACCGCAAGTGGGCAGTTTCCCATAAATGTGAGATAAGAAAAGGGTCTAGATACTTTGAAAAGTCACTGTGATGGTCTGCTCAACCACACTTCTAAGGAATCGTGTGGGGCAATGAGTTGATTGTCTCTTGTGGTGAAAGTGTACAAACTCTGCAGAGTCAAAACTATTCGAATAGCCGTGCCCACGGTCAAGGGCGGACATGGGAACTTAACCAGATATAGTTCTATTTCAAAATGCTTTATGATGGGTTGGAAAAGTGGAAGGGCAGTGTAAGGCCCTAGTTTGGAATTGTCCTGGGTGTCATCCCAGTGGTAAGTTAAGCGGCTATAACGCTGAAGAATTGCTATATGGTGCAGATGCCATGTAACGGTGGATGGAATCTGAATCACTATTAATATTGCATTCATTCACAACATATACTTGTGTTCAAATTGCTAGGTCTTAGAAATTTTTAAGTAATTGTATTCAAAAGCACTCTTCGCAAAATAAAATAAGCCCGAGCCATCCTTTGACTAGCCATACATGTTATATATTGCATTCTGTGTGTTGGCTCGCGGAGCACGGGGTCGGAGTGCTCACGCTCGCTTTTGCGGCAAATTCAGAAGCAGGAATCGGATCACTACGCTTCAATAATACTTTTGGATCACGATGGCGAAGAAGATGAAGATGTCGAGAACTAGGTCGCGAACCTCCAGTTGGCTGCCTGTGGGCACGTCCTGAAGGTCCCACCTGTGTGCTTCGTTCTTCCGCTGCTGCAATTTATTGATTTCGGCCTAATCGGCCCATGAGTAAGTCTACTATTATATTTACGTTTCCGTATGATATGTACTTTGATATTCAGAACTGTAACTGTGTGTACTATCTACTGATCCAGAGAATAGTACAGTTAAACACAGTAGATTCCGGATTGTAAAATCTGGGTCTGACATGTATCTACATCCTTTGCCCCACGTGGGTCCTACCATGTCCGAGACTCTAAGGTTGGCTCCGGATCTCATCCAAGGTTAGCTCTGGATTGGCTCGTAGACCTCGTTGAGTTTGGTTTTGTCCACCTCGATGAGGTTGGTCGTGCGGACCTCGTCGAGGTTGGTCTTGTGGATTTTGTCGAGATTGGCTTGCGAACATGAGTTGGGATATACCTCCTAATGGTTGCCGTCACTCCGAGTTAGTTGTAAACCCAAGGTAGCATGGGGACCTTCCCCCAACAACATGTAAACTGTGTGGTGTTGTGGGGACAACACATCATACTGTCTTCCAATGTTGAATGTCCCACTGGTGGTGTGGTTTGAGATGTTATGGGCAGGTCTCGATTTCCTATTGGCCTGTCAAGTTTAAAGATTCCATTTGTGTAGTCTTGTATGGTTAAACTGGTAACTCCAGTTTCAAGTTTTGCTGGAACTCTTTTAAGCATACAACATATAAAAGCTGGAGTAGAACACATGCGCTCCCACTTACTCAACTATTCTACGTTCGACGTTGTGCCTCTGATAGCAACCGCCCTTTGGTTGTTTTCTAACCGCCCTATGGTTGTTTTCTAAGACTTTCTCTCACTGATAATAACAAATCGACAGTTATTATCAGGTGTTTTTTTTTCAAGAAAATCCTTCCCATTTTTGTCTTCATCTTCTCATCTCTGTTTCTACCTTTGCGCCATATTTTCTTTCAACCAATGGATCCTTCCATATCAGCTAAGCCTTCCTTTTTCTCAAACTTTCCATAATGGGTTTTCCTTTCTTTCTAATTATTCCATAGCTGATTTTAGCGCTTTCAGATTCTTCTGCGTTGACTTGGTCTCATTGAATTTTCCCCAATTATGTGCTGACATGGCCGACTATTTTGCATGCCAAAATTAGACAACAACAAAAATCAAGAACAATAATTCACATGTAAAACGATTTGACAAAATTATATCAAAGCTGATGATCCTTGAATATTAATTATTTTAGAGTAACGTGCACTTTGCACCGGGTAACTTGTCTCTTGTTTCACTTTGCATCAGGGTTAGCCCATACTTTCACTTTGCATCGGGGTGGATCAAATAAAACTTCACTTTGCACTAGCTAATCAATTCCAGTCGCAAATAAGATAATAAAATTGAAGGAATAGTGCAATCAAAACTATGTATACCGACTTGTCATTGTAGAGCCAGTTTGAGCCAAACAAGGTTAGACTAGTGCAAAGTGAAATTTTATTTGATCTACCCTGGTATAAAGTGAAAGTATGGGTTAAATCTGATGTAAAGTGAAATAAATAATAAGTTATCTAGTGCAAAGTGCAATTTACTCATTATATGATGGGAAAAGAATTTATGATGGGATATGATGTTAGACGAATTAAAGGGGATAAAACTAGTCATGACTCGTATATAAGCCATAACCTGTTGAAGACATGAACCGTTGAATGATTGTCACTAACCAGGCTGCTTTAGTTGAGACAAGTTAAGAAACGAGATTGAAGTAGGTTTTTAATTAATTAATGTTACACTACCATCTCTTTCGATGGATTATGATTGATGTGGTGGATGCAGATGTAGAATTAGAAATGAACAAAACAATTATGCATTCAAAGAAGCAAGAACTGAAATTATTCAATGTACATCTGCCAATCAGTATGTGCTCACAGCGGAGTATATGCAGTTTGCCGATTGCAGTTGTACAGACTCGTCATTTTGTCTCTTATTCTATCTATGAAATTTCTCGAGTCCAACATTCGAAGAATTTTACACATATACATTCGATAGCTTGTTCTAAACTTCTAATCCTGTTTTCGATGTTGTCATCTAAGTAAAACTCGCTATAATTCAACCTCAGTTACTTTAAAAAATTGAATTTCAAAGCACAAACACATGCATATACAACTATAGAAGTGGTGTATTCTAATTAATCGTGTGTGGTTTGTAGTTGTTTGACCTCAAAGAGTAAACAATATGATGTGTATTGTTTGACTACTTCAATATTTAGCTCAGCAGTAGTTAGAAGCGAGAGTTAGTTGCCGGCTTGCCGCTGCAAAGGATTTGAGTGGGGTTGAGCTTGCAGTTAGACAGTTTTAATTAGTGTTTGCCATTAGCACATTCAGTATTGAAAGAACAATTATGAAGTAAAATGCTCCTAATTTCGCCGTTAGCTACTCGCTTGTCCAATTAAAAATTGGACGGTTCGAATGTAGGTAGCCAAGAAATTGAGCAGTTGTATCTTCTCTAGTGTGAAATGTGTAGCATTCTCTCTTATTGCGGATTTCTGATCGAATTGATGAGAGCATTTCCAGTTTGATCTATGCATCCAACAGAGGATAGAATTCCCCTAGCTAAGCAGAATGTTTAAATCAAGATATGGAGTTAAGAAACATTATGAACTACGCGTACCCTTCAAATCTGTCCAAAAAAGCTAGCCAGCATCGTAGCAGAAACATTCACGAGCATCATTGGTCTTCATGAAACTAAATTGAGCCAGTAATAACTAATAGATTTAGTAGACTAGACCGTGGAAGAATGCTAAATTATTTCCTTCTCATTTTGGATGGAAGAAACAATAGAATGTAGACCTACAAATCAATCATTATAATGTGCAAGTCATTCTTTGGACGTTTCAGCCATGTGCATACGATCATTAGGAACAGTAATAACAATACGTCATCTAGGAATGAATCCATGCCCAGCCTCCTATGTCCTATTTAAGCACCACCATCGTCGCAACCATTCCTCACCTCCAAATCCATTCGCTACGATATCTAGCTAGTTCCAAACTTAATCGCAACATTCTCTCCATCTGTGTATAGACGATGGGGAAATGTTTCCTGTAGCTGTTTGCCGTTCTTGCACTCTGCCTTGCACTAGCCAAATTTGACTGGCTTCCGGCTACCGCCACATTCTACGGTGGAAGCGATAGCTCCGGCACAATGGGTAAGCTAAGCTTCCAGCTTCGGCGTGATTAAATTTGTCGAGCATTACGATACGCATGCAATGCATGCATGCATGCACATATGCAAATGCAAGGCGCTACTGTCTGAACATATTTGCATCTGCATGAATGCATGGATGTGCAGGTGGCGCATGTGGGTACGGGAACCTGTACGACCAGGGATACGGGATCAACAACGCAGCGCTGAGCACAACACTGTTCAATGACATGATCACGTCGTGTGGACAGTGCTACCTAATTGTCTGCGATTATGTTAAGAGCAACTTCAGTAGGGCCCCTACTTGAGTCATCATCTTATTTTTGAGAGCTGAGGGGCAAAAAAATCACTCCAGCAGAGCTCTCAAAAGTAGGGGGCCCTCAAATCTCCCCCTCGAGCCCTCATTCCTGGGGTCTGGAGGGAGCCCCTACTTTTGAGGGCTCAAGTAGGGATCCTGCTGAAGTGAGTTTTTTGCCCCTCAGCCCTCAAAAGTAGGATGAGGATGAGGGTGGGTCCTATGCGTCATCCCCTCTAAGAATGAATTTGAGGGTCATGTTTTGAGGGCTCCTGCTGGAGTGTAGTCCAAAAAACAGAACCCTCAAAAGTAGAGAGAGCCCTCAAATAAAAAGTAGGGACTCTGTTTTGAGAGCTACTGCTGGAGTTGCTCTAAGGCCCCGCAGTGGAGCAAGCTCGGCACGGTGGTGACGGTGTCGGCCACCAACTTCTACCCGCCCAACTGGGCGCTACCCAACGACAACAGCGGCTAGTGCAACCCTCCCCGGTCACACTTCGACATGGCCCAGCCTGCCTAGGAGAACATCGGCATCTACCACACCCGCATCGTCCCCGTCCTCTACCAACAGTAAGCGCTATATATACCAGCAAGCTACGTGCGTGCATCAATGCATGCATGAGTAACCTTGATCTGTGACAAAAAACTAACCAATGACACGATGGTTTTTGTCTGAAATCATGCAAATACAGGGTGAAGTGCTGGAGGTAGGGGCGTGAGGTTCACCTCAACGGGTTCAGCTACTTCGAGCTGGTGCTGGTGATGAACATGGCGGGGAGCAGGTTGATCCAGAGCATGTCGGTGAAGGGGCCAACATGGGGTGGCTCTAGATGTCGAGGAACTGGGGCACCAACTGGTAGTGCCACGCGGGGCTAGCCGGCCAGGCGCTCAACTTCTCGCTCACCTCCACTGGCGGCTAGACCATCGTCTTCCAGGACGTGGTGCCGGCATGGTGGCAGTTCGGCCAGACCTTCACCACCACCCAATAGTTCGACTACTAGACTCAGGCATCGAGCAATCCATCGAGTGTTGTTAATTTCTAACATATTAGTACATTAATTGCTTCATTTCATTTGTGCCTCGACTCCTGAGGTCTTTTCGATCGATCGTTTGGAATCACTTGGTTGTTAATTCAGTTCCTAATTGATGGTTGCAAATTAAATTGCAATCCACTTATTATTCAGTTTATCATGTATCTCTATTGATATAAGAAATTGTTAATTCCATCCTTGTTTGAGATACATGCATGCATATATCACATGTGTTTCATGTGCTGGTGACAACTAACAAAGCAGGTTAGGTCCTATTCGATAAATAACGTGGCACGAAAACTAGAGGCAGCGCGAAAAGCATATCTACATACTCAACAATGTCTGGATCAAGCTAGCAAATAATTCCAAGGACACAAAAATGACAGGGAAACGATGCCTAAATAGACCCACTGGGTTTCTGAATAGTTAAGATGAATAATGCAAGGAGACGTAACGTCAGCTGGTGATGGCGGCAGCACTGGAGGAAGGCAATAGTGAAGAATTTATTGCTTCTAGGAGGAGACGAGAGACGATGAGCTATCATGCATGATCTATATAGTCAAAGAAACTGAACCGAAGTACGTGATTCGTGGCTAGCTAGGTGATCAAGGAGGAGGGCGTGTGGATCTTATCCAACAAACATGTCCATGAGGGCATGTACAACGGGTCTTTTCCGCCCGTCTCTTCGTTGCTGTTTTTGCAAAAAGCACCCTGTCGTAGCTTGGAGACGGAGGTCGGCGACGGGGAAGGCCCGTGCTCCGAGGCGTAGAAGGCGGCTCCAGCAGCGTTGTACGGCTCGCCTCCCCGACTCGACGGCGTGCGGATCCCGTGCGCGCGCGGGGTTCTGGTTTAGGCGCGCGCGGGAGGCAGCCGCAAAAACCCTTGTGCCGTTCCCTAACCTCGAGCGCCACCTGTTCTCTCCAGACTCCAGCCTCACGGGCTCGCCGACCTGGGAGGACGTCGGCGGTGGGCGGTGGCGGTGCGCGGAGACGGGGCACGAGCTGCCAGAGCGGGAGAAGGACTCCTACGCGCGGTCCCGCGCCTGTCGCCTCGCGCTCATCGACCACGCCGTCGCGCGCAAGAATCCGCCGCTTAACGCCTTCAAGCCCCACCCCGAGCACAAGTGTGTACCGATCTGCCCCCTTCTGCTGCTAATCTTCTATTCTGTGTTGCTGCGTGATGTGCATCCAACGCATCTTGTCCCGAATTTGTTTAGGAGCGTATGGATCACTCTGCTGCGTGCTGGAGGGTTTGATCGGCTATCCCTTAGTGCTCTTTTGAGGGATAATAGGGTTCTAATTGTATTAAAATCTGATACTTCTATGCAGATTGTAGCGTGAAACAGACTAACAATCAGTTGATGCGCGTGCTTGTAATTGTGTTGTTCTTTGGCTGTTGCCTTTTAGGATGTGGTTGTGCGGAATTTAGTTGTGTTTTGCGTTGTAGGTCGAAGCTGATATGCAGCATTACTGGGAATTCAGATGATCCAGATTTCTGGGTGCCTCCTGTTGGGAGTCGTTGGGATGATGATGATGGGAAGGACCGATGGGAGTCCTCTCCAGATAAGGATGAAGGAGCAGATAATGAAGGTGTGCCGGGTAAGTGTTAATTTGTCAAATTACATGTAACTGCTTTAATTTAGCAAGCCCAAAAGCTCGTAGTTATAGTTCCAAACACATTTGGTATCAGCTTTCCCTACATATCAATAGTAAGCTGCAACTGGCTAGCGATCAACTGTACTCCAAATTCTTTGCTCGGCGTTGATAATTGGGACATCAAGGACAAATGTGTAAGCGAGAGAGGTATCGCAATGCCCTTGATGCACCTGGCTGATCCATTCATTGAAGTTAAAAAGTGCTTTGCTTCAGTGTCATTAGAAGCAAGCTTCTTGGCCACCCAGCTCTGACTTGATTAGATTTGTAATTAGAGTCAGTCAATGGTTCTCCTATCCTACTCTTTCAGCAAACCCTGTACATGTTCTTTGAGTTATGTGTCCTTGAGTGGAAATGATTTTGTCATATAAGCTTGAATGTTGGTTTGGCACCTCAAAGCTGGTTAGACATGTTATTTTGCTATAGAATTTGAAACACGAGACTATGGGCTTTGCTTCTATTTTGATGATTTGATCAAGAAAATTCTGGTCACAATAGTGCATTATCCTATAACCTGTGTATTTACACCTTCCAATCAATCTGAGAATTTCTAGATTGCAAAATGCACATGGTACCTCCAATTTTACCTTTCTTTTATCATATAATAGATCTATATATTTTTGGTAAAGGCTCCTAACTTTTGAGTTGGGGAGAGTAGTCAAGGACTCAAGGCAAATAGATTAGCTCGACTCCACGGCTTATTGGAGTGCCGCCAGCTTCATGGTAAAAAATGTGACAAATATTCCGATAAGAGAATCTAGAGTTACCGCTTACCACCCAGATGCCTTCCATGGTCCACGTTCTCCCTGGGAGCTAAACCACAATTCGACTCTTGAGCTTTTCCATAGTAGTAACTGGAGCCTGATCTTGGCCTAAAGGCTCCAAGAATGTGCCTGATTTTGTCTATGGATGGGATCTCAAATTCTTGTTTGGGATTTTGGCTAATATGACATTAAAAGATTGTTTTGTCTATGTGTCATGGGTCTTCTGGTATGGTAGATGGTGTTATCAAGTTTTTTCGCTGCTTACTGTCGATGTGTTTTCTGTTGCATTGCGTGCTTTTCTTATGGTTAGCTGTCTAGTTCTACACGGTATACTCTAAATTTCCAAGCTTGGTTCATGTATCTGTTGTAACTGTTGCAACCTTGTTTTGCAGATTGCTTGGGGAGGCGAATAGGACCTAGTTTCCTTGGTAGGCAGGGGGTATGAAACTAACTATCCTTGTTTAATCTTGCACTGACGCACTAATTAAAAAAATTTGTACATGACAGTTTTTGTTTTTTCATATGCTACTGCTATGCATTCCCTCCAATATGTTTGTTTTTGTTTTTGTCTTTTAGGACATGTCAATTTACCTCCAATACTGATGGCAGCATTCCCAGCAGTTTCCAGCAGATCAGGAGCACCATCACCACCTTGAACTGCAATTATAAGTCTGGGAATGGTTCTAAAAAATATTGTAATTATGTTCATCTTATTTATACTTGATCTATTTTGTATCAAGAAGCAACACAATGGTATACAGGAATCATATTCATGCTTGATCATGGCTGTATGCATGCATTAAACAGTTTGCAGACAGTCAAATAGACGACCCATTGTATAAGCTGTCTATTCAGTTGTCTGTGTGTGAAGTGGAAAGAACTTGCAGACAGCAACCTGTCTGTGGGTTGTACATGCCCTGAGAAGCTCGATCGCTCTGCAGCTAAACACAAGAGAAGATGAAGTGGCCAAATTCTCTCGTAAGATTACGTTCACATTGGTACCTGCTCTATCTCATTCCCATTCTTGACAAAATCTGCGGTCTTGATTAGTAATATAAGAAGCGTCTCAAAAGTCTTTTGATAGGCTCTTTCTGAGATGAAAAAGTAATGTTACAATCCGGATTCATAAGGACACACTCCCAATATTTGGATACTAAACTTTGATACTAGAAGAGGGAGTGGTTAGGTGTAATTTTAGAAACAACTATTCCAATAACTAAAACTTGATATTATAGGACCTCACTTGTTACACGGATCTCTCACAAATTGATACTACATGGCCCCATGCATTTGGTAACAAACTCCTTAATGCACAAAGTTTGATACTAAAATATTAGTTTCCTAAAAAATCTTAAATACATGGTGTGAGCATCAATCTTCTCTCTTCCCTGTCACTTCTATCTTATCTTTTTGAATGTGGGCTACTAGTATCTTATCAAAAAGTTGATATGTTATGAGATGAATATGAAGCAAATTTATATGTATGGAAGTGCCCTGATACTACTAGTATCTTCAGAAAACAGTGGGCGAGGCAAGGACACGACATCGTTGATTGGGCGAAAGAGATAAAGGAGTTGGAATCCAATAATAGTGGTGGGGGATCTTGGAAAAGAGGCAGGGGGGCGGTTGCCGGTGCATCCCAGGTAGGGATGGCAATTGTGCCCGTTTACCCGTGTACCCGTGGGAATGGAGTTGGGTATGGGACGGACTTTTTACCCACGGGTAGGAAAATAGGGGAAAATCTCTGCCTATCGGGTAAACGGGTACGGGTATGGGTTAGCTCTACCCGTACCCGCCTCGCCCGTTTACCCGTGAAATAGACTGACAAGTGGGTCCTCTAGAAACAGTAAACCCTAACATCCACCACTCACTGACTCGGACGCTCGGTCTCCAAATCTCGGCTCCAATCCACCAAAGTCCAAAACCTCCCAGCCGCCCCCTCGTTCCGAGAGACCGAGACCGAGACTCCAAATCGCCCCTCGTTCCGCCGCCCCGCTCCTCGCCGCCCCGCTCCTCGCCGCCAATCTCCACCAACCAGATCTGCCCTCGTCTCCGACTCTCCTCCTTCGGTCCTTCCTCGCCGACTCCTGAGATCCAGCCGCGGCCCCGCGCTCCCGCCGCTGCCCCCACCCAGATGCAGATCCATCCGCCGGTCGAGGTCCATTCACCGCCCCCACCCAGATCCAGATCCTGCCGCCTGTCAAGGTCCAGCCGCCGCCCCTACCCAAATGCAGTCGCCGGTCGAGGTCCAGCCGCCGCCCCCACCCAGATCCAGATCTAGCCGCCGGTCGCCCCTCCGCCCCCACCCGGCCGTCTACATCTTCCGTATCTTCCGCTGACACAAATGATAGTTTTGGTCAAGTTTGCAGGACAACACATTCTTTTTTTGTTTGAAAATTTGATGGTATATCATTTGTGGCGATTAGCAAAATAAGCTATCTTGTCAGAATTTTGGTATAACTTTGCTGGCTGTTTGCATTCGCAGGCACTTCGTTCCTAATCTGACTATTGGAGCCCCAGTGATTCAGAGCCTGAGGAAGCACACCAAGTATGGGACCTTGCTTGCCTTATGTTTATATCGATAGCTTCTGTTCCTATATGCACCTAATAATGCTAATCATTTTCGATTTTGTAGGGCATATTTGGACTGCCATCTCATGGTCACAAATCCTTCATATTATGTAGAACCATTAGGAAAGGCTGGTGCCTCAGGTTTGACATTCCACATAGAAGTAACTGCACTGGTTATCATGTTTTACATAGATTGTTTTTCATACTTTGTTCAGAATGTAAACCCCATTGGAAGTTGCTTTGTGTATTAATGTTTGTGGCTGTATGTACTGTACCATTCAAGCAGTAATGTGCTTTATTAACTTCTAATATGTTTGTTGATAAAATGATCGTTGGACAAGCACATCTTGTTCCCCTTGTTCAGGCACAGTTCACTTCTCATTTGTTATGATCAGCACTGACTGCATTGTAATGTGCAGTTCATCCTTCATTGCAGATCAATGGCCTTTGCTATGAATAAGCAATGAGCTTCCCAAACCTGTTCTCGTTGAACTTTTTATCATTGTTGTTATTGACTAGTAATTACAGTTCATTCTTCAGTTATCTGAGCTTTTTCTGTCTGATCATGTAAATTATGGACTTTCTCATGGTGGGATTTTCTGAAAAATCTGTCTTGTACCACAATAACCAAGAGATCCCGATTTCCTACATGTTACTGCTAGATCTCTCATGTTCTTGAGAAGACCGATTTGAAATATTATTACCTCTTCCATTTGAAAAAACTATGTGTACTACAGCAAGATAAATAGAACTATATGTATATATATTTGTGTTTGGCAAGATACTATGGCTTTGGAACATAGTATTTGTGTGATGCATTGGTGATGTATTTCGCGGGTAAACGGGTATGTCCGCGGGTGACGGGTACCCGCGGGCGACGGGTATGGGCGAGGTTTTTTTTACCCGTGGTCCTTCGCGGGTATGCCCACAGGCGTAAATTGAGGTCGCGGGTATGGGTATGGGCGAGTACTACCCGTACCCGCCGCGCCCGATTGCCATCCCTAATCCTAGGTAGAGGAGATGGTAAAAAACTCGTTAGTGAGTCTGGTTGAGTCGATTTAAAATTGCTTCTATATTTGTTAATTGGTTAAATATTAAAATGAGTAGATTTTAAATAAATTTGAATTTTGTTCTAACTCGGCTTAGCTCAGCTCGTTAACTCGTTTCTAAAAATACTTCTGAATTATGTGTAAAATAGTATTAATCTAACTATATTAATTTTAAAATTTTTTAATAAATAAAGAATTTGGCCCGATATCAACAGGCGCCACCCTCCCCTCCGCTGGTGGATTTGCGAACCCCAAAGGTCGCAATAATTCAGCTTTCCCGGACGTGGATCCTCCGCAACCCTGCAGCCGTCGGTGCCCCATCGGACGGCCCTCCCGCGCCCACGGACGGCCACAACAGCCACCAACGCCCGCAGCCAGGTGGGCCCCATGTGCCACGGCCAAGCGGCCGGACGCCAGCGCGAGCAAGAGAGGTGCGGGCCGGGAGGAATCCCAACCGTCGATCCGGATCGGACGGTGCGGGGAGGTGTGAACGCCCCCGCTGGTCGCTGCGGCCTCCTGGCCTTTTGTGCCCCACCAGCAAGGGAGGGATCCCCTCCGCGTCCATTCCGCCCGTGGGAAGGGAAGGGCAGCGAGCAGCGACGCAGGCATCGGCTCGGTCGCCTCCGCCACCGCCACCGCGCCGCACTATCGCCTCCTGTTGCTCCCCCTCCCCGACCCGATCGGCGCTCGCTTGCCTCGCCTCGCCTCGCTGCGCGTTAATATTTGGAACCCCGAAACCCTCGCCGCCGATCGGCCCATGCCGTACTATTGATCGATCCCGTCGCCGTCTGCGCAGCCGTCGCCTCTCTTCAGCCTCCCGTGGGAGTGCCGCTGCCTGATCGGATAGAGGTGTGGATGATGGCTTCCGGCGCAGACCCGCACGCGGCCAGCGCTGGCGCGGGGACGCCGCCTCCGACTGATAGCCCCCCCGCCGCGAAGAAGGGGGCCGCCGCCTGGAAGCGCCCGGGGAACGGGTCGGTGCCGATCGTGGTGGCGCCCGGCAGTCCCATCATGGACGCCGACTCCTGGCCGGCGCTGCCCGGAATGGCCTCTCCCACGCCGCCGACGCCGCCCAAGGCCGCTCCTCCCCCGTCCACCGTGAGTTCATTTCAGCGTTTTATTCATTTTGTAGTATTGGAGCTGGATTTAGTACCGTTTGATGAGATTGGGTTTTGCTGTTGTGGGAATGGTCTCAGGGGGCGGTGATCTCGCCGGTCTCTTTGGGCAATTCCGGCGCTCCGGATGCTAACCCTGATCACGACGCACCGGTGCGCAATCCACCGGCCCGGCGTGTCCTGGTGATGCCTGCAGGGGATGGGCTGGAGAAGCGTACCCCTGCCCCAGAGCCATCCCCAGTGTACTCGCCTAATGCCCAGAGCAACGGTGGTAGTGATCATCATCAGAACGGCCGTTTTGTTTCCCATCCCCATAGCCGAGGTGGCAGCTATGGCGGGGGGAACAGGAGGGGTAATGGTGGAGGTGGTGGTCGACGCGGACAGGAGTACCATGGTGGTTTTGATGGGCAACGGCGTGGTGGTGGCCGCAGGGATGGACATGGGCCTGGACACCAGCAGCGAGGTCACCAGCCATCATACATTAGGACTCCTCCTCTGGTTGTTGTAGCGGCAGCACCTCCTCCTCCACCACCATTTGTTCCTGCTACTCCACAGACAGCACCTTATGGGGCGCCTATGGGCTTCCCTGGTATGTCATGCATGTGGTTTGTGAGAACATGGAGTTGTGCTATTGTTATGTACTTACGTTGCCTTAATTTTCTTTATTTTAAATAGCAGAAATGGCACCTCATGTTTACTACTTTGCTGCGCCCACCTCGGAAGGTGTTCAAGCCCTGCCTTTTGTGCCTCATCCAGCAAGCCCACCAGCCATGTTAATTTCTCAAATTGAACCTCTTCAAAAGGACCTGCTGAGACAGATAGACTACTACTTTAGGTAGTTGTTTATCTATGTTTACGGGAAACATTTTTTCTATAGCACCACTGAGGTCAATTTATCGAGGTTCAAGTTGAATTTTTGCAGTGATGATAATTTGTGCAAGGACATATTCTTGCGGCAACATATGGATGATCAGGGTTGGGTGCCATTATCCCTGATTGCTGGTTTTAACCAGGTCAGTTTGCGGGTTCTACATGATGATTTTTCAGAAAAAAAATCCACTCTAAATTGTTTGTTTTCTTCAACAGTCTAATAGTCTAGTAAGCTTCTAGTTACTTTCTATAGTTAGTTGCTTACTTGTCACCATTGAATGAGAGACAGAGAGAGATGACATTTAGCTGTTTAGATTCATTTAAATTCAGTAGCAAGATCGCCAGTTTGCTATTAATAGGAAATTGAATGTATAGTACTGGTGTGGTTTATGTAACTTAGGTGACACATCTGACATTGTGCTGTTTAAATCTAGTTTCTATCGCATGAGACTAGTTCTTTTTTGTCAGTTAGACATTTGATTCCTGCACATCTTAAATTAGATACTTTGATAAATTTGTTTCGAATTACTTTTTAGATACCTTCTTCCCTGGTTACCTGAATGTTAAGTTCTTGGATCATGAAAAGCAGCATGCTCATTTAAATATGGAAGGATGATCTTATCGCGCAGCTGCCAGTTTTAAATATTAGCCAAAATAACTGGGAATTTATATCCTGTGTAATTACTACCGATTCATGATGACAATGGGCATGCAATTGGCCATGCACAATTAGTTGCATTGGCGCTGGTAAGGAATATGAAACAAAGAGCCCTCAATCTATGCATATTCATAGGTATTCATGGGGTTTCATATATTCTATCCTTGATAATTAGTTATTTTGGTGAGTGCCATTGCATGTTAAGGGGACTTGTAATTCCTTCTGGCTGTTTTGTCCAAATGCAAAGACTGGACTTTGTGGGTTCTTTCTTCTGCTTTTGACAAGTCATTTCCTAACATTGGCCCTTGTGTTCTGTTCTTTAAATTACCTTAATACGTCTTGTTACGAACTGTAGCTTGCATGTACTATGTAGAAAAAACTCTCCTACATAGACTCTCCTAAGTTAGTCCTGCTTGGTTCTTGTATGCCTTTTCCCCTCTTGGACTAAGAGAGTAGAGCATGTGGTGGTGGTCTGTCCACAAACCAAACTGTTGTTTACCCTACCAAGTTCCCGACCTATGTTTGTTGGTATTTATTTTGGTTTTCTGCATATAATCAGTACAAAGCGCTCCAAAGATATAATTGCTTTTTTGTGTAATATTCGAATGAAAGAAAATTTATCATCTGCTCCTGTGCTTTGATAATTTGACTATCTGAGTGCTTAAGTTTCAAGAGAATGACAAAAGAGTCTTGAAACCACAGAGTTGATTCCTGTGATTCATTACGTATGTTAATGTTGAAGTCAGACAATTACACAATAGAATGTCTTGAATGCATGACTAGAATAGAGAAAATGATACATTGAAGTTTCCCTTAGTGGTTTGCGATGCACGGAGACGGACACAACACAATATGGACACATCGATATTAACGTATTCCCAAAATTTTGGCATGGCAATGTGGCTATGCATTAAAAAAAATAAAAGATAACAGGTATAACAGGTATATATATGTGCTTTCCCAGAAATAGTATATATTCATGGGTACATATCTATTACTATTGCTTTACGTAGTTCCCTACCACGGTATAAAGGCTCATATGTGTGTTGGTGATACTGATACACTGTGCATTCTGTTATGCATTTGTCCAATCGGGTGATGTTGCACTTAACAAGGTTGTCATGGCACTCTGGCGAGTTGCAGTGAGACCAGGGTGTCTGGACACCTAGTCGACTAGGCGTCTACCATGGCGACAGTTAGATGATAGTAATAAATACAAGTAATATCTTATATAACTGTAATTCAAAATAACCATACAATATAATAGTACAAATTAATGGGTTGGTATATTATGTACTATCTGTAAGAATATGCTAAGAATGGGAGAAAGGCTGGGGTTGGAGATGTGGATCGGGCAGTGATTTAAGGTGGATGGGAGGAGGATCGTTGGATCTTCATCCAACGGTCAAAACACATGAGTAGTATTTAGGTCCCGTTTGGCAGAGCTCTAGCTCTAGGAAATCTGTAGATTTCCTAGAGCTGGTCATCTGTAGCTCTAGGAAATCCTGGATCTAGAGTTGCAGGCATGTTAAGTGCATTTACATGACTCATTTTATTTATATTATATATTAAATAAAAATATTTAAATCACTTTAATTTAGTCAACAAACTACAAATCCAGCATAGATCTCGGAGATAGAGCTGTGGCAAACGGGGCCTTATATATGTTGGTTGACACTTTAAAAAGAATGCAGAGTGAGATTTTGTGGGACGAGGGCAGTGCACGGCTGCCTAACAAAATACTACTATATAGTCCTCTCTACTGCTGCCGGAGCAAGGGTGCCACCTCCCTCCATTTCACTTGTTTCTTTCCCTTCTTTATTTTGTTGCTCTACTCCCAATCCAATTCATTCTAATCAGCTGTCGTGCGTGTCGACTCCTCCCTCCTCCCCTGCAACCAAAATCCCAACCAACTAGCAAAGAGTCATGAGCTGCCTCTTCTATCTCCTCCATAGCGCTGTCTTCCTCCTCACCGCCGCCGCGTTGCAGCAGCAGCCCAAGGCCAAGCCTGCGGTCACCCCGGCCAACTTCGTGCGCCGCTCCTACCGCTCCACCTGCTCCCACACGTCTGCAAGCGGAGCCTCATGCCGCAGCCTCCGTCGCCTCGTGCAGGCTGCCCTCACTATTGGCGCCGACCGCGCGCGCTCCTGCTTCGCCTACCTCCCAGGAGCTTGCCTGAGCTGAGCGGGATTCGCACGGGAGAGGGTCAGCACAGTAGTCTCAGTGGAGAGGGGCATCGGCTGCGAGAGCAGGCTAGAGAGGGACACCGTTGGCGGGAGCACGCTGGAGAACAACGCCAGTGGCGGGAGATCTCCCGTGCAAGGTGAAATCCTACCCAACTGGCGGCTAAGGAGTGACCGAGTGCGGACTGTGTTGGGCTCGGGTGGTGACCACCTAACTCCTCAGCCCTGGGCGACGAGCCTCGGCGTCCCCCTCCAGCTGCCAGGATGACTTGACGATGCCTAGGCGAAGCCGTGACAACCATGGCACTTAATTCACCTTAGCTTCAGCTGTCACAGATTTAATTTTTTACATGAACTAACGGTTTTGTCGTAGCAAGAGCCGTCGCAGATTTATACGGGCCAATCGTTGAGTTTGTATGTATATGCTATTGTTTATGGTAGAGTACATATGTAACCAAAAAAAACACTTTCTGTGTATAGCACAATCAAGTTTGTTTTGGGCTAGGCCTGTCCACAAATTGTCAGACAGTGTGCACAATTAAAAATTGTTTTCTCTGGATAGAAATAATATGAGACTGACACTGGTAGGTACCAAAAGCTTGGAAGCATGTTGGTGCTATGTAGTTAATGGACATCAATTTACACGAAACCAAATTAGTTGAGGCTACTTAAACTTAAGAGGAAGATGGCATGGCAAAATAAGTTGTTGTAATAAGAAGAATGATATTTCCCCCATTTGTGTGTCCTCCTTAGCTTTAGTTTGTAAGGGGCAGTTAACAGTTTTGGGTTGACTCTGTATGTTTATGCTAGAAGTTTAGGTGACATTCAAATTTTCTTTTTTCAGCCTGACTGTTGAGTGTGAAGCATACGCATGTTTTACTCCAAAAACTGCAAAGCTGAGCAATGCAAGCAAACTGGTGCAGCTGTTAGTAGAACAGTTATTTTTAGATTCCAACTTTTATTCACCCTCACAGTTGAGATTTTTTTGGCACTTTTGTCTCTGTGCTTCCAGAATACCATCTCTGTCTTCCTGCCATGTTGACCCCCAAAAACTTCTGAATTATCTATTATGCTTATTGTTTGGACTAGTCGTTTGTTTGCTTAAATTCCATAGAGTTTTCCTTGTATGCTATATCTTGAATGTACATGACAATTTATAACTGGGGACAAGCAAAGATATTGCTGTATCTATAAGATTGGCAAGTGTTTTTTCTTACATGTCTTTTTTCATTACTTCTATTAAGGCAAATCAGTTCTGCATTTTACTAACTTAGCATTAACCTATGCTTCGATGGAAGAGACAACTGAACTAGGATTTATTAATGTATGCCATCTATGTACCACCTATTTTGCATTTAACCTTCTAAACCAGAGGCTTACCATAACCATACATCCTACCATTCTGGAAATGACTTGAACAATTTTAGCGTGGAGAGCTAATAAAAGGTTCCTTCAGAAATTTAGTGATATCAAATTTGAAAGGAGAACTTTGTATATTTTATGTTGCTGCTACTCTTTATTTTGTTGTGTAGCTGTGACTGTGATGTATGGATGCTGGTTTGCCCTTATTCTACAGCATGCATCATTGAGCAATGGTACACGTGAAAATTTGTAACGATGTATCTGTTATTAATATATGGAAATGTGTACTACTAAGTAAATGTGGCGTTCATGTGAAGCATAATAAAACAAGACAACTCTATCAAGAATATTCACGTAGATATTTTGCCTCTTTTACAAAAGAGACGGATTGCTCACCTACATTGTTTTGCGCAGGTCAAAAAGATGACTAATAATGTACAGTTTATCTTGGATACAGTCCTGCTTTCTACTGTGGTGGAAGTACAGGTAATCTTTTATATGCGTAATTTACCGTTGAAGTGATTTCAAATCAAATTTTACTAACTTTTTTGTAATTATAAATAAGCAATCAATACTCATGTCCTACTACATGCCAAATTGGTTGACACTTGACACAATACAAACACAGCTACTGACATCTGTATTTTGTGAATTGGATATCCTGCACCTTTAACTGAACAATATTTGAAGTTTTGAACTATTTCACCACTTGATCCTGTGCTCACCGTTATAAGTATTCTCTTCACTAGATGTTCTAAAATTGTAAAATACAATGCATAAATGGCTTGCCATGCTAAAGAGCTAGCTATCATAGAAGTAATATTCCAGGGAAAATATTTCTTTTGATTTCTAAAATTACCATATGTAATGCTATACTTGGTTGGTAATCTTTTTTTTCTTCTTTTGATCGGGTTGGTTGGTAATCTTCACAAAAATAGATAACATGATTTTGATTCAAAACTTTACTTTCAAAAGCTTGTTTGTCCACTTTTGATTTCAACCTACCTGGTAACTCTTTATGCTCTATCAGCATGATATCTTAGCTTGTATGCCCACGTTTGATTACAACCAACTAGGTAAGATATTTGGAGTACAGATGCAACTTAAGAATATTGGAGTATAGGCGCAACTTAAGAATATTGGAGTATTGGCGCAACTTATGTCCAGTTCTAATCCCTGCTTGTATATTCATAGAACCTTAGTCGAATTTTGTACGTATAGAACCTGAATCCACATCTGTCAGTGAAATGCATGTTGAAATGTGGTCATGATGCACTCTTTATCCTCTTGTCTTTTCATTTGTTTCTCATGTTTGGATGGACAACCACGCAAAGGAATCCTGGAGTGATTGATCAATAGCATTTTCAGTGCCCTATAGGGTCTCATATTCAGCAAGCTAGTTTTTTTTAAATTTCTTCCTCTCATTCCTGAAAGCAGAACTTCAAACATCAATGAAATACCGTGTCTTCACTTACAAAGTTCCTGGTTAACAAGTATATTGATTACAAGTAGTACACTGTAATTGATTAACCATAAGTCCACTAGAAACGTGTGAATGCCTTCAAAAATAATACTAGTGACATGATGAAGAGATCATTCTTATCTGTCTATAGTTGAAATGACAACTGGCATACAGTATAATGATCCTGAGCAAGCCAAGTTTGGCTAGATTCTACAGGGTGGAATTGTGCTAGCTTGAGATCACCAGTTATTTCATCAATCCAGTCAAGCATAGTTTGTTAGTCAAACGTGGTTTGATTACTCCATTTGGCATAGAATGAATCTTCTTCTTGTATATCTGGAGTTTATTTTGTTTTTACATGTATATATTCTATTATTTACATGTCATCTATGCAAGGTTTTAAATTGCGATTTTCGCAGCAAGGTCCCAGAAAAGCTATAGCGCGCTATAGCTAGCTATTTAGAACCTTGCATCTGCCTGCTGAAGGTTATGTTGTTTTCCTAATAGAATTATGGCCATGACAAACTTGGTCCATGGTTGACTCAGCAAAGATTGACTGACCCTATGCAGCTTGCTCGAGTGACTTTATGTTGTTGCAGTATTAATAGCTCATAGCAAAACCTAAAGTACTCCCAGTAATCGATTGATTCATGTAATGTAAGTAGAGTCGCTGGGTTGGAACTGGTCTTGGCATCAGTTGGGATTCTTAGCCTGCTGATACCTTCCGATTTCCAAAAATTTAAAAGAAAAAACTACCAAAATGGAAAACTGAGCCTTGCAAGTAGCAGTCTGAAAACAAGAATGACAACTCTTCTATCCTCGCTGATCAGAAAGCACTTGCAGATACTATTACAACGGCAGCATATTGCTACTATAAAGTTTTCTTTAACCAGTGCACACACTAATTCACTCGATGCTTTGTTTGTCAGGAGTATTACGTAGTCCCTTTTGCTTTCTATCACAGTTGCTTGCCTCAAAATGGGAAACAACCTGAAATCATGAATTTATTTATGTTTTGATTACTTTTTCTGGGTGACATTTACTTCATACTTCTCACTTAAAGGCTTACCATTTTTACCTATGCTTTAACAGGGTGACAAGATACGGAGGCGTGCAAGATGGGAGAGTTGGTTGCTTCCGAAACCAAGTTATTATGCTGGAAATTCTTCTGGTTCGCTGTCCCCTGTGACATCTAACATTGATTCACTGGCATCTCAGTTTCAATCTGTTGGTCTTGAGGGGGCAACCTACCATACTAGTATACAAGGAATGCCAGGTGAAGCTCTCCTTACTAGGTCAGCGACTTCGGTTAGTCTAGGTTATCAGGTACCCACCATGGGAGGACTATACAGCAACGAGAGTGGATCAATTTTTGGGCAGAAGTCAGCGAGAAGTTTGCTCCGAAGCGATACCTTTTGAGGTTATACACAAGAAAGATACAGTACAAAGGCATGCCGAGTTTTCATTGGTTACGGCACGCGTACCTCATCTACTGGGATGAGGAGTGAAGATCCAGTTGGTTGGAAAAAAACCCCAAAAAATAAGCATAAAAACACACACAAAACAAATAGAGATATAATTACACAAAAAATGAAAAAAAAAGCTGAAAAAAAATAAAAAATGAAACAAAAAAAAGAATAAAAAGGTAGTTAGTGTTATGTGCATGACTTCTGAATTTTTGGTTGTGCTGTTGCTCTTTCGGAGATGTGTTATTATATGTCAGGTTGCTCTTTCGGAGATGTGTTATTATATGTCAGGTTGCTCTTTCGGAGATGTGTTATTATATGTCAGGTTTCTGTGTGAATGCTGGCAGTTTGTTGGTTCGTATTGTGTAAACTGAGTTATTCCAGACGTCATGGATGTTATTATTCGGAAACTGTTGAAACTGAACAAAATTATTAAAAAGTGACATTATTAATAATACTGCTTCTGCTGATTGCTGCGGTGACAGTAGAATCCACATTTTTGTTTCGTTCTGTAATCATACTCTTATGTAGTGTTTGTGCTTGTTTGTTTCGGTCGGACCATGGATCCTAATGACCCTCTTGCTTAATATGTTTCCTGTTGGGATCTGAAACAGTGATGCAGTTGTCCACTGCTTTTGTGTGGTTTTGGCCAGTGTTGTGAAAAGTGGAATACGGTTGGCGGATGGGAAGGCATCGCAAACTGATTACTCTGAAAACAGATGATTAATCGGAATTACTAGTAGCGGAAGCGTGGTATGACGCCGAGCTAGTTACCATGTGGGCTGAAATAAGAAAGCTGATAATTCATAGAAGGTTTTTCTTGAAAAATCGAGGATCTATATATAATTTAGAGAAGCAAAGGTTGTTTTCGCCAAAAGTCAAGGGCTCCATATGTAATAATAGGAAAATCGTGGGGTTTCACCCTGTGAAAGGAGAGACTTTTAGAAAAAAAAAACTATGATCTATAGGTAATTTTGAAAAAAGGAGTCTTTTTGTGAAATTCTAACGTGATGAGTCTTTCTGCACCGAATTTTTTCTATTTTAGCCTTTTTTTTTTGAAAAATATTCACATTTAGACTCCTGGTTGTTTTAATTCCGTTTTTGGACCTAGGGGGTCGGAGCCGTGACCCACGGTGCTGAGGTAACACATCTCGGCGCCGTGGTCCACGGCGCCGAGGTGCCAGGCCCGCCCCAGCGTGGTGGCCTGCGTGGCACCAATGTGGCATCATCTCGGCACCGTGGTCAGTGGCGCCGAGGTCGGAGCCGTGGATCGTGGCGCCGAGCTCTGGCCACCACGCGGCCTTTTCCCCCTCTGTTTCGTTCGTTCTCTCCATCACATTTCGACCTCGCACCTGCCTCCCCGCTGTCGCCCCCCGGTGTCGCCGCCTCCCGGTGCCGCCGCCTCCCGGCCTCCCGTCCGCCCCCGGTGCCGCCGCCTCCCGTCCCCGGCCTCCCGCCTCCCCGCCGCCGCCCCCTGGTGCCGCCGCCTGCCGTCCGCCTCCCCGCCGCGGCCGCCCGCGTCTGCAAGACACGCCGCCGGCCTCCCCATCCACGCTGTCGGCCGTCTCCAAGCCCGCCCGCCTCCCCTCCCCGCCCGCCCGCGTCTCCGCTTCCACAGGTAAAACAACTCCCATCGTTTTAACAAACCCTTCTCCTTTGCTTGATGTAGTTGGGTTGAATTTGCCAAGATGTGTGAATCAAAAGATAGCAGGAATGTAGAAATCCATGGTTTAATATAATGTGAATTAGATGTTTATGCAGTCATGTTGCTGCATAATGCTATGTAGAATTTAGACTTAGGTCCTGGTCTGGATGATGTTTGCTGCATCATCGTGTCACCTGTGCTTATGATCAATCCATTCAGTTGATCCGGTTGTAATTGACACTAGTTACTCTGTTCTAGGCGCTTACTGCACTGTGGCAGACGGTAACATTGTATGATTATGATGAACCCTGGGCTTGGCTAGTCTATACTATTTTGTACATGAGAACTATCTTTTCAGATGCTGTGTCTGATTCATTCATGATTTGTACTGGTGAAATTTAAGGTAGTAGAATTTCCCTTGTACTCTCACAGCCTGTAACTTGTAGTGACTGCTTTTATGCTGGGCAATAGTGACTAGGTACTTATTAGTTACTATCTAGTATCCAATTTCGATTGAAGGTATTAAGTTTGGTTTTCTGTATGAACTAGATGGACAACCTAGTCACCCTATATCATGGAGGCAGTGTGACAAGTGATGATTATGGGAATGTTCGATTTGTTGAAATGCAAAGGGTGCCTCTGATATTCAGTGATCAGCCGTCGTTTAGTGAGTTGGTTGCTAGGGCCCGGGAGGAGTTACATTGTCATGCAAACGAGGAGAGCATCACAGTTGAGGGGTTATTTCACTTCGGTTCGAAAGACACAATTCTAAGGCGGTTGATCTTAATTGGTTGTGAGGATCAGTGGGACAAATATGTCAAATTGGTTATGAAGAATGAGTTCCAATGTTTGGACCTTGTTGTGCGGAAGGTGTCCATTGATCCCACCCCTCATGGTTATTCACCAGAAATAGGTGATCAGGCACCCTTTGACCCTCCGTTACCGGACCTTGCGGTGGATGTGGAAGAAGTGCCTGAGGTGCCCGATGCTCTATCTGCTCCGAAAGAGGTTCAGATTTCTCAACCAGTTCGAGTCGAATGTCGGATTGATGATGTCGTGGCGGCCCCTCAGGAGATCCCTTCGAACCAGAATCATCCCAGTAAGAGTCGAGCAACACGTTAGCCTTTTCCCGTCATTCCATTCTTTTGTCTCAATCCCATCGTTTTCGTGCTTATGATGCAGGAGACATTCCTGATAATGTGGGTGTTCCTCCCGTTGCTCCATCCGGCAACGTTGAAGAAGTCTGCAGGGACTCCAACAGTGTGGATGTTCAAATTGTGGATGATCTGGAGCCTTACGAGATCGCAAGGGCCGTTGATTCTGATGATGACCGCCCTTTTGGAGAGCTGACCGAAAGTGATATTGAGTTGATCAGGCGTTATTGCCCTGGTCGGGATCCATCAGTTCATGAATTCAGCAATCTTAGGCATTCCCATGAGGCTTATGCAGAAGGAAGGGATGACGAGCTGCTAGATGCTCCTGAGGCCGGGTCAAGCATGACAATTGAGAAGGGCATGGTGTTTGAGGACTTGTCAGCATTGAAAAGGTGGCTGCAGGAGTATTCAGTGATTCGTAAAAGGCCATTCAAGGTGAGGCATTCTTATGTGGAGCGGAGGTACACAGTTGTGTGCGAGAAGGAAACATGTGAATGGAGGGTTTGTGCTAGGAAACAGAAGGACACGGGAAAGTTCAAGATCACAAGAATCGTTGGCCCACACACTTGTGCCGAAGCAGAGCTCAAACAGAAGCATCGGCAGTTGACCTCTACCATTATTGCCAAGTCACTGTGTCACATAGTAAAGGGAGAACCCAATATGAAGGTGAAGACACTTGCTGGGATTGTTAACGAGAAATTTGGATACGAGATAAGGTATGGAAAAGTATGGAGGGCAAAGCAACGCATCTGGAAGATGATATATGGGGACTGGGACGATGGGTACTTGCAGTTGCCATCACTCTTCAATGCAATCAAAGCGGTTAATCTAGGCATGCATTATGAGTATGTCCCGAAACCAAACGAATGGACTCAAGATGGGATGCAGATATTCTTCCGTGCTTTCTAGTGCTTTGCTCAGTCCATCGAGGCCTTTCGGCATTGTCGTCCCGTCTTCTCCATTGACGGTACGTTTCTTCTTGGCAAGTACCAGGGCACACTTCTGATAGCCATTTCCTGTGACGCAGACAACGCGTTGGTTCCTTTGGCGTTTGCTTTGGTTGAGAGGGAGAACAAAGACAGCTGGGGATGGTTCTTGCGGCTCGTTCGGAGGTACGTGGTCGGCCCTGGTAGGGAGGTTGGTGTCATATCTGATAGACACCAGGGCATACTTGCTGCCGTACAGGAGCAGATACCGGGATATCCAGCTTTGCACCACCGTTGGTGCACTCGGTATCTTGCCGAGAATCTACTCCGTAAGGATGGTACGAAGGATAACTTTCATCTGTTCGAGAAGGTCGCTCGAATGCTTGAGGTCAAGTTCTTCCTGGAGAAGTTGGAGCAGCTTAATACTGCAACAAACGCAGAAGGTAGACAGTGGTTGACGGGATTGATGAGAGATGTCAACAAATGGACAAGGGCTCATGACGATGGTGGCTGGAGGTATGAGTTTCAGACAAGCAACATGGCCGAATCCTTCAATAATTTGCTTAGGGGTATACGTGGTATGCCCGTCAATGCTATCGTATCCTTCACCTTTTACAAGCTTGTTGCCTGGTTCAACGAAAGACACGCACATGCAATGACGCTACAGAGTAAACAAGAGAGATGGGCGCCAAAACCGAAGCGCCACCTTGAAAGGGCAAAGGCGAGGGCTGAGGCACATGAGGTACATTGTTTTGACAACGCCACAGGCACTTACGAGGTTGTAGAAAGGGGTGGTACAACGACCGATGGAGAGCTCCGGCCGACGAGGAGGCATAAGGTTGTCCTTATTGCTTTCTCATGCACATGTGGTAAACCGAGGCAGTACCACTTTCCGTGTTCTCATTATGTGGCAGCAGCAAGGCATCACAACTATGACTACGAGAGCAAGATATCTCGGGAGTTCAGTGTTGACAACCTTGTGCTTACGTGGTCTCCCCGTTTCGAGCCTTACCGGGATAAGAGAGAGTGGCCACCATACACCGGGCCCAAATACATTACGGATCCGGGTAGCCGTTGGAACAAACGTGGAACCAGGAAGAGGACGAGACACAAAATGGTTATGGATCAGCTTCCAGGAAGAACGATGCGAGGGAGAGCAACCCCCTTTCTTACTGACCCCGAGCAGAACCAATGTAGCAAATGTGGTAGACTTGGCCACAATTCACGCACATGCCATTGGCCACTTAGTCAGGTGCGAGTGCTTGTTGTTCGTTATGTTTCATAGTTCGTCTAGTTGTTTTCCCATATGCAATTTGCTATGTTTGTTGTTTAATTTCTTATTATTTCCATATTTTATGCATGTTCAATTTTTGTTTACTTCTATCGTGGACTGACAAATTCGATTTTTTGTAGGATGACGCAATTGCACCTGCTAGACCCGTACTACGAGGAGAACCACCGAGGACGGCTCACCGCGGATGGGAGGGTACTGCATTCATCACTTCTTGTACAATTAATTATTTATGTTGACAAAATTAGTACCTAATATCTTTGTATCTTGTTGGTTAACAAAATGTTGGATGACAGAGGCTAGCAGGTCGGCTACATCGTGCGGCTGGTCGTTGTGGTTGCAGCACAGGCGCGACGAGGGACGTAGACGTGCCTTCGACACGACTTGCAGACCCGATGCGGCGAGGGTCGTACACAGGACAGAGCTCGTCCCCCACGAAGAGCGACACTTTCCCTGACGAGGGCGGTGAGGACGGCGACGAGGACGAGGTGGAGCAGCAGACTTACGATGAGATATGCCCGTCTCAGCTCGTAGACGCTCCTTCGACTCAGCCTTCACAGCCTCTACCACGCAGACGCCGCCGCGAGCCTAGCCGTTACACTCCAGGCACCGACGCCCTTGGTAAGGGTAAGGGTAAGGGTAAGGCTAGGAGGCAGTGATACTTATGTGTAGGCTTGTGGTAGGGCTTAAAAGTCGTTGTATATATGTTGTAATGAGCTAGGAGGCACTTGGTAAGTGGTTGGACTGAGATGTGTTTGTAATGAGCTACTTGTTGTATATATGTGTATATGTTATATTCATGTGATATTTGTGTTCGAATCCGTAGTCTGTACTTTGTGGTTCTATAATTCCTGCAATGTACTGTAGCTTGTTGTTTCAGAAATTATGATTATTGGCCTCTGAGAAGGCAATGTTGTAGCACTTATTTCGTGGAACGTACTGTTTCCTGCAAACGACTGAAAAGGCTACGAACTATGAATTTATTACGAGACTACAGGCTCTGAAAAGCCTACATAGGAACATTTATTGCTACACTGGAATCCTGAAAAAGCGAAAAAATTCGTACATCCTCCTCTCCATGGACTATGCCCACTGCACCAGATAATCAGCCTACATAAAGGCCTCCTATGTCTTCCATACCACATCTCCGTTACCAGCCATCACAATACTACTACACAACAATGTCTTCCTGGAGGTCCGACCCATTTGGAGTGCCGGAGTGGCATGAGCGCCCGAAGTGCCGTTGCGGCTTTGGACGATGTTGTGCGTCTGGACGGATCCAGTACAATGAGCCAACTACGGTCGTAGATTCTTCAAGTGTCCAGACCTGGATGACGACTTCATGGTAACGACGACAACTAAATTCTTTGTTTCTCGTTATCGTTTTTCAACTTGATTCGTGACATCTACCATGCCACACATAGCCTTGCGAGTTCATCGATTGGGTGGATCGGGTGCCGCCGGCATGGCCACGGAACCGGCCAATGCAGGTGGAGAACGAAGGACAATACTTTGTCAAGATGACTCAGGCTCGCGAGGTGGAACGACAGATGCGACTTGAGCAAGAACGCCGCGTGAGGGTGGACCAAATCCGTCTGAAGGGCAAGGAGGATGAGCTGCAAAGGAGGCGGGAGTAGTTAAGTCTGCGTGAAGCAGCCATCAAGCGTCAGGAGGAAGAGCTTCAAGCTCGTGAGGCAGCTCTCAAGACCAAGAGTGACAGGAAGAATGATGCAGCGGAGCCATCTTCAGGGCGCAATAAAAAGGGGAAACAACCACGCTACACCCAGTAGACAAAATGTAATAGACCCGGTCCACACGAGAGGTCGTACGAGCAGTTGGGTCGGTTAGTCGGATATCATGCTATATGCTATGCATGTAATAAAAATGTACGCGCCATGTTCGTCCCAACTTTATAAGCTTATTATCTCGGCTTTTCGCGTGCAATGAGGGTTATGCAATGATTCCCACGTGTCTTATTATCATTTCCCCTCCTTTCGTCCAATTGTTCCTATCACAGTTGTCCTCAAAAAAATTTCAATAAATTTCTTCCAATAAAACAACATAATATGATCGAAAAATGTTATTGCCAGTTTAACATATTTTTCACGATCAGCATTGTACAAAAATCACAAATACACTAATCGTTACTTCACACAAAACTCGTTCGTACTCTACCAAGCACATTTCTTAATTTTCATAATTGCAAAAATAATTTGCGTAGCAGCAAACTGTACTCCACATCAAAATTTTATGTTTCAAAAACCATTACCAATGTACCATAATATTTTAAAAAAATCTACAGAAAATTTCCTACAGGTATCATCTGCAACATAACGAATTTTCAAAACATATGTCGTATTTTTTTGCTCTCTATAAATAAATAAATATATTACATAATATTACTAAAATTAAATAAATATATTACATAATATTACTATAATTAAATAATCCAAATAAAAAATACAACTAGTAATTCATTTTGCGAAAAAAGGCTGATCGGTGCAAACCCTAGACGCCGAGTGTCTGCAGACGTGGCAGGGAGCTCGGCGCCACGATCCACGGCTCCGAGCTCGGAGCCACGACCCACGGCGCCAAGGTGCCTGCCACGTCGGCGCCACGCAGGCCACCACGCTGGCGTGGGCCTGGCACCTTGGCGCCGTGGACCACGACGCCGAGATGTGTTACCTCGACGCCGTGGGTCACGGCTCCGACCCACTGGGTCCAAAAACGGAATTAAAACTATCAGGGGTCTAAATGTGAATATTTTTCAAAAAAAGGCTAAAATAGAAAAAATTCGGTCTTTCTGCAAGAGTGAAGGACCCGTACATAATTTAAAAAAAGCTAAAGGGCCTTTTCACACATAATCTGATGTGAAGGCGCTTCCCCAGGCGAATCCTCAGGTATAATATAGTATACGTCCCAATTAATATATTGATATATATTTTTGCAAGGGAATGTATTGATATATTTTTTTTTTGAAACCCAAATATCTGGATATATTCGACTAAGGCAAACACACTACATATATTGGGATTGTTAGTAGAAAACCCAAAAGTTCATTATATCTCAATCTTCATTATCACCCAAAAGACATTTTAGGTAATAATGAAGAAGTGAAGGATGAACCATAGACGAGGTGAGCTGTCCCCATCCCCTTTCATGCATCTCTTGATCTCCCCAGTCCCCTGTTCTTATCTCCACCGTCCCTTAGCCGATTCCAACAAAAACTCTACCCCCGTTGGCTCACGGAACAAGCAGTGGACGAGTATCCCGTTCTAGATCACAAGCTGGCTGGCGCGCCGAGCTCGGCTACGGCGTTCAACGGAGCTCAAACGAGGCTTCGGCGACCGGCGGCGGCATCTTCAATTGCGTTTGTTTCAATACATTGCCTGCATCGGCGACGGTGATGTGCAGCACCAGCTTCCATGCCTTTGTTTTGTGTGCTTAGATTCGGTTAAAAAAAATCTTGCATTCTAATTGAGGCTTAAACGGATTTGTCGACCGATTAACGGTAATCGGGTGACCAATTGCATTATTCGGGCAATTAAACGTCCGATGGCGTTAACAGGCCTCGCATCATGTGTTCGTGACGGTTTGGTTGCCGACACCGAATGTGCGGACGACTAATTGACCGTTGTTCACTACACTGGTTCTAGCACAGATCATTGGCCATTGTTCCACTTATCTGCTAGGCTCCATATCTAGTTGATCACTGCCTCACTAGATTTGTCCTTAGCATTTTGCTAAAGCCAACGTATGTATGTATCGACATGTAACTGTTTTCAGTTATGCAGTTCTGGGCAACTTATCCGTGTACTCTTTCTTAGAAAAAAGAAAAAGGTGCCAAAACCCCTCCCAACCAAAAAAAAAAAAAAACGGGGCAGACTGTCTATGTGATAGGTGCATTCGTGCATTCTTTCACTGGAAGCTAGCACACCGGATCAACTCGGCTTCGGCTTCTGGCTTATTTTTCACTATTCATAAGTTTCGTCTTTTTCTGAACTTTTGTCTTTTTGTTGAGCTTTTTTACCGGTTCTTTTTTCCCGTATTTGTTTGTATTATACGTAATGGGCTAACATATTTTTTATATTTTTAAATTTTTTTAAATTTAATTATGCTAAATAAGCCTCTGTCAGCTACAGTGTTTTCAGCCATAAGCCATAGGCTTTTCAGCCGAACCGATCACCACCAGCTTCAACACGAACGAGCCAAGGACTACTAGCGTTGCCCCTTTCTTGTACTCGTTGCTATTGTAATTTGTAGAATGAGAGGCTGTTCGGCGCAGAGCAGCGAGAGGCTGTGCCTGGAACTGCTTACGCTTCTTCTTTGCGAGGATCTTGGTCTTGGTCGGCAGCTCGCGTAGCTCAGTGACGAAGTCGTCCACCACACCCATTCTTCCGTTTTGGGTGGGTATCTGCACTTGGACCAATGAAGTAGAGAGAAGAGGTCTCTCTGGCTTTCGCAAGATTTTGGCTCTCCGAAGTAGGGCATCTGATGCGGCCGTTGTGCCTTCCCCCAGGTACTTACGGAGATAGCCTTGCGCAGGGGATAACTCGAGATGCCTCGTGTGTTGGAAATGTTTGGGATACTCTTATTTCTAACGGAACATGATATTCACCGTACGTATCGTAAGATAGTACTACTAGTATATTGCAAAACTGTTCTGATCTCAGTTATACTGGGATCTGAAAAAAAGTAGTAGTTTCTGTGAGCTCCAGTGCCGTCGCCAGTATAGATGGGAGTTATAACAGAGGAAGGAAAGCCCTTCCAGTACCAATAGGGAAAGTCATACTGCACCTCAGTCAGAATTGGCTGCGTGACCCTTTACTCTTGGAGAGGTGCGTCTAGGTTCTTCCAAACACTTCTAATCACTCTTCCAACCTCGGGAATGGAACGCTGTGAATCAGCATCTCGCGATCCTTCTCGCTATCTATTCACTGTTTTGGCCGCCCTTGTTTTGCTAGGATTTCTGTTCCACTGCGCTTTGCCGGGAATGTAGGGGCCATTTTGAAATAACTTTAATGTTTGGTTTTTAGTTTTTAAAAACTAGAAGCCAAATTAAACGTTCGATTTTTAGAAGTGGCTTTAGCTTGATTGAGCTTCACCTCTGCCACACTCCGTCTCTACCCCGATGGTGTTTCCTTTCTCCCAGTCTCTCCCTTTGGCTGGATTGAGCTTTGATGCTGCCGTCGTGCTCCATCTCGGCCCGACGGCGCCGCCTCTCTCTCCTAGTCTCTCTATTCAGCTGGATCGAGCTCTGATACTACCGTTGTGCTCTGCCTCCACCTTGATGACGCTGCCTCTCTCTCCCGATCTCTCCCTCTAGCTGGATCGCGCTCTACCGCCGCCATCGCGCTCCGCTTCAGCCCCGACGGTGCCGCATCTCTCTCCTCGTCTCTCCCCCTTTCTCTCTGTGTGCCGCCTCCCCGTGATCATCGCCATCGCTCCTGGGGGCTTACCTAATGTCGAGCTACTCCGGACTCGCCACCGTGGCCTTCCCCTGGTCCTCCCTCGACTCAGCCTCGTCCAATTTGGACTAGCGCCTTCGTCGCCCATCGCCGGGCATGCCTCATCACTTCAGCCACCGTCGAGGAGAGGGTGAGACTGGGGGGGAGAGAGAGAGAGAGAGTCGTCCTCTCTCTCCCATGATGATGCCATGCCCATCCCGAGCTACCAGGGTTGCTAACCAGATCCAACACCATCGTTAGTGCGCCGCCTCCCAGTGGTCGTCATCGTCACTCCTCGGGTCAAGCTGCTCTGGGCTCGCCACTGTGGCCTTCTCCTACTCCCTCAGCTCGGTCTGTGCAGTCCAACCTAGCGTTATCGCCGACCATGCCACGTCATTGTGGCTGCTATCGTGGAGATGGTAGGGTGCCCTTACGTGGCAAATCTGACGTTGGCTATCTCTATCGGTGAGTGTTCTACTGTATTCTAGCCTAATTTAGTTGTGATTGTGCTTATGAATGAACAGAAGTACAATCTAATCAACTCAACTAAAAACTAAAAGTTCTAACCGAATTAAAAATCGTTTACTTTCAACTACTTTTATTTTCAACCGCTACTAGTCAAAGGCCAGACACTAGCTAACGTACTGGAGACAGCGCCAACGGTGTTGCTCTGCTTACGTGGGCACTGAACTAATCATCGCTGCAAATGCGTACAATGCCTTACGTTTGCGGGGACGTGTCAACTTCTCGTAACACGAATTTCTCAGCCGCGTCGTCCTGGGTTCAGGTCCAACTTTTGTTTTTGCATTCAACGTACGCCACCATGCAAACCTAGGCTATAGGGCGTGACCAACGTGGCTTAGGTTTCTGGCTTTTGGCTTATTTTTCACTATTCATAAGTTTTTTCTTTTTCTGAACTTTTGGCTTTTTGTTGAGCTTTTTTGCCGGTTCTTTTTTTCCCGTATTTGTTTGTATTATACGTAATGGGCTAACATATTTTTTTTTATTTTTAAATTTTTTTAAATTTAATTATGCTAAATAAGCCTCTGTCAGCTACAATGCTTTTTTCAGCCAGAAACAGTATTTTCAGCCAGAAACTACGGGCTTTTCAGCCATGTTGATCGCCCCTTATGTCTTAGCCCCGTTTCAATTAGATTCTAACTTGAAAATACAAAAGTTATTTAAAACACATTATCTTCTTAACATTATTTTTTATTTCTCTTTTTTCCCTTTTTTATATTATACATGAGATATAATGGTGTGTTTTTTTAATTAATTAATTTATTTTTCCTTAATTGATTATCTCGAAAAAAGTTAACAGCCGCTATAGCGTTATTTTAACCAAATCTATAACCAGAAACCAAAAGTCACGATACTTTTGAATAGGGCCTTAAAATGATATGGCTTTTGACTGGAATAGCAATGTAGCGGTTATTAGTTTTTTTAGGTATTCAATTAAAGAAAAATAAAGGAAAAATAAGAAACACCGTTATATCTCTATAGATAATGCAAACAAAAAGAAAAGAAAAAAGGATTTAAGATAGCATTTATCTTTTAAACACCAGAAGCACCGATATTTAAAACCGAGCCTTAAGCTGCCCCTTTGTCTTTAATTTGCACGTCTTTCCTGTATGCAGGAGGGTTTTTTTTAGCTTTTTGGTGACACCCATGTCATACGTAAACAGCATTCTGAGTCTATTATTGCAACTCCTGGGTATGAAAACGATTGGCCTCGGTTTCAATGGGCAGCAAAATTTCTGAATCGTATCCCCCAAAATTGCTTCAAGGCATGCCTTGTATCCTTGCATCTGGGATTCCTTTCATGAGATGCAAGTGATCATACGACCAGAATGGTCAGCGAATGCTAAATAGAAGAAAAGCAGTGTGAAGTAAGTACGCGCCAGGTTCAGTATACATTTTGCAGTCTGAAAATAATGGCCATCTATTACCAATTTGAGCTAAATAGACAAAATATTAGAAAAATAATATTGCCAGATAACAAGTAGGGATGGCATCAGTATAGGCTGAACCCAAAGAACTGCCCAACAAGAAGAGCTATCCCCATGCATATAGCTACAAGTGAAGCAGCCCATGTCAGTTTCTCAGTTATCCTAGGAACCCGTTCTTTTAGAGCCTCACTACAAGAACCTACAAAAGCAGTGTAACTCCCCATCGAAAATACAGTCCCGACCAAAAACATACCGAGAAACGCAGCACCAGCTAAGCGTGAAGGAAGAGCTAATGCGGGCAAGACCATCAGCAGAGCATCTGGTTGGAGACCATGAACAACTCCGGTGGCAAATGTTGCAAAACCAAGTTTCTTCTTCCTGGGAGCAGGGGTCTGTAAAGGCTCACCGTCGCTCATGTTGCAGTCCACACCCTCCAAAGCTAGCGATGCCTTGTGGACCTCTGAAGCTTCCCGAATGCCCATACCACCTATGATAAGAAGGGTCAGACCTACAACTCTTGTTCCCCATGTACGGAGAACCTCAATGTGCAAACGATCCTTGAGTAACAAGAAGAGCAGGCCAAAAATAACTTGTCCTGCATCATGACCACAACCCCAAAGGGCACCAACCAGCCCACTTTCAAGTCTTGATCTTCCGATCGACAGTGGTGCCAAGGCAACGAGATGGTCGGGCCCAGATAAAGTATGTAAGCATCCAGCAAAGAAACCAGCCCAACCACTGCTTAGTAACTCTGTTGTGAGGAGCCCACCAGTTTTGGTTACTGTTTGCACCGATGCATAGGCAGGATGAGGAATGCAAGAGTGCAGGGTGTTGGTAATAAGCCCCATCAATAGGAAAAAAGCAGCAGTAGAGGCCTGTGGTACAGAAAATATTGATTACATCAGAACAGGACTGCCAAAAAAATCAGCAGGGATTTTAATAAATAACGGCATAAGCTGGTAGATGCTCAGATCCTTGTGCACGAACACAACAAAGTAAACCAGAAATCAAGCAAAATGTAATGTTTCAGATGAACAATCATGTAGTCAGTGTCAGGTTCACAACATCCTACAGAACAATAATACTAAAATCTCAACCCACACCATCCTACAGAACAATAATACTAAAATCTCAACCCACACCTGTAAATGTAACCCCATCTAGCATCAGAATTCAAAATTGCTACTAGCTTTGGCCCTCTTCATAGATGCACGTTTCATACTATCATTATAAACTAACTCTTCATTTTCCTAAGCAATAATTAAGAGCATGTGTGCTTCTGTACCTTCAGGTTTTAGGGTAGAATCAGTTACTGCATTTTTTTAACATGTGCCTAGCAAGAGATCCTAAGTACCAAAGAACATGTTAGTGCCAGAATTATTGTCAGCTACAACATAACCAATTCAAATGGACCTTCTATTCAGCCAATAAATCACCAAGAGAACATTAGTAGGGAATGTTCAATGTGACTAATTATCAGTTATCAAGACAACTTCACACATCTGAATATTCAAATCACCCTAGTAAGAAAATATAACCATGTTGTTTGCAAGAGAATGTGACAAACCAATGAAATACCTGAAGGCGTTCAATTATGACTTTATCTATGGAGCGTGTAGCAATCCCTAGTTCCTACATGTTAATGAGAAAGTATTGTGCCCATTTCTGAGGAAACCTCAACATGATATTAAAAAAAAACAAAGGGCAGCAATTCATAAAAAACAGAACGCAAGGTCAGCAGCTAATCTGGCTGCATTGACATCAATATTCTACAGCAAGATTTACCATCTCAACTAAAGACTGCAAGGATTTCCATCAATCTTGGAAGTCACTGGATTACATGGCAAGACCCTACCTACAACCACACACATCTGGAGTTTTTGCAACATCTCCGAGCTTGATTTGTAAAGAAAGCCACAAAATAAAGTTTGTCCAAAACATCTCAAATTATATTTCAAGCTAACTCAAAGCGGCCAGTTACAGTATGATCTCTTAGTTTCCAAATGAAATAGTGATAATATATGAGTTCTCTGAAAACTACAAGAATTCAGAATCATTTTCAGACACTTTCATTCACTGTAGTTCTATTCTTCATTATTTTAAGAGCTTCATAAGCTTCAGTGGGCCTAATCATGATAAGGTGATGTGTTGAATTAGAAGCTTAGTCTTTGCAATACTAAGTTTGATTGAAGTGCTGCAAGTGCAACACTCTCCTTATAACTATAAGCTAATTTGATGTCCAATCCATTGGAACGTTGCACTTCAAATGTCTTCTAGAAGAAAATTTCCTTTTGTATAATGCCATATACAGGTCTCACAAAGGTCACTTCAGTTAATTCCTTCCTTTCCTTCTAGTATGGCGCCTTTAACATAATACACATTTGAAGCATGAATCGAGAGCAAAGTCCACACTGCATTCCCTCCGCTTCACCATAATTAAATTTTCTTCTGTGCATTGGCTTTGCCTTTCTCCGTGCAAAGCACTAGCCGAGACCTCTTAGCAATTACAGAGGCAGAACGACAGAAAGAGAAAACTTCATCTTGTTACCAAGCACACTATTTTCATTCTTCGTCCATCTATGGTATCTTTGATAATTTCTTATCGTATTTAGAAAGAAAGAAGCTTGCGTCGAAACCAGGCCAAGCACAGCATGCTACTCGATCTAACATAGAAGCTTGCCGAGCATGAGTTATTCATGAGGCATAATTAATTGCGGCAAGCACCATCCACGACCCTATCTTAGCAATCCTATATTTCTGAACCAAACATTGCAATCTTATATGGAAAAACCAAAAAAACTGGAATTCTCACCTTGGGGAGCAGACTTCCAAGCAGCTTCCACGGAGGGCCAACTGCCGCCGCCTCCCTCGGCGCATCCACAGGCGGCGCCGCGGCCGAAAGACCACCATGGCACAGCGGCGAGGTCACGGCGATCGCACCGCGGCGCGGCGCCTGAGCGCATAACCGGGTCCACGGCGCGACGCCGCCACCACCCGCGGCGGCGACGCGCCGCGAGGGGAGGAAGGGGGATCTGCCGGGCAGGTGGATCCGGGGCTGGGAGGGGGAGACGGACGTGGAGATGAGCCGCTCCATGGGCGTGGGGGAAGACGAAGACGCAGAAGAGGAGCTCGGGGAGTCCAAGGGAGCAGCGAGATCGTACCAACTTTTGGAACGGGGAGGTTGGAGTTGGACCTGGCCAAAATAGGGGAGGGGAGGAGGGATGGCGACTTCGGAGCTCGGAAGGGGGCGTACGGACCCGGGGGGGAGGGATGCATATGCACTGGTTGGTTGGTTGGTTGGTTGGTTTTCTCGCGGCGCGGCGGCTGCTGTGCTGTGCTTTGAGTGCGGTTGTTGGGGCTGGCGAGCGGAGTCCAAGAGTAGAGGTGGTGGTGGTGCAGCGCGCACGTTCCCTGATACTAGTCGCTCGTGATGGTACAGTTGGGACTCCTACCGTGAACGTTTTTTTAAGAGGAGCCTCTTACATGGATGGTCAAAGCTCGAATGGATGACTTTTCTAGTTGAAAACTCGCTGCCAGCTGGTATGATGTTCTAACATAACATGAGACTAACTGGGGTTTTTTTAAAGAGGAAACGCCATGTTACCCGGTTATTGATCTCTTTTCTTTATGGCTTGTTTTTCTTCTTTTGCAGGGCCCTGATCAATATGGCTTAAGCTTCTGGCTTCAGCTTATTTTTGCACTATTCATAAATTTCGTCTTTTTCTGAACTTTTGGCTTTTTTTGAGTTTTTTTACCGGTTCTTTTTTCCTCGCATTTGTTTACATTATACGTGATGGGCTAATATGTTTTTTCTATTTTTAAATTTTTTTAAATTTAATTATGGTAAATAAGTCTCTGTCAGCTACAGTGCTTTTTTCAGCCAGCTACAGTGTTTTCAGCCATAAGCCATGAGGCTTTCAGCCGAACCGATCACCACCCAAAGCTTGAGCCCCTAGGGCATGGACAACCCTTCAGCGTGGGAAGTAGCCCCACAGATCCACATCAAAGATGAGCTACCGTAGAGGAGGGGGATGGTGGCTTGCAGAGTAGCACAAGACCTGCAGAGGAGTCGATGGCTTCAACCAACAGGATAAACAGAGAGTAGTACATCGAGAGAGGGGGTTGGAACTAGGAGGGAGGAAGTGGCACCTATATCGAGGTGGACGAAAACAACCATTGAGAAAGATGATGACGAGGGCAGCGTCATTGGGGTAGGTGCTGATGATGACGCTATGGCGAGGTGAGGGCGACTGTTGTTGAGGAAGACGACACCCAATCTAAGATGAGGGACTAGATCCGATAGGATATGAACATCAACAACTGGATTTAGTCCAGATTAGGCCGGAGAGCATCACAACGAGGATGAATCGTGACTGTGACGGTGATTGCACGGTGTTGAGGACGATGACAATGTTGAAAATGGATCTAACGCGGAGACGACAACTGGAGGGGGAGAGCATAAACAAGTGCGAAGGAGGTCGCTGCCGCCAGCGATGCAGGGGCAAGCAACTGTGGCATGGGGCGGCAACACAGAGCTAGCGTATGAGCGACAACGCAATAGGAGAGAATCAGGAGAGGGATGGGGAATTGATTTTTGAGGGGGTGAGAGACTGACGGTGGGCCCATGAGCTTAGGTGGTGGTTTATGTAATTTGTTGTATGATTCCAAAGTTCATAAAGTAAAATTTTTGACAAAAGTATAAATTAAGATAATATAAGGTATAAAAAACAACTAGGGGCTGAAATGTAAATTGTTTATGGATCCATTTGAAGCTACCGTGTTTTTGGTGGATGGGAGCGTGAATTGTGTCTTGAATGGCTTATGTCTAATCTAGGTAGAGGATTACATAAACGCAATGTCTTGAATCACCACTTAGGGCTACCATATATTGTACATACTTTTAGATAAATTCAGCTATTCAGGTGATAGGCAGAGGGAGTAATAGCAGTAACAACAACCATAAGAAGGCTCTATAGTCGTAACGGTAGTAGATTTCTAATTATGTACTGTGGCACCCCGTGTCATTATCCCCAGGATAATCACACAAAAACGTACATATCATTATTTGCCTAATCTAGAACACTATTCCAATAAATAACAAGCTTTTACCAAAGTCGCGTGGCAGAATAATAATGTAGAAACTGTACCTTCAGTACAGTACTTGCCACGGGGGCTATGGTCATTAATACAAATACATAAGGAACAAAAGATACAGGCTGATATCCTAAGGCTCTCCTGCTCAGCTCAGTGGAACGCCTACTCATCCGAGTTGCCAGCCTACGGTAGCATGTTGTATTACCAGTGAGAGATAGAAAAATTCTATTGTAGCTATTACGGGCTATCTTGGAAACTATGATATATGTCATATTTTCCCAAAGGAGGGTAGCGGTGCTAATTCCACAGTGTGGAGGAGAACATGGTGGCCATCACGCCGCATACTCGAAGCTCGTGCTCGACTCTTGTAGAGTTGTAGACTTGTAGACACGAGAGGAAGAGAGGCTCCACGCCAAGAGCAAAGATGTCATTGTGGCTTGTAATCACCGCTACAAATACAATCTTCTTCATCATGCAAAGTCATTTTAAGCCTGACAAGGTCATTCATATGGCTAGCATGGAGCTGTGGGGGGTGGGGGAGGTACACACGGCCAGCCGGTGGTAGGGGGCTGGTGCCCCACCTGACCCACTGTTGGGTCCGCCCCTGCCACACTCGGTCTTAGGGAATCCTAGTGGCTATGCTGACGGAACTCGAGCTTGGGGTTCTCGCGCTCGGGAGCGGTTTGGACACTCGAGGGCGCTCAGAGTGCTAGAATGGTTGCCAATTGCTGTGGTAGCCACCAGTTGGGCTAGGAGGGCTCTCCCTCCTTTCTCAACTGCCTGGTTCAACCGGACGAGCCGAGAAGGAGTACTGTCGAGTGTTTGTGTGCTTACCTGAAATGAACCAAAAAGGAAAGAAGCAAAGGTGGAAGGGAATGTGGGCCTACTTGTGTGTCGAGCTGAGAATGGAAGGTGCTTGGTTGGTGGGGATTGCGGTGCGGTTCTCACGCAGTTGTGGACGTGGACGAAGATGTGGTCGATATATCTGTCGTGGTCGGGGACATCGTCTTGTGGTGGCATCTATCTTGTGGTGGTCCACCCTGTCGACTCCTTGTCCTGTGGTCCTCGCTCACCTTCGTCTTCCTCTACGTATTGCCTCCCCTTCTCCAACACTCATCTCTTCTCACTCGATGGCTGTGACTTGGGTTGCTTAGCTCTCTGGCCTTCGGCCAAGAGCAGAAATGGATGAGAATAGCTGGCTTGGCTTGGGGCTCTGGTGTCGTTGGCTGTTCTTGGTGGCTTTCTATGCGCTTGTGAGCTCCTGGTTGGTTTGCTATCGGCGGTTTCTAGAAATGCAGTGGGCGACGTGGGTGATTGGCTGGATTGGGGGCAGATATATGAGGAGGTTTCGGCCTCCTCTCTCTGCTACGGCTGGCGCTGAGCTGTGTACAGCTGGGTAGCATCGATCTTATCCTCCCCTAAATCTTGATTCCCTGCTGCTTCGGACCGGAGGTTCTAAGGGTGGGCTGTGTAGTGCTGTGAGATTTTCTGAGGGCTAAGGTAAGTTGGAAGATGTGGGCTTTGGACTCTTAATTGCTGGATGATGAGGCCCACTAATGGTGAGAGACACCGACCGACCCGGGACGGTTTGGAAACCTCTAAGAATTCCATCCTAATTGGCTCTAGTAGCCAGAGGGTACTGACGACAACTCTTTTCCCCTCTTTTCTTTTTTATTCTCCCTTGAATTGTTATTTGAGTTGTTCTCCGAAAGCAAAAGAAATGAAGATGGTTTATGGTGGATGGCTTGGGTTACTAATGTTGGCTACTCGCAGGAACGAGGCACTGGAATGCAATGCAATACTCAACTTAGCTCTAGGCTTAATACGAATGTAATTTTAGAAATTAGTTCTTCTTATGCATCATTTTGCAAAAAGATTGTAATACTTAGCTTTAGTTTAAATATTTGGGATTTCAGCTAAAGTTTGTAATTCATCCTTATAATTACTGTGTTGTAAGAATTCTTAATTTAATTTTAATTATTACTAATTGTACAGTTTAAAGGTAATCGAAGTTAGGGTCCTTTCATGTATAGAACAAAAACTCTAGTTGTACAAAAAGATCGTCCCAGTGTTTTCAGGCATTGTGGCTATCTTTCAGTCAACACTGACAACAAAAAGAGAAAAAGTCGAGAATACGGGGCCTCCTTGAGCCTAGTAGTTTTAACATTGGCCTGGTTTATATTGGCTTTTTAAAAATATTTTTCTTCAGTAAATGATTTTTCTACAGTACTTAGCTTTTAAACATATTATCTTTTTACATCGTGGTTTATTAGTTAATTGTAATATACAATGTAGTGACTTTATTTATATCGGTCAAAATCGCATACGAGTTTCTCTCTCCATATGGCTCTTTACAAGCTGCTGCTATTCATAAGTTAAAGCCAAAAATAATTAGCAAAAATCAATATGTATGGACCCATAATGTGCCGTAACCGTACGAGACGCAACGCCGACCAGCTACATCCGTAGATCCTCACAGAGGCACGACATTTCGCTCCAGCCCATGACACCCGCATCGAAGTGCGGTCATGTCACAACATGCTGCGTTCGCACTCGGTCGGCCATGCACTACCAATTGGCATGCACCGAGGGAGTGCTAGCATGTGGGCCTGTGGCGCAGACGGCGAAATACGGCACGAAAGAGAGGGAGCGCGGCCGATGAGAGTTGGGATGCACCCTACTTGAGCCAACCTGAGTCGGCAGTCCTACGGGGGTTAAACCTAGGCCGAGAGAGGGAGGGAGGGGAGGGGAGGCGTGGACTGTTCGGCAAAACGGCGTTTTAAGAGGTAGCCTACGGATGATTTGTGCGCTGGATCATATAAAAACTATCGGTGTGGTGTAAAATAACATATCCGTAATAGCCAGGTGGGGTTTGCCGTTTGCGTCTGGGTGGTGGCTGGGCCGTTGCGGCGTTTGACGCGGTTGGGCTGGGCGCACTGAACAGCGCTTCTTTCCGACGGAGGTTGAGTGTGACGGGCGTCGGTTGGTGTCGCCGTCGGGTCAGTGTTTGCCTGCCGTGCAAATTACCGCGGCCAACGATTCAGCGGCGGAGTGGGGGTTGATTGATATAGCCACCATGTGTTGTTTCGTGACATTTACGCGAAGCAAGTACTGAGTAGCTTGCGTTGTTTTCCGGAAACAGTGGAGCGCACATGATCGCAATGCCTGTCTCAGTTGTGCCTTGTGTGATACAAGGTGCGCACCTCTCTAGTCTTTACCAGTTCTGTTCAGGTACATAAAAACCGACATGAAAGTTGAAAACGGTAACGCACCCAAGTGACCGAACCACTTGTACCGTCCGTCCGGGATGTGCGTGGGATTGGCACCACGCGAGACGCCGAAGGAGGCGGGGGTCCACGGCAACAGCGGCGACGCACGTCCATCACCTCTGCGCGTACAAATGCGCACTCGTGCCGGTGCTAGTGGCGCTAGCGCACGTACACGTCCACTGCATAAGCGCATACCAACCAAACAATTATTCCAACCGCCAGCTCACGGGCGCTTTGGCCCCTGGCAATGGCAGCCTACACATATTTACACACAACTGAACAACCCGTGACCGGACCTCCCATTCGTTCAGTCACACAGCAAGGAGACGTCCAAGTAAACTATTCCTTCGTCGCTAGTGAGGAGAGTACTGAAGTAGTAGTACTCACTCATACTGCCCCTACCTGCCTGAGAGCGTTCGCCCAAGACTGAACTGAAGCACCGGCACAACACACAGTGACCCAAAACTGCACGAGTAATAAGCCCAGTAAACACGAGAGAGAAACTGAAAATCAAATGGCATGGAGAAGAGAGCGGTGGGTCAGTGAAGTGAATGAGCGAGTCCAAAAGGAGTCTCGTAATACCGCATCATCAACCGAGAGAGCTGCGCCGCGCCTGCGCATTCCTGCCTCTCTCTCCTCCACTTGCAGGCACTGCCTGCACTCTTACTCCAGTTCTCTTCTCGGTCGCACAGCTTGAGAGTGATTGAAGGAAGTAGAGAGAGGCTCAAGCGCGCACCCCACAATTCCATATATCTCGAATTCCGCCATTCTTGCTTAGGCGGAGGAGACCACAGGAGGTAAAGGGGAGGTAAAGGGGAAACGAGCTTTCCAGAATTTCTAGTAGCATTTTGCCGTTTCCGGCGGGAATTGTTCGGCGCATGCAACAATCTCATCTTGATTTGCTTTCTCGCAGGCAAGAAAAGGGAAACAACGGAACGGAAATAGTAAGGCAAAGAAGGGGGTGACTAGGAATGCTGCTGTTACCGCCGTAACCTCGCAGATCTGCTCCGCTGCAGTGTGTTTTCTTGGAATCCCGAGCCGAAAGCGCGATTCTTGCAAGGCGCAGGAGCCGAATCGTATGGCTCGGGGGGCGAGGCATCATGATGGGTAGAATTGGCTGGGTCTCTCTGATCTTTGCTCTGCACGCCAAATAATCCAGGCGCATTTGGTTGTTTCCACCGTCTAGCCAAGAAATCGAGAGAGCAATGGCGTCGTGGGAAAACCTGGGGGAGATATCCAACATCGCGCAGCTGACGGGGCTGGACGCGGTGCGGCTTATCTCTATCATCGTCAAGGCGGCGGCCACGGCGCGGATGCACAAGCGCAACTGCCGCCGGTTCGCCCAGCATCTCAAGCTCATCGGCGGACTGCTGGAGCAGCTCCGGGTGTCGGAGCTAAAGAAGTACCCGGAGACGCGCGAGCCGCTGGAGCAGCTCGAGGACGCGCTCCGCCGCGCCTACGTGCTCGTCAACTCGTGCCAGGACCGCTCCTACCTCTACCTCCTCGCCATGGGCTGGAACATCGTCTACCAGTTCCGCAAGGCGCAGAACGAGATCGACAACTACCTCCGCCTCGTCCCGCTCATCACACTTGTCGACAATGCCCGCATCCGGGTCGGTAATCAGCTCCATCTCATCGCTACTCCGAAACCTACTTCTCTCTATATTGATTTGTTTAATTCTGTAGTTTATAGTCTTAGACACCTAGATTGGATATAACCATGTAGGCTTTTAAGAAATGTTGATTTGTTATACGTTTCCATTCTGCTGGGATATGCTGGATCAAGAGAAAAGGTGACGTGTATCATTCTTTGCTCTGAAGTATATGGAATCTCTGCTTTTGAGATTTGATGAAAGATGTTCGACTTGGTGGTTTTCCTGCATGGTCTGATGTGTTTCTTGTTTTCTGTTGGTTGTCTAGGATGCTGGTGTAAGGCAAATGATTCTATTGTAGGAATTTTCTCTCTCATTTGGATAGCAACTTTTTGGTGCTCCATCGTTTTCATTGTTTATACTTTATGGGATAGACTATTGCACAGGCGACTGAAATTTTTTTATCTTTCAGTCACCTAAATTTGCACTTTGAATCACCTGAAGTTGCACATGTTTTTTTGGAGGGGGGCTGCAATTTTAGTTGATTGAGAGTGCAATTTCAGGTCACCTGAAGTTGCACTCTGAATCACCTAAAGTTGTAGCTGTTTTTTTAGGTGGGCTGCAATTTTAGTTCATTGAGAGTGCAATTTCAGGTGACGACTGAAACATAAAAAAATTTCAGTCGCCTGTGCAATAGCAAAACTAATACTTTATATACACCTTTTTTTAGAATATTGTTTCTATACACCTGCGAACTTATAGATACTAGATACTAGGAAGCCAGCTGTTTTAGCTCCAAGGCTCCAACACCATGAGCTCAATCACTAAACATGTCACTTTGGATTAATCCACTGTTATCATCCTTTGTTGCTCCTCTCCATAACCTCTTTGGCTTTATGGCTTATTCTTCATCAGTTTTTCTTTATCTCAGGAGCGAATCGAGTACATTGAAAGGGATCAATGTGAATATTCGTTTGATGAGGAAGACAAGGAGGTCCAAGATGCTCTGTTAAACCCTGACCCTAGTACAAATCCTACAATAGTGCTCAAGAAGACTCTGTCATGTTCTTATCCAAACTTGCCATTTAATGAAGCTCTTCGAAAGGAAAGTGAGAAGCTCCAGGTGGAGCTTCAAAGATCACAAAGCAACATGGATATGGGCCAATGTGAGGTTATTCAACACCTGCTTGGAGTAACTACAACTGTGGCAAGTTCTATTCCAGAGAAAAGTACAAATGCTAAGGTTTCCGAAAAAACCGATTCAAATTACACAAAATTCAATGAAGACAGTGCAAAACCTTATGATGATGACTGTCCAAAGAAGCAAAAAGATGCCTGCAATGCACCAGGGTTAGTAAACTTAGCTATATTCTGTTGGTTCCTGTTTCTGTATGATGTGGGTTTCATGCAATCTATTTGGTTCCTTGATTTATAAATTTAAATCTGATATATGCTATACTAAATTGTGTGATCCAACAAAAGAAAATTGGACTCTTGTATCAACCCATGCTGTGTTTTGGACTTGGAATGGAAATTGGGTTATGCTCCATAAAATGATCGAGCATACCATAAGACCTTTGATAGCACTGATGGTGTACATCCTATGCAGAAGTTCTTCACCAGTTTCATACGGCCATGATCTGGTCTCAAGTAGGGGATCACAAAGGGATGAGTGGCATGCGGATTTACTTGGTTGCTGTTCAGAGCCATCTTTGTGTATGTCTATTTATATTACCTTCTTTTGTACAATCAAAATTTAATCGTATACTTTTATTTTCCCTGGGTGGTTTAATAATTTCTCTGTAGCTTTGTACATGCTATTTTTAGCACAGTTGTTCAGTCTTGTATCTGGCTTATCTCTTGTTATCCTTTTCTATACCACACAATTTATTCTTGAGGGGGTAGTTCAGCAATCTATGTCCAGTTAGTCCAATCTGATGTTCTGAATGTACTATTAAAAGCCAGGCAGTGGAATGCATCTTAAACTGGAAGATTAACATAAATGGCTGTAAGACATTGCCACTTTTAATACCCATCTTTTGGGGTATGGCCCGAATTTAATGAAAACAATAGGGGTGGGGCAATGCTTCAATGCTTATCAATGATATGGAATTGTTTCTTATGTATTTTGCTTGCCGTTTATTTCCTTGTCATAATGCAGGTCTGAGGACCTTCTTTTTCCCCTGTGGAACATTCTCAAGGATTGCTTCAATCGCCAAAAACAGGCCCATGTGTAAGAATATTAGTCAACATGTCAACCGTGAAGAGTTAATAATGTCTTTCCCTCTAGTAATTCCTTTGTATCAACAATGCATTATTTGCTTCTTCTTGATTTACCATGTTACTGCCAATTCTGCACATGACTAGCAAATTCCAAGGATGTGCAGCACTTTTTATCAGCTAGCGTTTGGCCAAACCTTCCGATGTAGTGTGTGTCTTAGAATCCAAAATTTTCTTTCCAGCCAAGGTCTTACACATCATGTATACTTCAAATAGCATACACCTTTTGTGAACCTATTTACTTATGTAAAACTAAAAGCCTGATTTACACTGTAATTCTGTGATATTGTCAGCTTCGGCAGAAGCCTGCAATGATATTATGGCGTACTCCCTGATATTGTCCTGCTGCTGTTACACTTGCTGTGTAAGGAGAAAGCTCCGTCAAAAACTAAACATTGCGGTAAATATTCATTGCCTTTTATATGTGTTGTTACCAATTGATTTCTTCTTTTCTCCCTGAAGTAATAATGCTCATTCTTCATTTATACACTATAATATGGAGCTGAACTACCTCAGGGATTGTCCATGTTATACACACTCAAACTGATTGATTACCAAGACGAGAATATCTAAGGGAAAACATTTGGTTAAAGATTATTAACGAAATTAACTCAAGCAGGTTATCAGTTAGTCCAATGCTAGTGCAGAGGTTTGACCAAAGATTCCCTACATAATCTTATCTGAGGGAGAGATGTTCCATATACTAGTGAATTTGCAGAGAGCCTTCTGTAGTGCCTAAAGTTCTGATTTTCTTATGCTGCTGACAGGGAGGATGCTGTGACGATTTACTTTCACATGTGATGTGCTGTTGCTGTGCGCTTGTTCAAGAATGGCGGGAAGTGGAGATTCGTGGCGCTTATGGTGAGTTTCCTATTTCCATGCCCTCCAGTGAACCATGGAATATGATTTCAGTACTTGAGCGCGTGATAGGAATTAGGCATGGGGCAGAATAGTGCAAATTGCCTCCTTGGTAAAGAAATGGGAAGGAAAATTGTGTTAAAATGATACAATATTGAAGCCTCATCGTTAATCTTATACTTGGAACAGAACAGTTCAAATTGCCTCATTTATACAACATTGGATTGAATATCAGTTATAACCTTATAGCACAGCTGCACAAGTGATATTTTGATGGCTTGATGCCAACATAAACCTGCGGATCTCATAAATATTTATTGCGGTGTGCCTTATTTCCTGCAGGAGAGAAGACAAAGATAAGCCCACCGCCATGTCAATATATGGAACACTGAGTAGCAATGCGAGACTTGGCCTTCTCTAAAGATATTGACCTGAAATAATCAGATCTCGTACTGCCATGGTAGTGATACAGATGCAAAATTAGTGTATGTGTTGTATTTATTCTTACTGTCCATTGTTCGTGTTGGTACTTCCATGATAATATCTATTGGGTCACAGTATGTACTTTGTAAACAGTAACTGAACACATCAGTTACAGGCCGGTTAGAGCCATAGAGTTAGCATTGTCAGTTTGAAAGTCCAAGCATTTTTTTATTTTGCTTTACTTTTACCTGAATAACAGAAAATGTGAGTTCAGAAATTGAAAATAGGAAAGCTCAATGGAGTCCAGAAATTCAGTTAAAAAAACTGTAAAACAACATAGATAAACATTGCTGTGTTGGGATGGAAAGGCAGTTCTGAACATGTGTTCAGCTGCACCTACCATAGAGCCAGCCATGTGATTCCCGAAATTCGTGACAACAAGAAAACCAAAACATTCACAAAAGAATGTCCTTTCAACCCATTTTTTTTATCCCATCATCATCTCACACCATTAACTCTCACGAATTCTTTTTTTATTTGACGCTATTGTCCTATCTTAATTTAAAAATTGATCATATAAAACACGAAATTATAAACCCAGTCTCCTTCTCAAACGCGGAAAAATCCGTAGCCGACGTGTGGTTCTTACCGCATCACCTAACAGTGGTAAAAACGGCCACCACAGCATCGCCCTACAGTGCAGCACTGTTTGGCTAGACATGGCGGGTGCCGTCGCGCCACCTTACTGCAGCAGGGAGCTCCCCGCTCCCGTGCCGTGGCAGCAGAGAGATTAACAACTAATCACTTAACACTCTCGCGGGTCTACCACCAACAAACAAGCTCGTCTCATCAGAGAGAGGCAATGCAGGGGGGAGAGAGAGTGAGACTAGCAGAGAGAGAAGAAAAAGCGACCACTAGCCATTAGGTAGTAGTGCACCATTTTGCAGGACCAATTATTAAAACATTAACTAGTACACTGTATCCATCAGACACTCAAATGGGAGTTGGGGAGGCCCATAGTGCCGTGGAACCTAGCGCGGCACCTCCTGACCTCCCTCGTACCTGCGGCGGTCGGATGGCGCGGCATTTTCAGGGGATCCATCATTTGCCATACCCGGTTAGACAGTGCCACGCTGGAGGTGGTACCGTGGTGGCCGTTTCTACTGTAGTCGGATGACAGTGGTACGAGCCACGTGTTAATCACAAGTTCTTTCGCACTTGATAAGAAGGCTAAATTTATAATTTTATATCACATTAGATTGATTTTAAAATTAAGATGAAACAATGGGATCAAATAAAAAAAACAACTCTCTCATGCCCCATTTTCAATTTTGAACCATGAACTTCTACTTCATACTCAACATACAGTACACAAAACTCATACTCCATGTATTATACGAAATTCACAACAAATATTACTTCCATGTATTGTAAGGAGTACTGTACATATCTTTACATGGCATAGCACAGGATAATACCATGTATAGTACATTAATATACGGAGGAGATAGCGAAAGAGTTCATGCACAGGATACTGAAATAGGACATCATAATGTCTGGACACCAAGCCTTCCTGTCTTTGGATTGCTTTTAGATACGTGCAGGTGTAATGATATATAATATATCAGGCAAATCCGTTAACATTCATTAATTCAAAATGCATTAATTTGGAAAGGAAGTTATTGATTTAGCATGCTGAATCAATCATGAATGAAAAGTCTTGATCATGGACTTTGAATATCATGGTGCCTCTGTTATTTATGCTATATATATAGTATAAATAACAGTTACACCATGGTGCCTAGACTCCATAATTGAAACCTATCATTCATAATTAAGACTTTCCATCTTGATATGCTATATATTATTGCATTTATACACATCTAAAAGCAATCCAAAGGCAGGGAGGCCTGGTGCCTTATTTCAACGTCATATATATATATATATATATATATATATATATATATATATATATATATATATATATATATATAAAGGAACGCTTATTCAAAGGCTAATTTGCTTATTCAAATGCTAATAAATGACTATTTAATGCTAAAATTCTGGTCACTATTTTAATGAATTTGAATAGTAATATTCCACTTGTGACTAGTATTGTGAATAGTATTTGTGCACTATGATGGTGGGTATACTATTTAGTTACTATTCTGATTACTATTCACTGAAATGGATGTTTCTTTTACGATGAATATGATTAATTTTGAACAGTATTTTTTTTTCAGAATTTTGCAGGTTGGCGAAACCAACAAGACAGCCGAAGTGCTTTCAGTGGTGTAAAAATCTTACTCGGTACTCACCATACTTCTCACTAATTTGCTTCAGGAGTAGCTAAACCTTTCCTTGAATTTTAAAGTCAAGATCATATGAGACAATTTTTTATCGTCTCCCCAGGCAGTTCCACCCAAGGGGAACACTTCTCTAAGGCCTCAACATTCTCCTTAGCTAAACTCAGGCTCAGGTTCGGCAGAGAATAGCCAGAGAGTTTTCTCCTATATATATATATATATATATATATATATATATATATATATATATATATGAAAAATACATTTTACACCCGGGTGTAATTACACCCACCTCTAATATACCACATAAACAAACTTGAAATACTTCTTTATCACTTTAGGTATATTTGTATACTAATTATAAGATACTCCAATGTGAACCACACGAAAAACTTGTAAAGGAGTTCATAGTTTTTAGCGTATTTTGTAAATACTCTCATATACGCGCATAAAAAGGAGTATGTCGAAATAAAATGTACATACCACCTTTGAAAAATTGTTCATACTATCTAGATGGCCTTAAATACTCATATACTACATGTACATACCCTCCGTTACGTGAGATACTCCCTACATTGCGAGATACGATATATATATATATATATATATATATATATATATATATATATATATATATATATATATATATATATATATATATATATATATATATATATATATATATATATATATATATATATATATATATATATGGAACATATCTAGTGCTAAAGCCCATTTGGGTGCTAACATGCTAACATGAACCAGTGCCGTCGGATCCAGATTGGACAGCCCAGATTCAGGCGGGCGGAAGGCCTCCAATCCACATAATCCACTTTTCGGAAAACACCCTACCGGTCATTTTATTTCGCAAGAACACAGCCTCCCTCGTTCGCTCCTCCTCTCGCTCGGTTGCTCTTGCCCCCAAGAAACCCAACGACGGTGCCACCCCTCCCCGACCCCTGATGATGGCATAGCCCTCCCCGGCCCCCGACGACGCCGCCGCCCTCCACCACTGAGCCGCCATCTCCATCCCCGCACCGCCGCAGCCTCCATCCCTGCAGCACCGCCGCCCTGCTTGGCTAGGGTTTTGGCCGACGAAGTCTGCCCCTCCGCCGCCTCCCTCCTCGTGGCGCCCCTCCGCGCCAACCCCCTCCGTGCCGCGCCCCTCAGCCGCTGCCTTCCTCAGCCCCTCTACGCCGCCTCCCTCCTCGTGGTGCCCCTCCGCGCCGCGCCCCTCCTCCGCGCTCCACCACCTGCGACAAAGTCCCCGATGTCGTCCTTCTCGGCTCCCTCGACGCTATATATATATATATATATATATATATATATATATATATATATATATATATATATATATATATATATATATATATATATATATATATATATATATATATATATATATATATATATATATATATATATATATATATATATATATATATATATATATATATATATATATATAGCAAACAGAGGTGGAGAGGTGGGGGAGAGAGGAGCAGCGCATCACTACCGGGTTCAGCAGCTTTGCCGAGTGCCAGTGGCACTCGGCAAAGCACGAAAAACACTCGGCAAAGTCTTTGCCGAGTGCCACCCACGGCATAGCTCACACGTCATAGTTTTTGATGGCAAAAAGCTCTTTGCCGAGAGCTTTTCATCGAGCACTCGGCAAAGCCTTTGCCGAGTGCCGAAACGACCCTCGGCAAAAAAAGGACAGTGGACGGTGAGAACACGGTGACGGCGTCGTTTGCCGAGTGCCAGGACGGAATGGCACTCGGCAAAGCTTTTAACTTTGCCGAGTGTCGTGGTAAAGACACTCGGCAAAGCCTTGAAGTTTGCCGAGTGTCATGGTAAAAACACTCGGCAAAGTTTAAAACTTTGCCGAGTGTTTTTACCACGACACTCGGCAAAATCACAACACTCGGCATAGTACGTTCCCAGAATGCCCAGAAACGTTTCTTTGCCGAGTGTTTTTACCATGACACTCGGCAAAGCCTCCCTTTGCCGAGTGTAACACTCGGCAAAGTGGCCAAAAACTGCCAATTTTAATTGTTTATTGCACCCCACTCAAACAAATCACAATATATCACAGATATATCAACAATATATCACAAAGTAATCACCACAAGTGTCATTCACAACCATTCATCAAGTGCAACCATAATATATCACATATAATGCAAATCCAAGTATCATTCACCAAGTATCAACCACAATATTCACAATAAACATCACAACCACAATAAACATCACCCCGACTGATGTGGTGGGTCATGAGGCACATTATTCGAAGCCGCCGATTGATTCTGCACAAAGGAGAAGATATTGCATATGTGAGACAAGATTTAAAGTAGGAACATACAAACTTAAACATTCATACTCCACTAGAAAAACTCACAGGAGTAGCTGCAGGAGGAGGTGGAGGGAATAGCTCCGGTGGCAGAGGTTGACCCATCCTCTCGCCAAGACTCTGCATCCACTGAAACATCTGCGTCATCCTCTGCCGCTCGGCCTCATTCCTCTGCCGATCGGCCTCCATCCTCGCCGCCATCTTCTCCCGTAGCCTCTTCTCTTCTTCCAGCTGGGCCTACAATATTTCACCCCAATGTTACAATGCAAAGCAAAGGTATGTAAAAATTAATGAACGACGAATAAAACAGAAATAACCTGGAGTGCCTCCATCCGGGACTGTGCAGTGTCCGGCCGTGGGCGTATGGCCGGGCTTGAGCTCGTGCTCCTCGCTCGAATCTGGGTGAGAGTGGGAGTAGTGGCCGTGTCGAGTGTGCTGTCGCCAATCCAGTACCGCCCATGCTTCTTGCCTCCTCCCACCCTCATGACGACTTCTCCATCAAGGTCCTGGGTGCTCGGATCGTACTCTGGCCCATGGACCGCCCTTGCCATCGATGTGTACTCACTGAGGCGGCTGTGGACGGTCGCATTGCTGTACACCGAGGGCGGGTCCTCCGGGTTGTAGTCGACGTCGGACGTCGCCTTGCCCTTGTGGGCCAAAGCCCATGCCTTGAACTGGGAGCAAGGCTGGCCACCATGTGACGACGACTGCGAAAGAAACAGCAAGATGATTAGAAATTATGCAGAATTGAGCGTTATAACAAAGAAATGAATTCGCGTACCCATGTAGCTGCGAATTCGTCGAGGCTACGGTTGCCTTGATGGTGTGGTGCACCTGGCATCATCAAACGCCGCTCCCGGCAAGCGTTGTGCGTCTCCTCCCACTCGGCGGCGCACCACTTGTCCACCATCTGTGCCCAGCACTGGAGATGCTGGGCGCACCACCACGGAGGCACCTACACGTCATCAAGTATATAACATATAAGAAGATCAAATTAAGCGTACTTAATCTCAGAAAAAATCAGTATTAATGTTCTATATTTACCTGCATGTAGTCTTCCCGGGTCAGCCTCATGTTTCTTGCTTGAGTTTTGTTGATCTTGACTCCAAGGTAGGTAGCGTTGTATGTTACGATGGCCTGGACGCGCGCCTCGTAATGCATGTCCTTCACGAGTTTATAACAGGCTTTGTGAGCCACACTAGCCGCCTTGGCCTCATATCCCTCCTGGCATCTGAAGAAATCCTGCATATAGACGCGATGTATCCAGTCATTATTTCAAGAATGTCCAATGAATGTGATGTATTGAGCAATGTAGTGCGAGGAAGACTTACCCACAGCTCGGTCGTCACCCGCGCCGCCTTGTTGGCGAATACCCTGCCATCCCGATCTGGTAAATCGGGGAAGGCGACGTAGTGGTCCCACGTGTAGGCCAGCTCCTCCCCTCCGCCAAACGCAACCAGGCCAGGGAAGTGTAGCCTGCACAAAAGACCCAGGATGCCATTGACATGGCGTTTGTGATCACCTGCAGCCACAAGCGTCCAACCCCTGCCCAAGTGATTAAGATAAATTATTAGTTTCTATTGTGATTTTCAACATATGAAATGAAAAAGTAGTGATAACATCTAAAGTTACTTACCTAGCCCCAGTGGGTTGAATCAGCGGGCGTCTCTCACGAGGTATCGGTTGCCTCGGGAGGGTCGAGGGACCTCGCAACCAGACACCCGACGAACCAGAGGAAGCGGAACCCCCTGCCGCCTCCTCCTCCTGCTCCTCCTGCTCCTCCTCCTCCTCCTCCTCCTCCTGCTCCCGCTCCTCCTCCTGCTCCTCCTCCCGCTCCTCCTCCCGCTCCCTCTCAAGAGTGCTCCTGCTCCTCCTACTGCTCCTCCCGCTCCTCCTACTCCTGCTCCCCGACTGCTCAGCTGCATCGGGCCGTCTTTGGTAAAGCGACCTTACGTTCCTCATACCGCCCACCATCTTTGTTCAATCACCAAGTTACATGGAAGAGCGTGCAGATCACAGTTAACAAATGAGAACATGAGGAACCAGTAGAAGGGAAACTAGAAATACACCAACCAACTAGCTATCATAGAACTAGTAAAAGGGAAATTAGACATGCAGTAAGAAAACAGAGATATCATGACAATGGGGATAAACTACTAAAGATCAGAGCAATCACTAACATGAAAATAGATATTTACTTGGATGCTAACATTGACCTTCTTCTGCAGTCACATGAGCCCATACAAAATGAGAACATCTATGACTTTCTACAAAACCCTGAAGTTCGGGATTTTGAAAAGAATTGTATGGATACCTGCTGTCAAAGTTCTGAAAATGCTTCCAAACGGTGTCCTACAGCATAGGTAAAGTATCAAATCAGCACTGAAAAAAGGGAAAACAAGAACAACACATAGCACTCCAATTAGTGACCCCTTGCGACTAACATATAAATATATCTGAATAATGGATTTTACAAGCCTATTCCTGAAACTTAATGAATATATCTGAATTCTGAAGTACTACATATATCAATCTGAAACTTTGCACAGCACGGTTTTGCTATGATAATGAGGAACATTCAGATGCATAAAATAAACATCACAATGAAAATTTTAGACCGGTGCCTTCCTCATCAGCATCAACATAAGGCTAATTTAAAGCTGACAAATCAATCTACTAAAAAAGCAGCACAATACATATCCAACGGCAGAAATGTTGAATTAACTTCTGTGGATGCATGCATATATGTGATAAGCTCTAGTGTAGTGTGGTTCTCATACAAATTTAAATGTGCGTTTCCTTATTTTGAATTAACTGTTATTCCATTATTAGTAGTATTTATGTCTCTGCATTCTATAGCAAAATAATCTTCCCCTAAATAATTAAGCATGATCGCTTTCAAACTAAGATAACAGGAAAGTTAAGATGATTCTAAGTAGTTACAAGCTAAGATAGTTACACGGATTGAGAACAATTAAGATAAGTACAACAAAATAATTAAGCACGATCGCTTTTCAAAGTATTAAGGAAGTATTATTTGCAGTGTGACCATTAAGGGAGTTTCTTCAGGAAAGCTGCTGGTACAATCTCGTACGTACGTACACTCATCTATTTGATGAGTTGTTTCACAACTGGAGTCATCTTGTGAAGTATGTTGATTAATAAACTGAATTGAAGCTCACTAATTTATGATATATATCCAGATACAATTGATTTAGATGCATTAATATATCTCTGCCTGCAATTGAAACTAATCGATCATATTGTTTAATTAATTTTATGCAGGGGTTACTACAGATGCAGCAGCTCCAAGGGATGTATGGCGAGGAAGCAAGTGGAGCGCAGCCGCAGCGACCCCAACATGCTGGTGATCACCTACACGGCGGAGCACAACCACCCATGGCCAATGCAGCGCAACGTGCTCGCCGGATATGCGCGGACTCACACTCACGCACCCACCAAGAATAAGCAGCACAAGATCGACAGGACCGACATCACAAGATCGAAGGGAGGGAAGGACAATCTCACCGTAGTCGGGGGAGGCGGGCCGGGGCGGCGCTGGAGCGGGGCGGGGCGGCGCCGGGGCGGGCGACCGCGGGGGCCGGGGCGGCGCCGGGGCGGGCGGCCGCGGGGGCCGGGGCGGCGCCGAGCGGCCGCGTGGCGGCGGGCGGGCGCGGGCGCGGGCGCGGCGGCGGGCGAGGCGCGCGGGGGCGGGGCGGCGGCGGGCGTGCGGGGGCTGTGTGTGTTGTTGCGTGTGTGAGCGCGGCCGCGGGGAATTAGTTTTGTTTGTGTTGTTTGCCGAGTGCCCCCCATCGGGCACTCGGCAAAGCCCTCTACTTTGCCGAGTGCCGCCGATCCCGCACTCGGCAACGCTCATCCTTTGCCGAGTGTCGCCCACAAAGCACTCGGCAAAACGTTGCCGAGTGCCGCCGCTCTGGCACTCGGCTTAGCTCCTCGTTTGCCGAGTGTCGCCCACAAAGCACTCGGCAAAGATTTTTTTTAATAACTCTTCCTTTATTCGATGCTTTACAACCACCTCTCTTTCTTTTCCATAACGTGTTTTACAAATTTGTTCGAATGTACTTTGAAAATGCCTTGTCAAATTCAATCAACAATGCATATTCGATGCTTCTACGAATATTACACCATTATTTCATGCAGTTATAGCTCAAATTCAATTTATATCAATTAAAATTCTATAATTGCAGTTTAAAAATTAAAATTATCAAACGGATCCGAAAAATTACCAAAATTTCACATGAAACAATCTCTGTTGTCTATTGCCTATACAAAAAGTTTTGTAGTCAAACCACAATTCGACCGTCACTTTGACTCCAAATCTTACCGAATCCTTCTCAACTCTACGCTTCTTCTTCAGAAATGTTTCGGTTTGTAAGCATCGTACGTGACAACTTATGTGAAATCTTATCAATTTTTTACCACAGTCTCCACGTATTATATCATGACATCTTGACAATTCTCATGATTTTCAGACTTCGTTTGCTTTTTTCAAAATTTAAAAACCATTCGGCCACAAGTTCGTGGTCGTGTTTCCTAAACAAGATGTTTGAAATTCCTTTTCATTTCACAGGTAAGGCCTCAAACCAGGCTGAATAATATGAATATCACTTTTCTACTCATTTTTTCCTATTATTTTAATCACTTGCAGTTCAAATTTGACTTGATTCAAAAAATTGCTTGAAATGCAATTAATTAATTAAATATAGCAAACAAATACAAAAATATACCAAATTTTAACATGTAGTACCATATATTGTATGTGGAGAGTAGAAAAAGTTTGAAGGGTAGGAAAGGAAAAGGTTTTTATTTCTTTGCCGAGTGCCGCAAAAAAACACTCGGCAAAGAGCCTTTGCCGAGTGTCAGCTCCAGACACTCGGCAAAGTTCTAACGGTGGCGGCTGACCTGTAACGGACGGCGGTTGGTGCCGAGTGTTTTATGTTTGCCGAGTGTTTTCTTGTCAGCACTCGGCAAAGATCTTCGTTTGCCGAGTGTCTACTCTGCAGCACTCGGCAAAGATATTTTTTGCCGAGTGTTTTATTTTCGCCGAGTGTTCCCATGGAGGCACTCGGCAAAGTAGTTGTTTACCGAGTGCCCGATAGATTGCACTCGGCAAAACTCCAGACACTCGGCATATAGCAGCTTTCCGGTAGTGCATGGCGGCGGCGGTGCTCGGCGATGTGGACGAGCCGGGGCCAGGCTTGTCCCGCATGGAGTCAAAGCTGAGGTCCGGGAGGTGGGACCAGACAGAGTGCCAGCGGCGGGAGAGGACACTGGTTCGGGCGGCCTCGGCGACCGGAAGCTCTCGTAGGACGACGTGGAGGAGGTCGTCCGGGAGCTCGCTGACACGGTCGCAGCGGTGGCTGCCGCTGGTGCTCGCGCCGCCGGAGGCATCGGCACGCATCGCGATCGTCTCGCCGTCCACGCTGAGCATCACGCAAGCACGACGTGTCGAGGGGGTGTACAGGTCGGAATATTGGAATCCTGCGTCGGATCGCGCAGATTTCGTACTTTCATGTGTTTCCGAACCTAACATGGAGTGTATGCCGTCCATATCGGTCTTCCGGTCTGGTCAGGATGACATGGTGCGTAACTGATTTGAAGTCGTTGGCGTTGATCTGGGCCGTTCACTCGCTCGGATCGTTTCGGCGATCTGTAACTTCTGTGAATCCAATCCGGAGAGAAGCTTTCCTCGACCTAAAATAATCAAATTTCGTACTGCCGTAGTAGTGAACTAGTGATACAACATTATTGCCTGTGTTGTTTTTCTTCTTACTGTCCATTGTTGGTGTTGGCACTTCCATGATACTACTATCTATTGAGACATTTCCAATATGGGAAATATGTACTTTGTAAACATATCAGTCACAGTTCTAAGGGCATGTTCAATGGTGATTTATGAGCTAGCTCTAAACATATTATTTCATATTTTAATAGAAGAGAGAGAAAAGCTAGCTCTTGATCAAGAGCTAGTCTCATACACACATTCCAAGATTATATGAGGATGTCATGTGTGACTATTTATGTTATGAGCTATGTGCTAAAAGTTAATATCATTGGAGAAGTTATCTTAGAGCTAGTAACTAACTCATACCATTGTACATGCCCTTAGACCCTTCCCTTCGAGTTATTTAACATCTTCAGTTCTTGTTTTTCTGGAGAGCTCCTTTCATTCGGAAAAACGGTTTCAAAAGACGATGCTAATTCCTATGCTCAATGATAGCCAATACTAAGAACAGACACTATGCCCGAGAAGTACATCGAGTCTAGCTTCACTAGGTTTGGCTCGGATCTCTCTCGTGCAGCAAAACAGAAACCCAGCAATTCCTCCCTTTTTTACCCCAATAACAGCAAAAAAGAAAAAGAAAGAAAAAAGCTCACTGCTGACAAATTTGGAGGCTCAAGAAAGTCCAGAAACTTAATAAAAACTGCAAAACAATAGAGCAAACAGTAGAGACTAACGTTGGAGTATTGGGACCAATCCAAACGTGATATAGAAAAATCAAACAGAGACCGTCGAGTGCAAAACATTAGACTTTTCAGCCTGAACTTGCGTCCATCACGACGAACATAAAGTTCTACAATTGAAGCCCCGGATAGGAATGGAACATTGACAGAATTATTTCAAACGGTCACATTAGTAAACCTCACTAATGGCCGCAAAGCTAGTTTCTAGCATAGTTGATGGCTATAAAAAGATACACCAGTGAATTTCGCTTCTAACCTCTACAAGATAGCTACCAGGAAGAATAGAACCGTACATAAAGAATTACAAGAAATAATTGGATTAGATCAGTGAGGAGAATTCCCACGGCAGAACAACTCCGCGAGTTCGTAGCACTTTGGGCCAAGATCCAACATGTCAAACTCGACCATCATGCTGAAGATGATATAATATAGACTAGAACACCAGATGACCAATACTCAGCAAAGTCAGCATACCTTTTGCAATTCCAAAGAAGCATGTGTTGCAACAACTCAAACCTAGTTTGAAAGACGTAAACGAAAAACAAGTGCAAATTCTTCGCTTGGATTTTGTGACAGGACAAAATCCTCACCGCAGACAACTTAGCAAAGAGGGGTTGCCCCATAACCTTCGTGTGTTTTGTGCAACCAAACAACCCAAACAGCCACTCGTATGTGCCTGCTCTGCTCCTTTGCTCAGCAGGTCTAAACCATGGTTCTCAATTGGACAAGCTGCGATATTTTCACCCGTGTTAACCCCTACGGTTTTGGTACCATAGTGGAATGGTGGCAGCAAATCAGCATAGGGCTGCCTAAAAAAAGACAAAAGAAAATTTAATGAAATAGTCATCTATATTTGTTGGAATATGTGGAAAGAAATGAATAGAAGGACTTTTTAAAATCAAACGTTATATGTACAGTGAGTTATTTACCTGGTTAGAGAGAGCAGGCAGAACTTGAAAAACACTAATCTCCTAGTCCATTTCTCTTCATTCACCCTCTTGGTAGTTGGCCTTTACCCCCTGTCGGTTGCTGTGAGATGTTGCCCCAAACTGCCTTTCTCTTCTCTTGTTTTTCTGATCTTCCAGTCCGATTTCTGTATACTTTTCACTTCCTTCCATAAAAGAGTTTTGGACAGAGCTCCTTCCTCTTCCGCTAAAAAGAACAATTGAAGGTATTATTGGGAGCGTGAGTAGCCTCTTGCATGTTTTCTCGGTGTTGACTGTGTCGTAGTCTAATGGTATGGCCACCCTCTTCAACCTTTCCGTAGAATTCAGTAGTGTTTTCACGAAATCCACTTCAAAGCCAACACCCGAGAAATAATCAATCCCAACCTCCTCCTTCGGTTCTCCATTGTTGAGGGTGACGACAGATGCAGTCTCGCTTGCAGCATAAGACTTATTGCTGTAACAGTAGCGTGGGGCGGTGGGGTAGGCCAGGAGCAGCAGGAACGGAAGCGGAGAAGGAAGTCGAACCGTCGAAAGTCGAAACGAACCCCAGATCCCCCCCTCCGCTTCTCTTCTTCTCTCGCTCGCAGGTGCTCACCTACCTCGTCGGACGGGGCAAAAAACCCAGCCGCAACCGGAGCCGGTGAGCCGGCCAAGGCCAGCCACGGCGGCGATGCAGTCGCCGGAGCCATCCTCACCTCCGGTCCTCCTCAACATCGGTCCGTCCCTTCTCCGTTCCGGATTCGGCCCCCCTGCCCGTTCGGGCGCGAATTAGATGCTTATTACTGTTATGATGCAGGGGGCAAGAAGTATGCTACCACTGTCGAGACGCTCACGCAGCGGGAACCCGAATCCATGCTCGCCGCCATGTTCAGCGGGAGGCACACGCTCCCGCGCCACCCCACCACGGTACGATCCCTCAATGGAGCTCTCTCGTCACCGTTTCTTGCAGCTGTAGTAACCTCAACTGATGAATGGTGGGTGCAGGGGATGGTTTTCGTGGACAGGGACGGGAAGCATTTCAGGCATATCCTCAATTGGCTGAGGGACGGCGCCATCCCCGAGCTGTCGGAATCCGAGTACCAGCAACTCCTGCGAGAGGCGGAGTACTATCAGTTGCGCGTAATAGGAACTCCAATAGCACCTTCTTCGATTCATTGGGTTCCAGCTTCCGATCAGCCGTCGTCACAAATATGATGGTTTGTTTTGTAGGGTTTGGCTGATTACATAAATGAGAAATTGGGTTGGAAAAGGGCTGAGAATTCGTTGGAGGCCGAATTGACACGCAAGGATGTGATCAAGTGCATCCAAGCCCAGAAAGTCAGATTTCGCGGCGTGAATCTATCCGGGCTTGATCTATCTAAGCTTGTAAGGTCTTGGAGGGACTCCCTTCTTTTTGTTCTCTATTGGCGTTAGCGACTCCATTTTTTTGTACTTGCTCGGCTTATCTTTGTGTAGCATACACGAAAAAAAAATCGAACAAATATTTTACTCTTTTCTTTAGTTTCTTCTTGTCGACGAATTGCACTATTATAAATGGATTTTGTATGCTCTACAGGACTTATCAGAGGTGGACTTCAGCTATGCATGCATTAAGAACACCAATTTTTCCTGTGCTAATCTTCATAAAGCAAGGTTTAGGGTATATCACTCACACCAAGATTCTGCATTGTCATTTATCTGCTTTTGATTCAGTATTAACCCTTAGCAACTATGATAATTACTCTGATCTGTTTTAAAACATTTCAACTCTGTATCACTAGCTTAAAAAATTATCCAAGGCATTCTTTTAAGAAATATCAAATATGTATGGATAACACCTTGCCTTCCATGTTCTTGGCAGCTGGTGGAAGCTACCTGTTCTTCATTTCAACGCGCAAATTTACATGAGTAAGATACACCAACAAGCTTCTTGTAGTCATGTAGATAGGCTCAAAGATGGAATTTTCTTTCCTTTTACTTTTTGTATGGGTGTAGGGTGCTTAGGAAACTGGTTAACTATCTATTTCCTCCTTTTTCTGTCAATTTTTTCGTTGATGCTGTTTGTAATTGCTCAATTCGGACTAACAGGTGTGAGCTTATTGGAGCAAATCTTCAGGATTCTGTCCTAGATAAAGCAAACCTTCAAAGTGCAAACCTACAAGGCACGCAATCATTTTTTCCTCTATCATGTTTAACTTGATCATAGTTTATTTTTGCTTTTTTTATGTTTATACGCTCATGATATTGCTAAAAAACATATGTGCTCAACTTTATCCTGTTCCTTCATTTTCTTGGCTTTTGACAACTGTACCACTAGAGGAGATCTTTGTCAATTGTACTATATTAAGCTATGCTTTGCTTGCTCTCTCTCCCCTTTGGGGTGTACAAGTTGATTTTATCATATTCTTGAAATGATCCCTGATTGAGTTTCTATGCTTCTTAAAACTAAGTAGGAAGTGATTGAGTTGCTAGGCCTATTTTGCAGATGCATGCTTAACACGAAGCAGCTTCATTGAAACGGATCTTCGTTCCGCCCATTTACAGGTTTGTGAATTGTTGTGCGTAGTATTTTTATAAATCTTCCCTGTTTCCTGCTCTGCTGCTGAAACTCTACTAAAATATTTAGTTGCTGTTCAGTATATCCCCAAAAATAATTAAACAGTGGCATGAGGCAAGGCATAATCTTTCTCTTTGTTTTGTTGTTGTTAGATGTTAGCTCTGCTGCTAGTGGCACTTAGATACATATTTTCCATCCCTGCAATATTTTTTATTATCCAAAATACGGCAGCAGAATCCAGTCCTTGCCCAAAGAATTAACTGCATACATGACGCATATCTATCTATTTTCTCCTCATTGGGCCATTTTCTCTTTTCCTAGATAGTTTCACATAGAAGCTTCATAGAACATTGTTTTTAGTAATCCAAAAACCATCTAAGTTTGCATGCTGATTATTCATTTCCTGTGTAATGTGTATCTTATTTTCAATTCAAATGGATTTTCAGAGTGCTAACCTTATGGATGCCAACCTGAATGGAGCTAACCTTGAAGGGGCCAATCTCAAGGTAAAACAACCTTGTGACAACAATAATATTTAAAACAAAACCTCAAGCTAAACACTGCTGGTTATCTGGCTCATATTTAATGTGTTGCATGACCTGCTAGCTGTTGTTCAAACTGTTTTTTGCTTCCTTTTTCTATTATCTGTTTCACTCCATGTGAATAGCTATTTGAGTTAATATACTATAGACTTAATGGAAAATTCTGATTTAGAAAATCTTACGCACACTGTATATAGTCAGGGATTAAAATATCGTTTTGAAAAAATTTCGGACCCCATGAATTTGCTGGTTAGTGCCTGACGAGGATATAATAATCCTCTAATTATTATGTTATTATATTATCCGAGTATACCCTTTATCAAAAGGGAAAGATTCCACAAGATAGTCGCAAGTCTTATTGTGACTACTGCTTGGTCGTATGTCTTTCTACGACTACATAGTCGTAAGTCTTACTGTGACTACTTCTTGATTGTAAGTTTTTCTACGACCACATAGCCGTAAGTCTTACTGTGACTACTTCTTGATTGTAAGTTTTTCTACGACTACATAGGCGTAAGTCTTACTGTGACTACTCCTTGGTTGTAAGTCTTTCTACGATCACATAGCTGTAAGCCTTACTGCAACTACTTCTTGGTTGTAAGTCTTTCTACGATTATATAGCCGTAAGTCTTACTGTGACTACTTCTTGGTTGTAAGTTTTTTTATGATCATGTAGTCGTAAGATATCCTACGAACGCCTCATGGTCGTGGGTCTTTCTGCAACCGATGTATTCCCGACTAGCTTGTTTACAACGACCTACTTCATTGTGGGGTCGTCTGATAAGGCAGTTAGAACGTACATTTATTCTTAGTAACCGCACACAATCTCTCTGACAACAACCGTCGCAAGGCGAACTGGCCACTACGTCTTTCTGACAGTAACTTCCGTCAAACGGTTATCATCCGAAATTCCGAAGTGTTAATGCGTCTTTTGGCACGAAACAACAGCCACCACTTCGTCGATTATATGAAGGTTGACGTCGGAGAGGAAAAGATAGAAGACATTAGAGCAGGAGGTAGTGCTAGGTATTTCACATTATTCTCGATTGTAAATCTCTTTGAGCAATAGCTACACAAGATATATGGTTATTATTTTTTCCAGTAGAAGACCCGAACCTGTATAAAAATTCAAGTGTCTCTATTCTGCATGTGCATACATCGAGTCTTCTAGAGTTTCCCCGAATCTAAACAAATTATATGTAAGATCGATGTTAGAATATTGACATTGCCGGTAACTGATTTTTTGAATTGAAATTTGATTTTTTGGATGGAAAAATCGAAAAGCTAAAATTTTTCTGGCTATGAGGTTTTGAGCATTCAAGATTTGGCCTTCCAAGCCTGCTGCCTAACCACCATGCCAAATGTGGCTTTGTGATGTAGTTATAGCTGTTATTTCTTTTTTCTATAATGCATCATCCTGAATTTTGTAGCCCGGTAGTGAAATTTCCCTGTATACACTACATACCCATTCCTCACAAAGGTTGAACTTAAATTTTAATGGATTTAATTCTTCCTTTATTCTCAAGTTTGAAATAAAGAGTTTGAAGCTTCCACTAGAAGAGAACTATTGAAGAGAATCACCAGGAAATGTTCCAAAGACATAATGGTCCTGGGATGTGCCTGTGCATATTGCATTTTGCTTATAAAATGTCAACAAATAGGATCTTTTCCCTAAATCGTGATCAGTTCTTGTTGGGTTTTTGAACGATATTGCAGGTTTCTACCACCAGTAGGGGGATACCAAAGAACAAATTTATGCTAATCGTCTTAACTGATAGTAGTGCCGACAATATAAGAACATCTGTTTATCAGGCTCTTCTTTGTAAGTATGACATTGGCACAAGTGAAAATGTGCTAACCCTCAGTAAATTGTGATAACACTGAATACACATTATCTTTGTCCAGAACCATGACTGTTTGATATGTCTTGTAAGCCATGTGGGTCAGTTCTTCTGTTTACTGAAGCATATACATAAATGAAGCAACATTAGCATTAACATCAATACCTCTTGTCTGGTCCCTTACCGGACAACGGATTCACGTGGTTGTTTTCACCGCGTCATTCAGATCCCTATGCTAACTAGTCTGATATTGCAGGGGGCTAAGTTGGCCGGTACAAACTTGCAAGGTGCAAATCTTCAGCGAGCCTACTTGCGAGAAGTTGATTTGCGTGAAACTGTATGTTGTCCAGTTTGCTAGTTTTTCTTTTCAGTTTACCTGAATTGTGAATTCACTTCCACAACATCGTGTGGGATCAGAACTATTTATCTACATTACTTCCATTGTTTGCAAATATGAAGCAATAGCCTCCTAGATAAAATCACAAAGCCTGAAGGATCTCGCATAGTTCTGTTTACCTCATTTCTTGTGCAAGTACTGGTGCTGATCCCATGATACCAGACAAAAGATTTAGAAGTATCATAAACTATGTTTTACTTTGATGAACAGCATTTAACTGGAGCTAAGCTTGGAGGTGCAAATCTGCTTGGAGCTATCAGATAATACAACGGGAGAAGCTCGTATCCTGTATACTTTACAATTTAATTCGAACTGGTACTGCAATGTGATCGTGTCTGCAATTCTGGTCTTGATGGTTTGCAATGGAGAAAACAGTACATCAGAAAAAGCAACAGACTCAATTGCTATCAAGTGTGCCAATGGTTCAGTCGTACCAAAAGATTTACTTGCCGGTGTAAATAGTTTCTTGCTGCCGTTTACGGATATATGCACTTCATTAGTTGATTGTTGTATACTGGATTCGTGTTTCACATTCCTCTTATCCAAAGCTCGATGAGCCTGTAGCTAGTTTTTAGATATGAGAGCTAAATCATGATTGCGGAAGAAATTGCTGCTTTATACAAATCCAATGTAGGCACATTTCCTGCTTATTGGGATGTTGATGACAAATGTATCTGAATTCTTTAGGGGAAAATACATCTTTGTTGATTTTTTTGCCCATTTATTTCGATTAGGCCGCTGATCTTGGTATCATGATGATGAGTTTGTTCTGAAACTTTGTGCGGACCCTGTCAGGGTTGCTCCCTGTATGAGCGCAAGGGTCATATAAGTGATTTGGTTGGACGTATGGTGTTGCTGGGTCGCCTGTGCTAGGTCGGGGTGCAGAGCAGAGTACTGGAGTGCCACTCTGGAGGAGGAAGGGATTGCTTCAGAGATGCATTTGCAAAGAAGCTTGGGGCGTTCTGCTGGGTTGATACCTTTTCTTTTCTCGTACATACCATGCTCTTCCCTCCACTATGTTACCATTCCAGTTTGTTTCAGGTACTTGCGTGCCCAGGAGAATCACATTTCTACACGTACTTGTAAAACATTCTGAACTTTTGACAATGGATAGCACCATATGTACAAGCACCGAATGTGTAACTACGGTAAGATCACAGTTACTCATTGTTCAGCCGGCTCACGCGCCATCATCACTGTTATTGCACGGCGATCAATAGTCAGAGAGGCCGACGATACGATCATCTGCCGGCGCTGGCTCAGTCGATGGATCCATCAATCTGTACTTAGCATACAACCCAACGCCTACCAAGGCCAGCACCACGGCAAGGAGTAGTGTCCACACCATCTTCCTCCGGTCCCTAACCACGCCGTACGCCGGTCGAGTGGTAGGCGCAGCCACCGCCTCTCCTCTACCGCCGTCGCCTTCGCTCGTGTGCTCTTCTTGTTGATCAGGACGCTTCCTGGCGTCGTCCTCCTCCTGGCGCTTCTTATCTTGTTCAGCTTCTGCGGCAGCGGTTTGCTGTGCAGGACCGTTACCAGCTGCTTTCTGATCTTGGCCGGCATCATCACCCGTCTTCGCCTCTGCCGCCTTTGGCTCCCCGGCCAGCGACAACCTAGGCATTGTGATGTGGAGGAAGCCGTTCTTCTCGAACCTCGCGCGGATGTCGCCGGCGTTGCAGCCCTCGGGGACATGGAAATCCTTGCGGAAGCGGCTCCACTGGCTGCCCTCGAGCGGCCGCTCGCCGCTGATGCTCAGCCTCCCGTACTTGTCAATCTTCGCCCTGAGCTGCTCCTTGTTGAACCCTACATGCATCAAACACAAAGGCACGCGTGGTTTAGTAGTAGATATTACTGAGAGTTTAAGGGTGGATAGCTAACTACAGAGTAGAGAAGCCATAGGCATGCCTGCTGCAGAGAGGTCGACGACGAGGGTCTGCTTGTCGGCCTCTTCGACAAGGTTGTGCGGCGGCACGAAGTCCACGAACGTGCGCGCGGCGGCGGCCATGGCTTTCCGCTTTCAGAACTCAGAAACGAATTGATGTAGTAGTGTCTGTGTGCAGGAACAGGGAAGCCATTTTCATAATAATATAGTGGGGGCAGAGTGCAGCACGGGAGGAAACGCTTCGTGGAAATGCGTTTGCGCAGGAGCAGGGGAAGCTTGGATGCGCTCCCTCGGTAGGTGATACCTTTTCTTGCCTTCACGAGTGGAAATAAAGTTGCTTGAAAGAATGTTGCTAATGTGGAGTACACGATCTGCTAGTAATGGAACACGCCTATCAGAGGCCTATACAGTATGGAATACTGATGAAGTTTGGTTGTCCTTTGGAAAATAATAGCATCCCGAGGCACTACTAACCGTCTTCCTCGACCTTGTGTGCTCATGTGCCCCTGACCGTCACACTGCAACATGTTAAGCTTCGGATCCGAATATATCCGTGGAGTATTTCTATCATACATGTAATAATTTTAATCACTGTATGTAATAAATATTTAATAAAAATCTCGATGTTACACCAGTTGTTGCTAATTGTTGCACACGCGAAATTAAAATATTGCAACACCGAGAAACAAATCATACAAAAAAAAATGATTAGATCCCAAGGAGAACCAATCCAAATCTCCCCAAGACAAGAAGGCACAGTAATCAACCACTCACCGGGATGTTCGGCCGGACGACGACGACCACATCGTCCTCGACGTACACGACGGCCTTATAACACCCCCGTGTCTCCGATTAACCTTAAGCCACGAATTACGAAGCTAATCGAGGTTAATTAAGCGATGAGTGATCTAAAATGTGGGACAATTTAAACTTTTTATGTATTTGTTTAAACTAAAACCGATGAGTGGTAAGTATGTTGCTTTCACAATTTCATCAACGAGTACAAAAACAATTTACATAGACTAGATGGAAAAATAAAATTTAATTGTGCAGCGATTAAGAGCATTCAAATCAAATAGAAAATATATCAGTCAACGGTGCAACCGATAATTAATTCCAATTCGTATATAGTAAATCAGTTACATCCATTGAGCGACAATTAGAATTTACATCAAGTCAAATAAAGATAACTAGTATTACATAATAGCAACCATACGAATTACAACCAATATACAATTCCAAGTCTTAACCAAATAACCATCTCAAAAACTAAGCAATTGCAGTACAATTGTAGTCAATAAAGAAGTATGTGATTTAATTTACAACAAGTTCATCTCATACATTAACTGCAATTTACTGGTTGTACCAAACCTGGACCCCGATATTAGTAACGAGCAAATAAATACTAAAATACCAAAAAAGACCCAACAAAAGAAGAGATTAAAAGAAAGATTGCCATCAGAGCCCTAGAGGTTAATTTTGGGCAGGGCAGTCCATTCACGGAGATACCTGACCGTCCGGGGCCAGTCGGCACCTCTCACAACCATAGGGTCATCACTCAACGTAAACAAACCTAAGGTATATTTAAAATACCATAGCTACCAGCTAGCTACCCAATTATCAAAATAACCCTCTTGCATCCACACGACAACATGAGCGTCAACACAACCCTTCTAAGCACCGCAGTCACAGTGAGGGGCAGCAGGGCAATCGAGAAGGCACCGCATGGCCTCCAGTACAGCACAACAGAGCAACAAGGCCAACCGAAGACAAGGGAAGGGAGAAGAAAGCCCACGGCACCAGCACGCTCAGCTTCTCTCTTTTTCTTTCCCCCCGCCAAGTCCAAACCCTCACCACACAGCCACAGAGTCGGCTAACGCAAGGCAGAATCAGGGCAAGCCCCCCCAGGAGCAAGAAGTCAGCAAGAAGCCAGACCGTAGGTCAGCAAGCCATAGGAAGAGAAGGCCACGGCTAGTCGGCACACGACCAACCAAGGAAGCGATCGCCAAGAACAAGCCTTCGTTCCTTCTCAAAGCAACCCGACCGGCAAAAGTAGCCCACCATTCAATTTCAATAATAGCATCAATTTCGCAGAAGTAAACCATACATAATCCATAGCCAATAAGCAACTAGACGAATGTCACATAGCATCACCAGAGCACCATGGAGCCATCACAAAGATTACCAGCCGACGGTATCCGACGATAGAGGAATAGAGGTGAGGGAGCAAAAGTTACCAAGAAGGCAAGCCGCCATAGGGCCAGGTGAACTCCACGCACCCGACACCCATCCCATGCTCCCCCGGCGCATGGGGTAACCTCGAGCCCCATTGTAGCCACCAAACCCCACCCTCGGTTTAATTCCAAGAATAAAAAACAAGTCGAAATTAAAGATGCACTTAAGTAAATCGAGAGGGGAGAAGGGTAGGAGAGGAGAGGAGGAGTAAGGGGGAGGAGACGGATTGGAGCTAGTGGGTAATAGCCACGACCCCGGCCAACCTTGGGTTACCGGTGAGGGCGAGTAGAGCTCGGGTGACGAACGTCGGTGGAGGCGAGGGGCCGAAGAAACCGACGTAGAGGGGAAACTGGCAGCACTAGCGAGAGGGCGGCCACGGGGCACTGGCGTCGAGGGGCCAGATTCAGATCGACGTGAGGAGAGGAGTAGGAGAGAGAAAGGAAGGTGAGAAATGAGGGAAAGCAGCCGGTTGAGAAAAGAAAAATGGAGGAAAAAAAGAAGAAAAGAGAGAAAGAAAAGAAAAAAGAAGAAAAAGAAAAAAGGGAAAGAAAAGGGGGAAAAAGAAAATAAGTAAAAATGAAAATATGCAAGTTAATTTTTCTAAATTTAGGGTTACTCGCTAAAAGCAATGGAATGTAGAAATCTCACCGCATATTTGTTTCTCGCAATTAAACCAATCAATTAGGGGTTCCAAGACATAGTTAAATCTTAGCTGCATAAAAATAAAAGAAATTCAGTGGAGAATTATCTGAGACCTTAACATAAATTCCTTGTGTCTATTTAATATTACTAAAAGTTTCACGCCCTCAAATAACATCGGTCGAATAGTGCCAATTGGTAACTGGCAAGTAAAATAAATAAGGGACCTTAGGAATCCGTTTATACGCAAGGCAAAAATCTAGAAATCAAGCAGGAACGCTTTAGTATAATTCGATCAATTAATTAGGCCATGTTATCTCTTTGATGTCATATATTAAACCCTAGTACTCATATAATTTGCAAGCGAGGTACCGGGTCTTCAGAGGAAATTGTATTAGGGTAGCATGGAGGCTTAGAACTTTCTTTTAGATTCAGGCAGGCATCCCTTTGAGCATATGATCATAGTATCTTCTGTAAAATAAAGTATTTTTCCTATCAAGTTATTACTACCATGCATAAAAAGGAAAATCATGTTTAACGCAAATAATTGTGGTGAGAAAGATAAGAAAAAGATCGAGTAGACAGTTGGAGAAATCACTGTTAGGCCAATAAATAAGTGGGTGGAAGGTCCCAAGGGCAGGAGAAAAGGGGCAGGTATGGGATCTTCTGCATAGGGATAAGATATAAGGTTAATCAGACTTCATCCATGTGAACGGACTGTACTAAAATGTATCAACTAACATTTCGTCTGAGGATGGACAGAATTAGTAGTTCTATCGAGGTTATTATATTCTCCACATGGGTAAGTAATATAACTAACTGCAGGATCCCAGAGCCGGTAGAGAGACTGGGAGTGGGGGACGCAGCCGCAGGAACCCAGAACTGGGAGAGAACCCAGAAGTGGGGAACACGGACCGCAGGAACCTAGAACTGGGAGAGAGAGCTCAGAAGTGGGGGACGCGGAGCGCATATATTAGCGCATGTGGATTGTTAGGGAAGGGCTAGGCCACCCCAACCAATAACTATGTCGAGGTCGGTAGGCGCCGGGCGAGGGTGAGAAACCACCCCGGGCCGCTGGTTGAGAGTAGTTGGGTGGAGATATAATATACTGAGATATATGTAAAAGTTCTGTACTCTGATCTGGGCACTGCGTCTAAGAAAATGCGAAGATTCATGAATTCATACTTGTCTCTGGGAAAGAAAAATTACGACAACTTATGGGGGGCTTTTGCTGTTCATACGAATGTTTAGTAATTTTTCTAAATTAATAATCTGAAATTCTTTCAAAACCTAACAAACCTTATTTTCTATAAATCATGGGAAAGAGAATGAGAATGAAAAAGAGAATAAGAATGAGCAAGAGATTGAGGATAGAAATGGATATTCCTAAAAGTGTAGAAGATAAGCAATCCGTGTATTTTGCTAATAACGTTTGCTGAGTATTTCTATACTCATCCTTGCTATTATCTTCCCTTATTTAGGAGTATGTCAGTTTAGAGAATAGCTAGGATCAGGCGGAATATACCTGGATGGCATCCCGTGGACTCGAAATACAATGAGTACAAGGCGGACACCCCATGTGGAGGTTGGGTGAAGTCGGCAACAGTTGCGAAATGTGTTTGGTGAAACCGAGAACGATTAGATGTAGTTCTATTGTCGTTATTTTTTAATAGAAAGTAGTTAGAATATTTCTTTTTTTAAAGATTGTGATATTCAAGCCCTTGATACTTTGTAATAGACTTTAGTCCTGCGTGGCGATATTATTGTAATATCGTGTTTTATCTTTAATTATTATTCTGTTGCAATACTCTGATAAGTTTATTATTCATTGAAACGATGTTCTATCTACCAAAATAAATAATAACTCTACACTAAAAATGTGGGTCGTTGCAGGCCTCCTCCGCCCGGTCCGCGTTCACCGCCGTCCCGTCCTTGATCAGGATCCTCGTGCCGTCCCCTCCGCCGCCACCGCAGCTGGCGCCTGCACCTAATTCGGTGGCCATGCAGAACTTCACACGCGCATCCAAATCCAACCACGTGAGACAAGTAACAAGTAACGAAACAGGCGATAGTTGTGAGACGGAAGCGAAGCACCCATCTCGTGCGCTGGGTGAGATGCCGCGACGGCGACGACGAGGATGCCGAGCAGGAGCGGGAGCAGGCCGAGGCGGCAGGGCGTCGCCATGGCCATTTGGGTGTGCAGCGGAGCCGGAGCGGAAAAGCAGAGGGAGGAAGACTAGTCGCTATTCGTTCGCAGGGTAGTTTGGGTTTGATAGATATCAGTGGGTGAGGAATGAGTGGTTAGGGATAGTGTCTGATATTTTGTTGGCTCGGGCGTGTTGTTGGCTCGGACGTCTGACGCGTATCGTTTCCCTAAACTTAATTTACAGGGCTTTTATATAAGCCCTAATCGCAAATTAAATAAACAGTTCCAAATGTTTTTCCCTGTAGCGTTTATAAAGGCCAGGAAAAATGACATCGGGTAATCCTTCGTTTAGACCTACAATGCGTGCACAATAACGTGCCATGGTTTCTTGGATTTGTACCACGGCGTTTATATACCTTTCTTTCTTGAAATTTCCATGGCACATTATACATTTACTTCCCAGATGTCCTCTTCAGCTTCTGCAGCAGCTGCACCATTTTGCTGTGCAGTGCTGTGGCTCCTCGGCCGGCGTCGCTGCCACCCATTTCCGCATCTCCTGCGTTTGGCTCCTCAGCCGGCGCCGTCCACAATCTCGGCATGGTGATGTGGAGAATGCCGTCCTCCTCGAACCTTGAGCGGATGCCGTCGACGTTGCAGCCCTCGGGGATGGGAAGCACCTTGCGGAAGCGGCTCCATTGGTTGCCGGCGAGCGGCCGCTCGCCGCTTATCCTCAGCCTCCCGAGGTTGTCGACCTGCACCTTGAGCTGCTCTTTCTTGAACCCTGCATCGATCCACATGTGTCTATATATGACACACAAAGCCATGCACATCAATCAATGAAACACTTGTCGACTTAGAGATGTATATATGACACACAAAGTCATGCACATCAACTGATGAAACACTGGTCGACGTAGAGATCGATTCATGTGTACCTGCTGCAGACAGGTCAACGATGATGGTCGCCTTGCCGGGCTCCTCGACCAGGCTGTGCCGCGGCACGAAGTCGACGTACATGCGCGCGGCGTCCTCCATGGCTGACGATCAGGTTCGGGTTGATGATGATCGGGAGTTGATTGAATGAGGATGCAGGAATTGTGTGTGTGTGTTTGTCTGTACATATATGCTGGAGTGTGACTGTGGAGTGCAGCACGGGAGGAGGAATAATCTGCTTTCAGGAAAGCCGATTGCAAATTAACAAGCAGCAGGCGAAAAATCTAGTAGCTTTGTGCGCTCCGACCTCAATTTCTTGCCTTCGGCCGAGAGAGAATGTTCCTCGAGTTGTTTTTTACCTATGTTTGGTGCCGGCGGCTTGATTTAAGTTAATGTAGCACGATCGAGCATGCACGCAGAACAATCGCGAGTGCGCATATATTTCATCCTTCTTCACTAAGGTACCTGTAGTTTGCTGCACGCTTGTGGCCTTTTTCTACTAGAAAAAATCTATAAAACACTCTAAACTTTGCATGGGGTATACATCTGACATCCCAAACTTTACAATCTAGTTCAAATAACACCTTAAGCCGAATTTATACAGTGTTATTGTCTGTGTGGCACGATGAATAGGTGTCTTTGCCACATGATAGGTGAGACAAGCTTCTCCCCCAAAGTGAAATCGAGAGGAAGAGAGCTACAGGGGGCGGCAGCCATGGAAGCGTAGCGGGAAGCTCAGTCGGGGAGAAACCCCTGTGGGTCCTACTTGTATTGACCCAACTTGGCCAACGTGTCATCCTATATGACAAAACCGTCTACTCATTGCGCTACGTGGGCAATATCACACTACGAAATGGGGTTACATGCTATTTAAACTAGATTGTAAAGTTTAGAAATTAGATATTTTATTTCATAATTTAATATACTAGACGGACTTTTGAGCATAGTTTGAGGAGATATTTCTATTTATTAGTTAGTGCCGTAAAACCGTAGAGCAGTGTGGTCAGTCAGTGCAGTGGCTACCGTATATTCGGGCCCTGCAAAAACCACTGGGCCTTGGGGGTATGGTGCCTGCCTTCGAAGCTGTGTGCTCTTAACGCATTTGACGGCCTAGTTTCTTTCGATAGAAGCGCAGATCCTCATACGCCACATTATAAGGCCTCAGGCAGCATTCCAATAAAATGAGGCCCATCCACAGGTACGTTCCAAAGTCCAAACTTTCTCCGAGCCTACAGCTTCCAGGCGAGCCGGGAGCGAGGAGGAGCGGGTAAGCGTGCGAAGAAAATGAGCGGGGACGTGGACGGCGGGAGCAGGAGGCGCTGTGATCGATAGCCAGAAAACGATGGCGGCGGCGAAGGGAGAGGCCACACCGGCGAGGAGCAAGCCGGGAGGGGGCGGCCGGAAACTCCTCTCCTCCGTCGCCAGCCACATGCTCCAGCAATGCTCCCTCTCCCTTATATTTGGTGCCTTCTCTCCATCGTCCGCTAATTGATTACGACCATCGATCTCTAGCTCCCGCCCCGTCTTGATCGATTCTGTTGATTAGTTTCTCCATCAATTGGATGGAACTCGATCTCTACTGCAAAATCTCGGGTTATCGCGTGGTTTGTCAATTCGTGCATACTGAAAAACCCCAAAATTTCAACCCCAAAATTTTTGTGAATTTTTGCTGAATTTTTGAGTGAATTCTGAAAACTTTCCCTTTTTGGAAAGTCCCCCAAAAATCCGTCTTCCTTTTCTGGCCGGGCGCCTTCTTTCTTTGTTGGCGCCCTCGCCCGATTCCGCTTTCCCCTTCCTCCCGGCGCCTCCCGCTCTCCCTCCCGCGTTGGCGCCGCCCCGCCCCTGCCTTTCTCCTCGCCCAGCGCCCCCCCTCCGCTTTCCTCCTCCGGCGTCCCGCCTCTCCCCGCTTCTCCCCGTCCCAAGCGCCCGCGCTCCCTCCCCCCTCCGCTGGCGCCACCCTAGCTCTCCGCTTTCTCCCCGCGCTTGAGTGCGCGCTGGCGCCCGCACCGCCTCTACGCCCGCGGACAGCGCCCCGTTCGGACCGCCGCGCGCCCCCGCCATTCCCCGATCCGGAGCCAGCCGTGCCGGCGCCACGCGTCGCCACTCTTCTGCCCCGCCCCCGCCTGTCAGCCCCTGCCTCTTCCCTCGCGCGTGCGCAGCACCCGCGCCCGAGTTGCGCCCGCTCCCGCACCGCCTCTGCTCGCCTCCGCGGCCTCGGATTCCTCCGCGCTCGCGTCACCCGACAGCCCCGGACCGATTTGGTGGACGCCCTCGTGCCACGTCGCCTCGCTCCTGCTCTGGTCCCGCCTGCCAGTGGCCGTCACCTCCCCTCTCCGCGCGCGGACGCGCTTCCGCCTTGCCCGCCGCTCACCTGCTCCCCTCTCCCGTCCATCGCCTTTACTCCCCCCTGCAGAGCCGACGTCACCGCTCCATCCCGCGGAGGAGATGCCTCACCCACTCCTGTTGACTCGGCGCCCTCGCCCGTGCCTTCCCCCCTAAGGCTCCTCCTCCCCTCCGCCGGGTATAAAAGCCGCTCCTCGGCTCCCTCCTCCTCCTTTGCTCTCCGAGCTTCGCCACTGCCTCCATTCCCCTCCCACCATCCCAGTGAAGCTCCACGCGCAGTCGATTGAAACCTCGTCGCCCCAGTCGCCGCCGCCATCCTCCCCTGCGCCGGCGACCCCGTGGAGTCGATCTCCTCTTCCCCCGCCTCATTCTCCGATTGCATTCGTCCGGAGCGTCACCCCGATGTGCTAATCACTTTGGTGAACTCCGCTTGGCAGGTGATCGCTCGAGGAGACCCAGCCCCGAAGCTCCCTCTCCGGCCGCCGCACCCTCTCCGTGGCCAGCTCACACCGCAGCCTCCCAGCTCCTACCGCCACTGCCAATGTGAGCACCTCGACCCCCTGTCCGTGTCATCGCCGCCGATTGGCCCCTCTCGCCGCCGGCAAGCTCCTTCGCCGCAAAATCCCCGAGACGCCCCCAGCTGCCTCCCTCTCTCTCTGTTGATCTCCTCAAATTCTAATTAGCCAAAATGGGTTCCCCAGCTTAAATCCTACCCAATGCTACCCTTCGTTGCCGTCGGGAGCCCTTGCAGTCGCCGGAACGCAGAGGCGCCGCCGTCTCCGCCTCTCTGCTGCTCGCGCCCGGCCGGAGGAAGACGACGACGACGTGGCCTCCTCCCCGCCGTCGGATCCCTCTATCGCTTTATAATCTCGGCCGTCTGCCCCTTCGTACCGCTTCGCCCGCCTCCCTAGCTTCTCTGCCGTCCGATCGCCGCCTGCGCAGATCTCGCCCGCCCGTTCCCCGCCATCTCGCCCTTGCCGCGTGTCGGTCATCCGCCGAGGAGGGCCGCGCGCGCTCGTTTGCGGGCCGCGCGGGGCGCGTTGCTTGTGGGCCGCACGGGCTGCTCGGCCGGGGGGATTTTTCCGGCCGGGCTGCACTGTAGCGTCAAGGCCGGCCCAGCACTGTTCATTTCAAATTCCAGAGATTTATTAATTTCTAAAATCCCAGAAAATCCCAGAAAATCCCAAAAATTCCCAAATTTCACCACTTTGCTCCAAATAATATCCTTGACCCATTTGTAACCTCCATTTCTCCAAATTTATCCCAGCTAAATTCCTAAAATTCCCTATTTGAGGATTTATGCATTTTACTCCTTTTTAATAGATTATTTTTCCTCGCTTGATTAGGTTCAAGCCGGATTTATGTTATTTTCAGTGTTTGCGCTAGTGTCGAAGATTCCGGAAGCTCAAGTGCAGTCGCAGGATCCAGGAGCTTCTACGTTCAAGCTAGCCGAGTTCGTCCCGATTCACGGCAAGTCACAAGTCCTTGACCATGCTGAAATCCTATGCCATTTAAATTATGTTATTATATTATTTGCATTAAGCTAATTCTGAAATGTTAATTCGAAAATAAAATAAAATATTTAGAATGACATGTTATGTAGTTAAACCTACCACCGTTAAATGCCCTGTTAAATTTGTTGTCATGCCTTTGTAACCCTAGAAATAATTATCTGTTAATCTAGATAATTGTAGGTCATTACTATCATGCAAAATGTTACACTAATAAGGTCGTGGCAGCAAGCCAATAGAATTTGTAAAACCCGACTCTAAGGTAGGGTGGTATGGGACACCGTATCTTAGAGCGGAGAGTGCCGGCGTGCACAAGGTAAGGTAAGGGTGCGTGGAGAAACCGCAAGACGGTCCTTGCCCAATCTCTTACCTTAGGTTTGGAGTAGGGTAAGGGAGTTGTGGGGAGTCGCGAGACGGCCTTCGCCCACCGCTTACCCTAGGTTGGGTCGCGCGCCTGGCGAGGTTGCGGACCATGTGAAAATATAAGGACTGAAACCCTTACGCTGAGCAAATGTCACAGTAATCGCTCAACCACAGGAGTTGACTTGTCAACACTGGTCTAGTAGCTGCTCAACTCAATTGAAACTCTACAGGAGGATTAGCAGTGAGGTTAGGCAAGGCGGGTTACGGGTGCCTAACAACGGTAGAGTTCACTCGAAGCGGCCACTATTTTTCTCTTGTGTGTGTGTGTGGGCCAGACCCGAGTGAATTCTACCGGGTAGAGCCTATATAAAGAGTTGAGCAGTGAAACGACCTGGCTTCCTTAACTCAGTCATGAGGGTTAAGGGATCGTGTGGGTAAAGCTGAGCAAACTCTGCAGAGTCAAATAAATGGTATTCGAATACGCCGTGCTCCCGGTTATTGGAGCTGTGTCACTTGGGTGATTCCAGCAGCAAAGCTTAAGTAGTTTTGTACATGTTTAATTTGGATTAGGTTGGTTAATGAACTTTTGTTGAAAACCCCTGAGATCTTAAGAAGTAAGTTTTGAGTTCATCTTATTAAAATGATTGCAAATAAAACTGCATCCACTCAAAGTTAATAAACCAATTATACTCCCTTCCTTTGATGATCCGTGCAAGTAGTAAGTTAGGGTTTCCCTTGTGATTTGCTGAGTACGGGGTCGGAGTACTCAGGCTTGCTAAATGCCACAGATGCCAGAAGGAAAAGAAAGCAATTCAAGATGTCGTGTTAGAAAGGTCTCCCGTCGAGGACGTCCCAGAGGATCTCTTCTTCGACGAGGACCAGTGGCTTTAGGTCTTGGCCGCGCTCAAGCGGATTCTGGAGTTTTTGTAATGTAAGTATACTTTGGGCTTGCACGCCCCGCTGTCGAAAAATGGATGTTAATCCGTATGTGAAATATATGCTGGTCTTTTGTTGTAAGCATGCAATGGTATACTCTTGCGCGACACTTCATAACTGTTCATGCGTGAATAGTTGCGGAGTGCCGTGTCCGTACGCGCCCCTGGAGACGGGGGCGTTACACATACGTTTGGACATTTGACGACCACATAAAATTCCGAACTTTCTGATGTGTTTGTACGATCTCTAGCTAGTAACTGTACTGTATTTCTTACAAATCTAGTTTCCTGATTGATAGGCAAAATTGAAACCGGGCAAATAGACGTATTGTGAAAACAATATGAATTCCAATTCTAGTCCATACTCATTTTCATTAGTTTAGCTGGTGATTAGCCAATGACGCCCCACAAAATTGTAAGCTCATTTAGTCACTTGCAGGTAAAAATCCAGCCCGTTGGTACTAAAACGATGGTGTTGGAGAGATAAGACCTATCGCCCCACACTTCACATTAAGGTAGAAGTGAGGCTCATACCTGCGTGAGTGGTTTCTCGACCTTTTGTGCACCCACCATTGCACACCAAGAGGGACCTCTTTGTTGTGTTATTTAGCCACCATTTTGTTTCAGTGCATGCTTTCGGATAATGCTTGTAACTCCTCTAGTACTTTAGAGATGGCATGGGGCCGGATGACTAACACGTTCATGGCGTACAAGAAAAGACATTGGACGAAAGTGTTGATGAAATGGTTGCAAACTTTGAGTTGGGCTCGAAGACTTCTGCAGTACTGGACAGTTATTAAAGAAGACTTATCGAGTTTTGTAGCCTTCAGGCCCAGCAAGTTATTACATTTTTTATCTACGCGACAGGATTCATGAGGGATCGCCCTTGTAAGTCGATTCACTTTTGATATGGTGCTACTTAGGGATTCCCCCCACTCCTTCGGATCAACAAATTACCATGGTCGGCGATTCTAGATATATATGTGACAAACACTAATGCTTGGATTCTGAACTAACTGACTGGTGCGCTAAATATAACAGGAGAGCATAGCGAAAGAAAGAGAATAAGAAGGAAACCATTGGAGCAAATGAAGCTGTGATGGGTGATGGCACTTCACTATTCTATTCAGATATCATGCCTGCCCTTGTAAGTCAAAGATATAACTAATCAGTGGTATTACCACTATACGATTTTCTGTAAGCTATTCATTGGTTAACAATGTTGTAGATGAAGGAAGAACCAACGGTTGGAGAAGATGCATATGTGCGGCTTGGATCAATGGCGGATCCAGGAAATTTTTTTGGAGGGGCTGAAGTACCTTCAGCTTGACCTCAACCCCTTCTACATTATACATCCATGGCTAAAAATTTAGGAGGGGGCTCGAGCCCCCCCCCCCCCCGCCCCACCGCTGGATCCGCCGCTGACTTGGATCAATGGCGGATCCAGGACTAAAATGTAACTAGAGCAGACTTGCATGTGTGAAAGCAAATAATATTACTTAAAAACAAAACAATCTATGATCAAACATCGTTGCAATCACACTAATAAGAGTATATGACACAAAATAGAAGCAACAACTACAATTTGCATGTAAACATATGTAGATAATGGTATGACATTGAAAACTACCTCACTAATGAAGCTTTTAATTACTCCATAGTTGTAGATGTGCCGTAGAAGAACCAATCTGTCAATTGTGAAGATAGATAGATCAATAGTATCATAATTTGATAATAGAATATAAACAATGCAATAAAAAGATAAGGCATAAGACATACCACTAAATAACTAAATACGTATATGAGAACGAGGCATTTTCATTCTCCAAGGTTTCATGTCTTGAAACCGTTTCTTGAATTTTTTTTCACAATCAAATCCTTTAAATATCTCTCGCTTGATATAGCACACTATCAAGCCATTAAACCAATCATCGGATATCTTATTGCGCAAATCATTTTTGATAATATTCATAGCCAAGAAGACTCTTTCAACTGATGCTGTTACCGCTGGTAGTAGCACTGCTAACTCGATGAGGCGGTAGACCAATGGAAATACAATATGCCTTTCAGTTTCAACCATGGTATACATGCGTTGCTCCCTTGGTATTTTTCTCCTTGGCAGGACTGCATGCAGGAGGAAGCCGACCTATATGTCATCACTTGCAAAATCGCACGCGGGTTTCTCCCTCTCCGTACGGTTCTCTTCAAGTTGTTACTATTCAAAAGCTATCAGCAAAATCCAATATAAACAGGCCCACAAAACATTGGGTGGTATTTTTTTCAAAGCAGATGCTAACTCAGGTGCAAATGGTGGTATTTTAATGTAAAAACCCATAAATTGAACTTAGGCTAATAATTTTTTGAACTACAAACGATAACTTAAAGTGCAACCGATGATAAAAATTATGAATGTAGATAAGTGAATTGTATTTTTCGCTTCTTAAAAACAACCCATCATGACTCAATAGTGGAGAAACGGTTTTTAGGCTGATAATCATTACTATTATAAAAGAACGAGTTGGTGATTGTACGTCCATTCTCCTCCAATCGTTCTATTCTTTTAACTTCTCATCATTCTCCACTTTCTAACGAATCAGAACAACTCTCTTTTATAGCACGATTCTCTATACATTTAATAAGTTCCGTTGTAATGCACGGGGGCGTAACTAGTTTATTAAAAATGTAGATGGTAACTCAGGATGTAACAGATGATTTTTATATTTCTTTAAAATTAAGAATAATGATATTTTTTGAACTTACGGTGATAGCTTGTTAAAACTGCAGCTGATAACTTAGGACCAAATTGATGGTAAGTTTTAAATGTCCGGGTTTATTTTTGGGTTAGAAGTGATGATACCATAAAGTGATAATAAATTCACAAAATAGGACGGTAATTTGTTAAAAATGTGGATGATATCTTAGGGTGTAACTAATGGTAAGTTTTAAAATATTTCAAACACCAGACGGGAAGATATTTTGGTTGGACGCATGAACAACTGATGAACAAGGCAGCCAGTAACTAGGCAAGGCTACCCAGTACCCACAGAGCAGCGTCACACGTACCACCTGAGAGGCGGCAGAGGCAGACGCCTCGTCGAGTACTGATAAAAGCAGAGCAGGGGGGGGTGTCGAGCCGCGTACCTCGGAGTGGAAACCGCCATTCCCATCCTTTCCCCGGCTCCCCACCTCAATTCTACCCCGCGGGACCGCGGTGAAGCCTCGCCGCGGGCCGCCCCCAAAACCCTAGCCCCAAACACCCCCGCCCATGGTAGCGGCCGAGGCCTAGGGCTCGGCCGCCGCGGAAGCAGAGCAAGCCCGCCGTCGCGCGGCTCCCCGGACTCTCCCCCGCGACTTCCGCTTCTGCAATAAATCCCCCCGTCCGCGCCGCCGCGGCGAGCACCGACGCCTCCCTCGCTGCGTGCGCTCGCCGCTCGTCCCCGAGGTAGCAGCAGTTCCCGCGGGACGACCTTGACGACGACGCGCACCACCGGCCCGTGGACCTCAACGACGACCTGCTCGAGCACCGCGGCTCCTCCATGGACGAGTTCAAAGGCCTGAGGGGAAGGGAGGAGGAGGCCGAACGTAAGGCCGTGCCGGAGGAGGCGGGGGACGGGTTCCAGGTGGTGCACGGTAAGAAGAAGAAGAGGTCTAGCGGCCAGGGCGGTGGCAATGATGGCTCTGATGCCATTTTGGGTTCCGGGTCGGCGAGGATGACGACCAAGGACAAGGCGGCCGCGGCGACGTGGACGAAGGCAAAGGTGCTTTTCCACGATCCCAGCATCCCGCGGCCGCAAGATGTATACTCAATCAGAGTGAACAACTATAACATACCATTCGAGCATGTATGGCTAGAGCGCAGTGAAGATGGCACCCGACCTATTCACCCGCTGGTTAGTGTTTCATTTCTTCGCTTTGTAACTATTTGTTCCTTTCTATTGCTTGGTGTGTTTAGAATAGAGGAGCTATGAACTCCTTGATCAAAGTGTGAGGCGTGACATGAACAAAAATAGTTTTACCTTAGGTTTGTTTAGTGCTTCATTGCATCAGTAACTAGTATTACAAACATCTGTCAAATCAGTTAGTAATGTCAGGTCCTGAGGATCAGTAGTTGTAGCACTTTCTCAGAGTGTTGTTTTGGATGCTTGAAAACTTGGTCTGTTCTGGGTGTAATATTTTGTTCTGTAACTGGTAGAGGATACTTGCTAGGCGTAATCGTTGATCAAAATGTGACACACAGCATGAGTAAAAATAGTTTGACCTTATTTTGGGGAATGGATTGCATGAACTTCGGAAGATGAGTTTAAGAGAGCATATCTGTGTATTCTCAAGAAAAGTTTAAGATGAAGTGTATTCTCAAGAAAAGTTTAAGATGAAATGTAGAAAGAAGAGGGGGGAGGTGAATATTTGATAATATCTTCTTTTTGCGGGATAATTGATTTATTTATTTTAAAAAGGAGTCAAAAGTAAGCCTTTAGGATCTTGACTGAAGGATTGGCCAAGTTTGGTACAAGAGAATTAGTATGAATGTTGATATTTGAGAGGGAAAAGGTAGTCTTCTCACTGTATAATGACCTGTACCAGGTAAAATTAGTATGATGTTTTGCTTTTCAAAATCATATGTTCTAAATTTGTTGTTTATCTTCTGTACTAATAAATCAATATTGAAATGATTAGCTTGCATGCATGTCCATGTGCTAAATGTGATGTAATATACCTTTCTTCTTGTAGGAAAATCTTCCTGTGGAACAGTTTATTGACAGAAATATTCCTGAAAGTGAACCAGTAAAGCCAGCTGATTTAGAGGATACCCCATTTACGCTAGTTGAAGATCAGAAAGGCTTAATGGAATTAGCTAAAAAGCTGAAGACTATAAATGAATTTGCTGTAAGCATTCGTAATTAAGTTTTTTTTTGTGAAAAAAATTCAAATGAATCTTTATCACACTTGTTTGCCGCCAATGTTGTATTGAAATTCAACTGTTCAAGTATTTTTTTCTTATGTTGCATGCATTTATTCTCAAAAAACTTATAGGCATGCCTCCCTTCACATTTGTTCCTGCTATTGGATTATAAATTCTGCACATAAATCATGACAGCAATTCTCAATAAAATGTTTTAAGTGACAAATGGCTGTAGATGTTGTTATATGGTAGCTGTTATGGGCTGTACATTGAGTTTGACAGCCATATTCTGAGCTGAGAGCATAATTTTGCCTAGAACATTGGGAAAGTCTTAAGCCATGCTACTTTTAAAACTGTTTGAACAAAAGCAAATATCTCAGTTTTTGGTTTTGCCATTCTTCCTGTTATCAGCAGAGTCCAGTCATAAATCCAATGAATCCTGTTAAGGTTAAATCATTCTACATGCAAACTGAGAGCTTATGTTGTACCATGTTGGACTTCAAATTAAATCAATACTTTATATGTCATGTGGGGGAAACATTATTCCCGCCGTGCCCGGCCTGGGAACAGTCGTGCGCCAGGAGGTGGCTGAGTCGGCCAGAATAGTCCAGATTGCATTAGAGTCCAGATTGAATAAGAGTCCAGATTGAATTAGTTAGGAAAGATATTTGTTATCTCTAAGATTTAGGAGTTTCCATCCTTTGGAGTAGTTGAAGAAAGGGGCTATATATCCCCTGTACGGGCCTGGAATTAGGGTAAGCAATAAAACTCTATTTGTCTCCCTTCTTCCAACATAGGGCGCAGAGGGGAAAAACCTCGCCCCTCTACCAATCACGACTACGCTCTTCGTAGTTGGGGTTCTGCACCGCCACCCCCTGACATCTTGGTATCAGGTTCCAGCCGGTCCTCATCGCCAAATCCACCGCCACACCCCACGCAATCCACCGCTGCCTCTGTATCGGCCTCCATGGCAGCGCCGCCCCCAGCCGATCTCACCATGGCAGCGCCGCCCCCAGCTGATCTCGCGGCCATTCTCCAGACCCTGGTCGAGACCGTGGAAAATCTGAAGACATCCGTCGCCGAGCTCCAACAGGAGCGCCGCTCTGACTCCTCTTCGTCAGGAGCAAAGACCTTGCTCACTGGCGAGCACCACCATGACCGGCCTCCTCGCTTCCAGAAGATGGATTTTCCGAAGTACGATGGTAAGACGGATCCACTGGCCTTTATCAATCGGTGCGAATCTTATTTCCATCAGCAGCGCATCATCGAGGAAGAAAAAGTATGGATGGCCTCCTACAACCTGGAGGACATTGCCCAGCTGTGGTTCATCCAGGTGCAACAAGATGAGGGCACTCCTCCGTGGCGGCGTTTCACCGAACTCCTGAATCTGAGGTTTGCCCCCCCCCCCCTGCGATCCAACCCGCTCGGAGAACTGGCCGCCTGCAAGCGTACGGGTTCGGTGGTCGGCTACCAGGACCGCTTCCAAGCCCTTCTTCCGCGTGCAGGACGCCTCACGGAGGCCCAACGCGTCCAACTCTTCACCGCCGGCCTCCAACCACCACTGAGCCTCGACGTGGAAGTCCATAATCCGCAGTCCCTGTCGATCGCCATGAGCCTCGCCAGGAAGATGGAACTCCGGGAACAACTGGCCGCGCCTGCCGGGCCACCACGGACCGCGGGCAGGGGCCTGCTGCCAGCACCACGCGCCCTCCCAGCGCTTTCCGCTCCTGCAGCCGCGACGCCAACCATCACCGTCGAGGGCCGCCCCGTCAAGAAACTTTCCCAGACCGAGATGGAGGAACGCCGGCGGCTTGGCCTTTGCTACAACTGCAACGACAAATTCAGCCGTGGCCACAATAAAGTTTGCCCGCGGCTCTTCTTCCTGGACTTCGCCGACGCCGCCGATGATGATGGCAGGGAGGAGACTGGGGCGCCGGATGACGCGCTCCTCATCTCCCTCCACGCCATCGCAGGCATCCGCACCAGCGAGACCATGAAGGTCTTGATCACAATGGGCGGCGCCCCTCTCCACGCCTTGCTGGACTCGGGATCCACCCACAACTTCATCGCCGAGGACAGCGTGGCGGCCACCGGTCTCCTTCCCCAGCGCCGTGACTCTCTGTCCGTCACCGTCGCCAACGGAGACCGCGTGCCCTGCGCCGGGATGTTCCGCAGCGCCACCTTCGCCATCGAACAGGAACACTTCACCGCCGACTTCTACGTCCTTCCGCTCGCCGGCTACGACATCGTCCTGGGCACCCAGTGGCTGGCAACGCTGGGCCCCATTTTGTGGGATTTTGGTCGGCTCTCCATGTCCTTCTGGCGCGGCACTCACCCCGTGTGTTGGCATGGCATTGCCGGCCCAGCCAGCCCACGCCTTCACACGACCACGGGCGGCAACCTTCTCGACGCGCTGCTGGCAGAGTTCCAGGACATCTTCACCGAGCCGAATGGGCTGCCACCGCCGCGTTCCCACGACCACCACATCACACTGCTGCCTGGTGCTGCCCCGGTGGCTGTGCGGCCATACCGATATCCATCGGCGCACAAGGATGAGCTGGAACGTCAATGTCGCGACATGTTGCAGCAGGGCCTGATCCGACCCAGCTCATCAGCTTTCTCCTCGCCGGTTCTCCTCGTCAAGAAGGCGGATGGCTCATGGCGCTTCTGCATCGATTACCTCGCGCTCAACAGCATCACCGTCAAGGACGCCTTTCCGATTCTGGTGGTCGACGAGTTGCTGGACGAGCTGCACGGCGCGCGCTACTTCACCAAACTGGACCTACGTTCGGGCTATCATCAGGTTCGGATGTTTCCCGCAGACGTTCCCAAGACGGCGTTCAGAACGCACGACGGGCTCTATGAGTTCCTCGTCATGCCTTTCGGCCTGACCAACGCTCCAGCGACCTTTCAAGCGTTGATGAACGAAGTCCTCCGGCCATTTCTTCGTCGCTTCGTCCTGGTGTTCTTCGACGACATCTTGATCTTCAGCACCAGTTGGGTGGACCACCTCCGCCACATCCGCACCGTCCTCTCAGTGCTTCAGCAGCATCGCCTATTCGCGAAGCGTTCCAAATGCGCTTTTGGCGAGCCCAAGATCGCGTACCTCGGCCACGTCATCTCCGCCGACGGCTTGTCCATGGACGCCGGCAAGGTCCAAGCGGTGCTGGAGTGGCCGGTGCCCACCACAGTTCGGGCTCTTCGCGGCTTCCTCGGCTTGGCGGGCTACTACCGCAAGTTTGTACAGGACTACGGCCTCATCGCCGCTCCCCTTACTGCCCTGTTGCGCAAGGAGGGGTTCGGCTGGTCCGACGCGGCCGCAGCCGCCTTCGCCGCACTCAAGACGGCGCTCACCACAGCCCCCGTGCTGGCGCTTCCGGCCTTCGACGAGCCGTTCGTGGTAGAGTGCGACGCCTCTTCGTCGGGCTTCGGCGCTGTCCTACTCCAGGATAAACGGCCCTTGGCTTTCTTCAGCCGCCCAGCTGCGCCGCGTCACGCCTCCCTTGCAGCTTATGAACGGGAGCTCATCGGGCTTGTCCACGCCGTCCGCCACTGGAGGCCTTACCTGTGGGGTCACCACTTCCTAGTCCGCACGGATCATTATAGCCTCAAGTTCCTCCTCGACCAGCGCCTGGCAACCATTCCGCAACACCATTGGGTGGGCAAGCTGCTGGGGTTTGACTTTGAGGTGGAGTACAAACCAGGCAGCACCAACGTCGTCGCCGACGCGCTATCCCGCCGCGACGTCGACTCGGCCACGGCGTTCCTCCTAGCAGCTCCACAGTTCTCCTTCATCGACAGGCTGCGCCAGGCCAACAGCAACGACCCCTCACTGGTGGCGTTGCGGGAGGACATCCAGGCAGGCCGCCGCGCCGCACCCTGGGCTCTGGTGGACGGGATGGTCACCTTCGACGCCAAGCTCTATGTGCCCCCGTCCTCCACACTCCTTCAAGACCTGGTGGCTGACATCCACAATGACGGGCACGAAGGCATCCAGCGGACTCTGCACCGCCTCCGCCGCGACTTCCACGCCCCTCATCTGCGATCAGCTGTAAAGGACTTCATCCGCGGCTGCCTCACTTGCCAGCGGAACAAAACTGAACACCTGCTTCCCAGCGGTCTGCTACTACCCCTTCCGGTACCGTCCATGGTGTGGGCTGATGTCGCGCTGGACTTCATCGAGGGGCTCCCAAAGGTAGGCGGCAAGTCCGTCATCCTCACGGTGGTAGATCGGTTCTCCAAATACTGCCACTTCATTCCGCTGGGCCATCCCTACACAGCCGAGACAGTCGCCAAAGTCTTCTTCGCCGAGATCGTGCGCTTGCATGGCATTCCTCAGTCCCTCGTCTCCGACTGCGACCCGGTGTTCACCTCGGCGTTCTGGAAGGAGCTCCTCACCCTCTCCGGCGCCAAACTACACATGACCACTGCCTTCCACCCACAAGCTGACGGCCAAGTGGAAGCCGCCAACAAGGTGATCACCATGTATTTACGCTGCTTCACAGGTGATAGGCCACGCCAGTGGCTTCGGTGGCTTCCCTGGGCGGAATACACATACAACACGGCGTTCCAAACATCCCTCCGGGACACGCCGTTCAAACTGGTGTATGGCCGCGACCCGCCCACAATCCGCTCTTACGATTCCGGCGAGTCCAGGGTCGCGGCTGTGGCTAAAACCATGGCGGAACGGGACGAGCTGCTGACGGATGTCCGCTATAGGCTGGAGCAAGCCCAGTCGGTCTACAAGTCCTACTACGACCGGCGTCACCGGCCGGTATCCTACAGTGTGGGGGATTGGGTCTGGTTGCGCGTACGTCATCGCACCCCCCTCTCCCTGCCCACAGCGACGTCAGGCAAGCTTCGCCCCCGCTACTACGGGCCATATAAGGTTGCAGAGGTCATCAATGTGGTCGCCGTTCGCCTCCACCTGCCGCCTGGTGCCCGCATCCATGACGTCTTTCACGTCGGCCTCCTCAAGCGCTTCAATGGTCAGCCTCCGGAGTCGCCACCACCACTACCGCCTATGCATCACGGCGCGGCAGTACCCGTTCCGGCGGCAGCAGTCAAAGCCCGCCTGGCACGGGGCATTCGCCAAGTGCTCATCCAATGGCAGGGCGAACCACCTTCGGCAGCCACTTGGGAGGACGTTGACAACTTCACCGAGCGCTATCCGTCATTCCAGCTCGCGGACGAGCTGCTCGTCGAGGGGGGGGGGAGAGATGTCATGTGGGGGAAACATTATTCCCGCCGTGCCCGGCCTAGGAACAGCCGTGCGCCAGGAGGTGGCTGAGTCGGCCAGAATAGTCCAGATTGAATAAGAGTCCAGATTGAATTAGTTAGGAAAGATATTTGTTATCTCTAAGATTTAGGAGTTTCCATCCTTTGGTGTAGTTGAAGAAAGGGGCTATATATCCCCTGTACGGCCTGGAATTAGGGTAAGCAATAAAACTCTATTTGTCTCCCTTCTTCCAACATAGGGCGCAGAGGGGAAAAACCTCGCCCCTCTACCAATCACGACTACGCTCTTCGTAGTCGGGGTTCTGCACCGCCACCCCCTGACATTATACTTTCTTCTGTATCATAGATTATTCCTTCTATCATTACACGGAGTAACTTTAGTGGATACATAAACAAGAACCTACTCTGTGTTTTCTTTCTGTTGTCTTCTCATACCCCCCCCCCCTACCCCCTTTTATGTTCCGGGCCATCTGGCATGGAATAAAACAACTTCTGATGCCTTGCTGGCTGTTAGCAATTTGATTTTTTTTGCATCATTTTCTCTGTTGTTTTCAGGTCGATTTGGAGCACAATCAATATAGGTCATTTCAGGGTTTGACCTGCTTGATGCAGATTTCAACAAGAACAGAGGACTTTGTTGTGGACACCCTTAAGCTTCGCATATATATCGGTCTCTACTTGAAAGAACATTTTAAAGATCCAACCAAGAGAAAGGTTTTTGTGCATTCTCCAATTGTGTCTGTGTTGATGCATTCAAATTTTTGGTTGCTCATTTGTTCTTGGGAAAATAGGTAATGCATGGGGCAGATCGTGATATAATGTGGCTTGAACGGGACTTCCACATATATGTGTGCAATCTTTTCGACACAGGACAGGTACCGTGAAAAATAGGACCGATAATAATACCATGATTCATGATTGTACCTTTCAGTTTTACCTCTTTCTGCATCTCCTTCAAACCCCTCATTTTGGTGTCCTATAAACTGAAGTTTGATTTTCCTTTCTAACCCCAATCAGGCTTCGAGGGTCTTACAGATGGAGCGAAATAGCCTAGAGCATCTATTGCATCATTTTTGTGGTGTCACAGCAAATAAAGTGTACAACTCATTTACCTCATGAATTTAACAAATATCCCTAATTATCTACCATGAGATTTGTTTCTGACTAAAACATACCTTTCCTTGTAGATATCAAAATGCAGATTGGAGGTTGAGGCCACTTTCTGATGAAATGATCAAGTATTATGCATATCTCTCCTTTCTTTTGGTTTAGTCTTGGTTCATTTTTGTCTAATCTTTTTCATCATTTCCATCAATTATATCTAATTGAGATTGCTCCTATGCAGGTATGCTAGAGAAGATACACACTATCTGCTCTATATATATGACTTGATGAGACTGAGACTACAAAGGGAGTCGACATGTGGAAACGATCTTCTTCTAGAGGTGAAACTTCCTCACTAGTATTTCTTTTGGTTCTGATCTGATTTGTTGAGTTCATATGAGTGAGCATGGTTTGGTATTATCTGTCTCCCTGAACGAAGCCTTAATTTAGAACTGCATGACAGAGTTTAAAAATTGGCCATGATGTACTTTTTTTATTCACATAAATTTGCGGTCTGTATGATACTCGTGATTCCTGAATTGATTTGATTATCATTTTGGTCATACTAAGACTCGTGATTCCTGAATTGATTTGATTATCATTTTGGTCATACTAAGAGTATCAAAACGACATTCTGATCTTTAATTGTTGGTTACTTCAGGTTCAAAATCGCAGTAATGAAATTTGCTTACAGTTGTATGAAAAGGAGCTACTGTCAGATACATCCTATCTCAATATATACGGGTTTGTATGCTGTCATTCTCAGTTACTTCACTTGGTTTTATGTTTACCTTGAAAATATGCGCTTCGCCTTCATATTATGTGTGCTTGACCCATTAACTCGAGTGTGTTATTACAGGTTGCAAGAACATGAACTGAATGCTAAACAGCTGGCTGTTGTTTCTGTAAGAAAATAGTTTCTTCTTTATGCATTCCCTCGTGACCATGATTATTCTGCCTTAAATAAGCCTAGCATGTGATGTGGCATTATTCCTATAAATGAATTTGTAGATGTCAGGTACCAAATCTTGCTATTTATTTTTCATTTTGGATATATTTCATAACTTTGGATGATTTTAACTTTCAGAAAAGCTATGTCATCCTAGTTATGAATAACAACTTTCATACCGAGCCAGAGTTATTTGATTTGCATGTGTATGTGAGAAGCATCTAACATATATTTTTCCCCATATCAGGCTCTACATCAGTGGAGAGATTATATGGCTCGTCAAGAAGATGAGAGCACTGGTTATGTATTGCCAAATAAAGCTTTAATTGAGATAGGTATTGCTGATTTCTTTGGGATGTTATGTTGCAAAACTTGATGATTGGCTTGGCTAACTCTTCCATTACTCCCCCTTTTGAATTCAAAAGCAAAGAAGATGCCTACAACTATTGAAGATTTAAAAAGAATTGTGAAATCAAAATATCCATTTGTTGAGGATAATCTTGACCTAATTGTGGACATCGTCTGGAATGCAACTGGAAATTCTTATGCCTTTGAAAGAACAGCTGAGCAACTTAAGAAGGAACGGTTGAAACAGGTCTGTTAGGCTGAACTCTGTGGATTGTTGTTTTTTTCTGTCAAGGCTGTATGAGAGAATCATGGAATGCAACTACTTTTGTGCTGAGTATAGCATTGGTGCTTAAGGACTTCTTTTTAAAACTAGTATCCAATCTTGTGCAGTTAGCATTGAAGAGTATGCAGGCCACTGGTGAAGATACTGAAATGACTCCTTTGGATGCTGATAATGATAGGAGTAATTTTGATCCATCTGATCAATCTTCTGTAGCTCCTTTATCAATGAATAAGGAAGTGCTGAGCAAAAATAGCCATCAGCAGGTAAGAAATACATTATAACATCTGTAGTTTTTATATTTTTCTGTAATAATATAGCTGCATTGTACAGATGGCACAGACTACTGTTCAAGAACTGAACAAACCTACGGCTTTTGGAGCTTTGATAGGAAATTCAACATCTGGAAGACAACCATATATATTTGGAGGGTTTTCAAATGAGCAGGTGTAGGCATCTGTTACTCTGAAGAATGGAAATATTAAACTATTCATTTAAAATACCTAATTGCTGTGTATTGATGTATCACTTTGTTTTGAAAATGTTGTTTAAGTAACTGATAGTACTGTGAAAAGTTTGATGACTCCTTATGGTTTCAGTCGTCATTGTTATGCAAGTTGGTGCCTATTGTTCTGAATGCTTGTCTTTATTATAGGTATTTGAAAGGAAGTCTTTACTGTAGGTTGACTTGAATATTCTACAGAAAAAAGCATATGCCAGTACATGTACTACATGTTTGCAATCCTTCAAAAAAAATTGTTAACCCTTTTTAAGTGTTGATATGTTTGGTCTCGTCATTCTGTTTATTGATTTTTATGAAGTATCACCATTTTGTGTGTTTCATCTGTGCTTTGCTGTAAATATCTTAGCTTTCCCCCATTAGATTCGTATAGGAAATGGGATTTTTTTTGTTGCAAGAATTGGGAATGCTTTGTAACTATACGAGACTTCTGTTCATTGTTGTGCAATTGCAGGCTGAGAGCAAGGTGGAGAAGGCTAAATCTTCGCCAGCTTTTTACTACCCCCAGCTTCCAGGATATATCAGTGAAGTTGGACGGACCCATCATGAAACTGAGGGCATGCAGATTTCCAGGTCACTATCTGGTTCTGAGCACGGCTTTCAATCACTAGAGAGGTGTACAGGAACAGGGCAACCTCCTGATGAATATAAGGAAGAGAACCAGGACCCGAGAGGATGGCAATCTTTCCCACCTTTCGGTAACAGAAGTGATACACAATAGCTGTTCTGTTGTATACCTGTTGCACTGCGTGTTCCCAAGAGGAGTTATCGTCGCCTTCGATTGATATTTTTTGTGCAGAAAAAGAAAAACTGGGCTGTTTTACTTGTGCCCTCCCATACAAGAAGCTACGCCTCCCCTGGATTTTCGGCGTTTGGCTAGCAGAATGGTGAGAGCAGCCCGTAACTTTGACGGTAGATGCAGAGAATGGAAAATGTCATCTGAATTGGCTTGTAACAGCTGACAAACATGGGTTGTGCAATGGTGGATACTGGAATTGCACAGGTGGTATACTGTAATACTGGTATAGCATAGCACCGGGATACAAAGTCTGAAGAGAAACAAACAGTGTTGCTCTCTTTTAATTTCTTTTATATCATGTCTTGCATTTTTTTTTTATTGTCTTGCATTTTTTTTGCTGTCGTATCTTTCTGCTGTTTTTCTTACTCATGCTTTGCTTCTTGGAAACGTCGTTATGGGAGTGTAGCTTTTATCAAATGTGTAATTCTATATTCGCCCCCAAAGTTGAACGTTTGCGCTTGAAGGAGTGAAGTGTGTGTGTGCGGCTTGTGCCCATCAGAACGAGCACGGAAGCAAAGAGAGGTCAGTTAAAGTAGCAGGAGTAAAGTTCATTACCGGTCCTTAAATTTTTTATGCTGTGTTATTCCGGTCTATAAATTTTTAAAGTATGTTATCCCGGTCCTTAAACTTTCAAAGTGTGGCAATATCCTATATAGTTATAGCAGTGAACTTTTTATGTTGTCATCCCGGTCCATAGACTTTCAAAAGAAATTACCACACTTTGAAAGTTTAAGGACCGGGATGATGTACTTTAAAAGTTTATGGATCGGGATGACACAGCATAAAAAGTTTAAGAACCGGTAATAGATTTTACTCTAGCAGCAGCTTAATATACCGGTCAAATTGCGCCACTGCCCCATTGACCAAGGCATGAGCAGAGATCGTATCGGTTTTGGCTTGCCGTTTGTTTGCTACCTGTGCTATACTAGTACGAGCAGTGTACTGCGTTTTCCCACGTAGCAGTGTACTATATTTTACGCACATTCAGCACATGGCAAGACAGCCCCACAGGAAACCGCAAGGACAGCCATGGTTCTGGAAAAAAAAAAGGACGCCCATACATTTTGCCCCGCTGGTTTTAGGTTCTGTCTTTACATTTTAATTCACTATTTCTTAATTTTGTTTTTTTATTTTTTTTTCGTATTCCTTTGTATTTTTAGTAATGGATTAACTTTTTTATTTTTTATTTTTTAAAAAATTTAATTACGTCAAACAAACTATCATCAACTACAATAAAAAATGAGTTAGTTATAGTGAAAAAAAATCATAAGCTCTCATTAAAATGTGGCTAGTTTTGCAACTAGATTATTATCAGTTCCATTCTGCATCCATTGCGATAGGCAACACATACACTACGGCTACCTTCTTTAGGCTTTTGGTTTATCTACGATAGCATGTCTACAAATCAGTTGTAGTATCGACTTCATTTACATCTGCTAAAATCGTATACGAGTATCTCTCTATAGTCTCTCCCACGTACAGCTAAAATTCAAATTTTCAACTAAAAAATATAAACTATAGCCGAAAAGAACCTCCTACATTTTGCTAACTTGTTTGCAGCTACTCAAATCGAGCAATTTGCGACACAAATTGGTAGTAACAAGCAGAGAGCTGATCCAGATTTGCAACCTGAGTGCACGACACAGCCGAGTTGGCAGCCATTTGCAGCCTTTCAGTTGCAGGTCCAATGCAATCTGCAAAGTGCGAAGACCTTTCCTATTAGCATTTCCCCTTCCCACTGCACTATATATAGCCACTCCACCCACCGGGCCACCAACGCTGGATTCACTTGACACCGCCGCCAACCCCGGCTCTTAACACCTCCCCCTCCTCTAGGTCCCGCACCCTTCTCTCTCCCCATTTCGCACCAAACAGCCCAAACCCTTACATTTCCACGATGGCCGCCTCCGCCGCCACTCCCCACTCCCTCCTCCTCCACCGCCCCAGCCCCGCCAAGGCCGGCGCCTCCTCTCTCCGCGTCCCCGCCGGCGCCGCCAAGATTTCCTGCACCGCCGTCGCCGCGCCCTCCCCGTCCTTCTCCGCCGCGGGCGCCGCCGAGCGTGGCGTCTACAACTTCGCGGCCGGCCCGGCCACGCTCCCTCTCTCTGTCCTCCAGAAGGCGCAGGCGGAGCTCGTCGACTACCACGGCTCCGGCATGAGCATCATGGAGATGAGCCACCGCGGGAAGGAGTTCGACGCCGCCATCAAGAAGGCTGAGTCCGACCTCCGCGCGCTCCTCGCCGTGCCAGACACCCACGCCGTCCTCTTCCTCCAGGGCGGCGCCACCACCCAGTTCGCCGCCGTGCCGCTCAACCTCTGCTCCTCCCCCTCCGACCCGGCCGACTTCGTCGTTTCGGGGTCCTGGAGCGACAAGGCCTTCAAGGAGGCCAAGAAATTCTCCGCCGCCAACGTCGCCTGGTCCGGCAAGGACGGCAAGTACACCTCCCTCCCGCCCTTCGACGCGATCGCGCAGAACCCGGAGGCCAGGTTCCTCCACATCTGCTCCAACGAGACCATCCACGGCGTCGAGTTCAAGGACTACCCGGAGCCCAAGAACAAATCCGGCATCCTAGTCGCCGACATGTCCTCCAACTTCTGCTCAAAGCCGGTGGACGTCTCCCGGTTCGGCGTCATCTACGCCGGCGCGCAGAAGAACGTCGGCCCGTCCGGCGTCACCATCGCCATCGTGCGCAAGGACCTCATCGGCAACGCGCAGCCCATCACACCGGTGATGCTGGACTACAAGACGCACGCCGACAACGCCTCGCTGTACAACACCCCGCCCTGCTTCGCCACCTACATCTGCGGGCTCGTGTTCGAGGACCTGCTCGCGCAGGGCGGCCTCGCGGAGGTGGAGAAGAAGAACTCACACAAGGCCGGCATCCTGTACGACACCATTGACGCCAGCGGCGGGTACTACATCTGCCCGGTGGAGAACTCCGTACGGTCACTGATGAATGTGCCGTTCACGCTGGCCAAGGGGCCGGACCTTGAGAAGCAGTTCATCGCCGAGGCGGCCAAGGAGGGCATGGTGCAGCTCAAGGGGCACAGGTCGGTTGGTGGTGTGCGCGCCTCCATCTACAATGCCATGCCGCTTGCCGGCGTGGAGAAGCTCGTCGCCTTCATGAAGGATTTCCAAGCCAGGAACCCTTGATTGGCTTGTGGTCATGATCTTTTGGTATTGCCTTTAGTAGGATGGTTTGTTCTGCATAACATAAGTAGGTTCTGCGCAAGAACTGTGCCACGCAAATGCGATTTGCGATCCATCTGTAGTATTAGTATGGTGACAAGTTTGCAACTCTGCTGCTTTTTTCGTGTTCATGGGAACTCCTTTCCATGGCTCGCATTGAGATTGGAACATGTTCTTTTGGGAATAAAGGTGGATGGTCAATTCTCTTGAGAGTAGGTGATGCTGTTGTATGATTCACAGCTTATGTTACAATGTCCAATTTCAAGTTTGGTTGCTTTTCTCCTCTGGAAACAAGCTTGGTCGGTTTTCTTGTGTGATCATTTCTTCATGGAGACTGATTTGTTGATAGTCATTCATTAGATTACCGTGAGATTTTCTAGTGGAAAATTCTGTGGATTGGGTGCAATGTTACACTCTTTTATGTACATGTTGAGGACTAAGCACATACCACACTGCCGTTAGTAATTTAAAATTGGGAGGTTGGTGAGCAGTGAGCACTCGAGAGTTTGGTGGTGATGAAGAATTTTTGCTGGTTCTTGCGTCTCTGTCTTGACTGATTCAGTGAGCTGATATGATGAATCAACAAAAACAGATGTTGCGTGTGACAGCGGTTTGTTGCAAGCCGAGAACCAAAAATCTCAAGAAACTTTGAAGTTTCAAATCACACGTTTGGTGAACATGACATAGTAGTTCTTTATTTGATATTATCTTTTGATTTGTGTTTATACAATCAAGCCGTGAGTTGTTTGATCACATCATCTGTTCTTCACTATACTTTAGGATATTTTTCAATACCATGTTGGTGTATCTTTATTTTGAGAGACGTGAAGAACCCGAAGTGCCGTGTTTACTTTTCTGAATATCTGGCATGTTCAAGTAAAACGATTACTAAACCTGAGAGTACTATACTAACCACTTGGGCATCATAATGTCATCCATGATTCATGTCCCATTTGGAGGTTTCGTTTGGAATTGTTAATCTATCCAGCCGAGTGGAGATTTCTGTGTCATCTTTCTGAATTGGGGGAATTGAGTATAAGCCGCGGACCCGTGATTCTAATTCAACTTTCATACTTTGTTGAAATCGGAACCTAAGATTTTGTCCCTGATGCTAAATTTCTTTTATTCTTTTCACAAGGAACTAGCTTTTCTTTTGTTTGAATTGTCGGAAGGAATTAGCTAATCTAATCAGGAAGCATGGGGATTGGGCGAAGTCAATGGCTGCAGACACTTTTTTTTCCGACCCACACGAGCAAATGCACATGTACTAGTGTCTACAATGCTTCGTGGACAGCCCCCTATCTTAGTGGGCCCTCTAGGCCCAAAATCCAACTTGCACTGCAGTTGGCCGAGCCGCCTGGCCCAGCAACCGAAACGCGGATTAGCCACTCGTGCAGTCTGCCACTCTGCCGTGTGTGCGTGCAGCATAAACAGCTTAGCGGCGGCCTCCGCTTACATGGTAAGCTAAATACTACGCGCATAATAAACCCTTCCACAGCGAGAGGGAACGGGGTGGAAAAAGTAAATTTTACAAAACACCAGTATTGGGATGTTGGTAACACAAAACCCTATTTTTAACAATATTTTATCAAACCATAGGTTCTCAAGCATACAATTAGGGGTGGAAATAAATCGAGCTGAGCCGGCTCGAGCCAGACTTGGCCGAGCTCATTTGGAGTTGCGGCTTGGCTCGACTCGTTCAGAAAATGAGTTAGAAGCCCAGCTCGATGTGGCTCGTTTCCTAACTCGAGCCGGCTCGCGAGCCGCACAATGCTTTTAAGCTAGCAGCAGCAAATTAGACTAGTTTGACTGAGCCAAGCATTCAAATTAGAAATTGCATTAGCTGTATGTTTGACTGAGCCAAGCATTCAAATTAGAAATTACATCAGCTGTATGTTTGACTGAGCCAAGCATACCCATAATCCCATCCAAATCAAATATAAATCCATGTACAGAAAGGGTGCATAGTGCAAATCAATGTACAAAAGGTATTTAATAACTAGCTATCAAGCAGAGGACATTCAATTTATTAGCCGATGAAATTAATTTCAATATAGCACAACATATCAATGTTTCTTTGCAATTAGGTGTCCATTATCTGTAAATTGAAATTAATCATTGAACATAGAAATACAAGAAGCTACAGAGTGAACTTTACAATCACCAGTCGAATGAAATTCCCCTAAAGTGAAAAGAATTACAATTGTAATAGGAGTCAAAGGCTCTAAGGTTTGTAGTCTTGCAAAAAAAGGAATTGAATCATTTGAAAACCTTCACCTCTAATTGGACTTTTGCTGTGACTAACTTGTGCTTACAAAAGAGAAATAAAAATACACAAATTTGTATTCATTCAGAAGCCAGCGCTAAGTTCATTGGAATTGTAGAGTTGATTCAATTTCACTATTTTGTTTTGCACAAATATTCATTGGAATTGTAGTGTTAATTCAATTTCACTATTTTGTTCTGCACAAATATTCATTGGAATTATAGAGTTGATTCAATTTCTACTGTGATGCCTGTTCTCAAGCCCAGAAAATTCATGAAGCTACACTAAATCTATATATCTTGCCTAACAGCACTAAAGTTTATTGCTTTGATAGTATTGCAAAAGTGAAGACTAATCTGTTTAAATTGTAACAACTAAAATTCCTACTATGATATGAAGCAGCATCTTCAAAATTTGTAAGAAGCTCACAAACTTAAATTCCTCTCATTTGTTGCTGTCGTTGGCAGTAGCCTCCTCGCGGCCAAGCAAACCAACAAGGATGGGCACAAAGGCGTCGACTGGGAAGGCGGCGAGCGACTCCTTGGTGCCGATGGAGAGCATCTCATAGAGCTACATGAGGGACTGGAGTTGGCATGACTCGTCCCTATTTTTTTGTGAGCTGAACAAGGGGCTCGCTTGGCTCAAAAATGCACGAGCTCGAGCTGAGCCGGCTCACAAGCCACGAGCTATTTTTCCATCCGTACATACGATGACAACAAGCCACATCTTGTCGTTTTGGTCGTTCTCCCGTCCCATTCTCATAGCGTTGCCCCACATGCAGGCGCGTATGTGGAGGGGCAACGGCACATATGAAGCCAACGTGGACCATGGGAGCACGCAGCAGGTAAGGTTAGAGGTGGGACTTGGGCCGTGCTTTTTTGGGCCAGCCCGAAGCACGGCCGGCCCGGCACGGCCCAAACACGGCACGGCACGACACGTGGCGGGCCGTGCCGGCCCGGCACGAACGGCGGGCCGTGCCGGGCCTGGAAAACCGGCACGGTGGGCGGCACGGCACGGCCCGGCGCGGCGTGCCGTGCTTGGGCCGGCCCGGCCCGGTGTGAGCACGGTCGGCACGGTGGCACGCCCGGCACGGTGAGCACACCCGGCCCGGGGGCACGGCCAGCGCCGGTGGCACCGTGGCAGCCACGACCTCCCGTCGCCCTCCCAAGTCCCACCGTCCCCCCATTCTCCCACAACCACAACCACAACCACAAGCGCACACAGTCACACAGAGCAGGCAGAGGGAGGGAGCAAAGAGAGGGGAAGGACCGAACTCACCGAAGGTGGCCACCGTGGGAGCCCGGACGCCCCCGGCGACGCAAGCGCCGCCGCCTTGCCGCAGCGGGTGATGTAGTCGGCGCGGCGATGGCCGCCAGAAGCGTGCCCGGCGCGGAGCCGTAGCGCGGCAGCTCCGCCCCCGCCGGCGGCGGCATCACCCCATGGGCCGTGGTGCTGCGCAGCTGCGGCCAGGCGATGAAGCCAGCCCGGGTCGTTGGAGTTCGGACGCCGAAGGAGCCGGGCGTCGGGCGCCGAAGGAGCCGGGCGTCGGAGTTCGGGCGCCGAAGGAGGGGAGGGAGCGGCGGGGGAGGGGGAGCGGCGGGGGAGGGGGAGGCGGAGCCGGGGAGGGGGCGGCGGGGGAAGCGGCGGGGGAGGGGGGCCGGAGGGGGAAGCGGCGGGGGAGGGGAGCCGGCGGGGGAGGGGTAGAGGCGGGGGAGGGGGAGGCGGAGCCGGGGAGGGGGCGGCGGGGGAAGCGGCGGGGGAGGGGAGCCGGCGGGGGAGGGGGGCCGGAGGGGGAAGCGGCGGGGGAGGGGAGCGGCGGGGGAGGGGGAGCGGCGGGGGAGGGGAGCCGGCGGGGGAGGGGGAGCGGCGGGGGAGGGGGAGAGGCGGGGGAGGGGGAGGCGGAGGGGACGGCGGGGGAAGCGGCGGGGGAGGGGGGCCGGAGGGGGAAGCGGCGGGGGAGGGGGAGCGGCGGGGGAGGGGAGCCGGCGGGGGAGGGGGAGGCGGAGCCGGGGAGGGGGCGGCGGGGGAAGCGGCGGGGGAGGGGGGCTGGAGGGGTGGGGGCCGAGGGAGGGAGGGGCCGGAGGGAGGGGGCAGAGAGCCAGAGAGAGAGAGAGGGAGGCTGGGCGCTGGCGGAGTGACCGAGTGAGGGAGAGGGAGCCAGGGAGGGCGTCGGGAACTCGGGCGCGGTGTGCGCAGTGCCGCTGCCGCCCGTTGCCGTGTGTGTGGGCCTGTGGGAAAAGAAGAGAAAAAGAAGATTTGACGCGGGGAGGACAGAGGGAGCGGTGGCCAGGCGACGTGGCAAAGCCGGAGTGGCTGGACGGTGGAAAAAAAAGGAATATTGTCTGGGAGACTGGGTAGAAAAGAGAGAACGGTCCGATATCTACAGGAAAAAAAGCTGAAAAAAGAGAGGAACGTTGGCAGGAAAGAAAAGAGAGAACGGTCAAATATGAAAAAGCTGAAAAAAGAGAGGAATATTGGCAGGCACGCAACGTTGATATAACGTTCGGAATTCACGTATATAAATTCATTCCCTCCGTTGTGTTTTCCAGAATCACAGATTCATTTCATTTCTTCATTTCCTCCGTTTGGCTTCCCAGAATCACAGATTCATTTCATTTATTCACTCCCTCCGTTCGGCTTCCCAGAATCACAGATTTATTCCATTTCTTCACTCCGCATCAGAGCTCCTATATTTTCTGCATTTGTACTCTTTATTTATTACTTCTAATTTCACAAGCGTATTTATTGTATTTATATTTCTTATTTATTAACTAATCACCATGCTACCAAGAAGCCGCAGTACCAGGGAGCAGTCAAGCAGTGTGCAGAGGAATCGAAGCTCGAAAAAGACGGCGGGACGACTTAGTGTAAGCTCTCGCCGTCGCTCTCCTAGTCCTCCTCCGACCCCCATTGATGCTCGTCAGCTCTCGCCAAGCATGGGAGACTACGGCATGGATGACCGTCATATGGACGGTACAGAGGGCTATGAGGATTACCAGGGCACAACGGGGACACCAGAATTCTCTACCCCGTCCACAGACGCCAACATTGGCGGGTCTGCACGAAGGGCGGAATGCTGGAAGCACATGACCTGGAGCCAGGAAATCCGAGACGGTGAAACGGTAGATATCGCAACCTGTAATTATTGTAATGCTAAATTAAGTGCTCGTACAGCTGTAGGGACAGGACACTTGAACCGCCACTACAAAGCATGCTTACGCAAGATGGCGGCACAGGGCCGAGGAGGAGGAGGAGTACAAACACAGCTGAACTTCGAGGCCGATGGCTCTGTAAGTACTTGGGTGTACAACCCGCTTAATGCACGTGAGGAAATTGCTAGATATATAGTTTCAGAAGATCAGCCGATTAGGATGGGTGAAAGCCGCGCGTTCGAAAGAATGATCCAACGCGGCTTTTGCCCACAGTACCAACATGTTAGTAGGAGGACTACTACATCCGATATTTTACGGATGTATCAAAAAGAATTGGTAGAGTTAAAACAACAATTCCAACAAGTTCAATATTCTTTTGCCATAACCTCCGATATTTGGACATCATCTCACCAAAGAAGTGCATATCTTAGTGTTGTAGCTCATTATTTAGATGATAATTATAAACTAAACAAAAGAGTCATAGGATTTAAACTAATAAATGAATCGCACACGGGAGAGGCAATTGCGGAGCGTATATTATATGTACTTGATGATTTTAAGATAGATGATAAAATTGCTTCTATAACTCTAGATAACGCATCGGCAAACACAACGGCTATGAACATTCTCACCCCAAGATTACAAACATATATTGGTGGTTATGTCCTCCACCAGAGATGTGTATGCCATATCTTGAATCTTGTTGTTCAAGATGGCATGCAAGTAATTGGTCCATATCTGAACAGTATCCGTGATGCTATTCGTTACCTCGCAAGTTCTCCACAAGTGGTAGCTAGGTTCGCGGAGTACTGTACAGCTAATGGGAAAGAGCCAAGAAAATTTGGCCTTGACATGAAGGTGAGGTGGAACTCGACATATATCATGCTAAAAAAGATACAAGGTTACGAAAATATCATATCCGTTTTTGTCAATGCTAACTGTCAAAATAATGAAATGCTAATTACTAATTCAGATTGGCGGGTTGCTAAGCATTTTCGAGAGTTTTTAAAACCTTTTTATAAAGCAACAAAGGTTTTATCTGGTATTTATTATCTTACCTCTTGCTTAGTTATAGAGTTTATTTGGTTAATTGCAGATAAAATTGCTAAATCTAGGGACGATGATATTTTAGGCCATGCCGTCATAGCAATGGAAGAAAAATTTGTTAAATATTTTGGTTCCCTTTCACACCTGTATTGTTTTGCTATTATTTTTGATCCTACAAAAAAGTTGGCAGGTTTACAGGAAGCTATGGAGGGGATAGGTGAATGTCTTAGCTTAGATTTTTCAGAAGCTTTCGAACATGTCAAACAGGAGCTTTTTCGTGTTTTTCGTTTGTATCATGATAAGTTTGCCAGCAGCGGAAGATCGGAGGCCTCACAGCAGACGCAACAGGGGAAGACAAGCTTCGGACACTTGTGGAAGAAACTGAAAACAAAGGGCAAGTCTACTTCTTCGTCCTCTCAGTCTCAGGCATCCTCCAATTGGAATTCTATCTCGGAGTTGAACCACTATTTGGAGCATGATTTTGCAAACATTGATCCTGATCTTACTGATGGAAGCAAGATAGACTTGCTCGAGTGGTGGAAGAACAACAAGCGGATCTTTCCTGTGCTGTCACATTTCGCACGGGATGTTCTCCTGGTGCCAGTGTCCACTGTCTCTTCAGAAGCGACGTTCAGTACGGTAGGGAGAATAATAGAAGAGAGAAGATCGTCCCTTACGCCCAGGATGGTGGAGGCAATCACATGTGCCAAAGACTGGGAATTAGCCAAAGAGCGGGAACAACATCAACTGGAGGATCCCGAAATCGTACAGGCGTATGCTGACCTAGACATTGCCGAGTAGATATTATCTACGTATGTTGTAATATTTTGTATATACATATATTGTTACTGTACTCTTTTCCTTACTCGGGAAACCCCACTCTGGGGTGTAAGGTTTTTAACGAGGCAGTAACATTGTATTTCTAAAATATTAAAGAAATTTCACTTTTCCCAAAATATTTATGTTGTTGCGTGCCTATGTTTTTATGCAATTAATTTAATTTCAACTAGTTTTAAACGAGGCAGGTACGTGAGAAAGGAAGATGACGACCGTCGCCACCGCCTTCGCGTTCGCGTATAGTATTTTCGGGCTGGGCTTGGGCTGGCACGGCACGAACGCTGGCACGGTGGGCTTTGGGCCGGGCTTGGGCCTGGCCGGAGTGACGTGGGCCGGCACGGCACGGCACGACGAGATGACTGGGCCGAGCCGGCACGGCACGAAACGGCACGAAGCACGATGGGCCTGGGCCGTGCCGGCACGGCACGGCCCAAGTCCCAGCTCTAGGTAAGGTGAGAAGAGGTCGTCGCCTCACATGTCGTTTGCATTTATCATGCCACTTTTCTTCATGTGCCACCCATCCAGAGAAGCCAAGAGGAGGAGAAAGTGCTCGGAGGAAGGAACTCATGGCGCAAAAGACCAGGGCTGGTGCTCACTATGCTGCGAAGGAGGCTAGCGTGGCAAGAGCCCCCCATTGAGAAGGTATGCCCATCAAGCTAGGGTTAGGGTTAGCTACAAATTAGGGGATTTGGCTGGTCAGTTGAGTAATTTGCACGACATTGGTAGTACTAGGCCCTAATTTGAATGGTGTGTGATCGATTTGTTGCCCACTTTTTGGGATTTTCAAGTTGCTTTGTTAATTTTTGAGCTCAATTTGGGGATTTGGAGATGCGCCTCCTGTTTAATTTGGGGATATGGTTTCTTTGAAAATGCAGCGAGTAGATTATGGCCTCTGTGTCAAATCTCCACTCTATTTGGAGGATTCAGAGTATTGTGGTTAGGACACCAGTACCAAGCTGAGATGCGGCCAAGGATTGATCCCACTGAGAAAGGTGGCTTGGAAAGGGGATAACACTGGAAGAATGTTCCTAGGGTGTTCTTACGAGATAAAATTGCATCTTTATTTTCATGTTGATGTAAACTATTTGCCTTTGATGCGGTGTTTTGATGTTGTGTTAATGCGATGGTAGGATGAGGATGAATGCAACTTCATCTATTGGGTCGATGGGGAATGGCCTTACAGAGTTTGCACCTAAAGAGCTTGCACACTCGCTCCTCGAGCCCTAGACACGTCCCTGTAGGTGTGGCACCAAGGCTTGGTGATCCTCTTCCACATAACACTGCAGGTGAACCAACAAGCTAAGCAACGAGTTTTGCCTAAACCAGGATGATGTGCAGTCGTTTGCCTCAAAAACTTATGATTTTATGAAAAATATTACTACAATATGGGATTTTATGTTAATAATATCATAATATTTGTTGTTTTCTAAAATTTACTCTTAGAGCTTATTTAGAAAACCTAAAACTGTAGCCTATCTATGTGGAGCTTGTATTTTGGACTCCATAAACAACCCTTTAATAAAAAAATATTTGATCATTTGCCCCATAATTGATGTGAACTTGATGATTTACCCTATGATATCTCACTGATATATAGGTCAAAATAAATTGCATAGCGGCCACGTGCCTCGGCGTACTTAACGGAGTCTAAAACCAAGTGCAAAAGCCTTCACGCTCCGCACCACACTACGGAGCCTAATACTATGAAGGGGGGATGGACCTAGTCCTATTGCACGTATACGCATACTCCACCCTAGCACCTAATCGGCAGCTACCAAATGGAGCTGTTATTACCTCAGGATTTATGTCCTTCTAAATTTACTCGTATCATTACAGCTGGCCATCTCTACCTATAGCTACCATCTTTTCCTTCTCTCCAAATCTTCCAAATGGAGAGCGTGAGTTTCAATGAAGAAGGGGGCTTCTTTCATATTTTAGGTTCGTCTTCGACGACACTTGCATGAAGGGTAGAGGACAGAGCACGTGAGAGACCTTTAGCAATGTCGCTAGTGAATACCACGCATGAGGAGATCCTGAGGGCAACATGGGAGGCACTGATTGCTGCCACTGACGAAGACACCATGTTCTTTTTAGCTTATGACTTATAATTTTCCTCGAACAAATAAACAGAACATCTTCTTCGCCGCCGTTTCGAAATGGTTTATCGGTTTTTGGTTCATTCGCACGAGTACTCGTACTAAAGCCGAAAATCATAAACCGCGGCCATAAGTCATAAACCACAGCCTAAAAGAACAGGCCCGCATTTGGATTGCTGCTGAAATTCCTTTCTCAACTGAAAGAAGAAAAGGAGATGCAGGCTGCCAAGTTATCAGCAGATCTTGTAAGCTTACAAACAGATATTGCAGAGGTTGAAAGAAGACACTTAGTGACTAGTGAGGGTGGGAATTTAATTTAGAGGACATCGATGTATTGCCAGGTTCTAATGATTTACAGGAGCTTCTGCAAATGCCCCAAGAAGTGCATCGCTGTCAGGTTTGCTACCATCATTCCGCAGGTCAAGCATATATGATAATATGAGAGGGTGATGAGGAATTTAGAGCAGCTTGAAAATGCATATTACTTTAACAAGCAATTGTCGGGCAACAGGTAATACAACAAATTCTGAAATTTAATTCACAAATATTCATAGAGCTTCATTTTCACAAAAATAACCATCACTGATTGAGCATCACTAAAGATCGTGGTTCATACATCATAATTTCATTAGCACTACATCATATAACACAAGCATTGCCACTATGGTACTATCACAACGATGTGATCTCGATGTGCATTTTTAAAGTACAATGAACTAGATAACACGCTTGAATAAATTTAGTGACACTGATGCATTTCTATTTAATAAATTGTTTTGTGTTTTGTTTCACTGCTTCTAATGAAAAGAACAGTTCGTGTATAAATTGGTCGCATTGGGCAATTACAAGAGAACATACGAGAGACCCAGCCACGTATATGAGAACGTACACGAGTCCTTCAACTCGATCTGTTCACCCAAAAAGGAAAAAAAAAGTTACAAATTGTCGTGCTCGATGACCTGCGCCGCCCTCCACTCCTCACCGGGGTCGACAACGACGGGCACCAGCATAGACGCCGGCCCGGTGCACAGGAAGTAGTCCTTGCCGAACCTCTCGTACATGGCTCCCGGGCTGCACAGGTACATGTCGTCGTACCCCATCCTCACCAGCCTGAACCCAAGTCCGCTATACTGCAGATCGCAAAGCATCAAAATGATTAGTGAGCAAGTGATGATGATCCATGATGCATCACGAAGAAAGAGACAGTGTGCACAAGTTGGTCATTTGGTTTAATTTATTACCTGATCAATGGTGGTGAACTTGGAGGGCGCGGTGCTGTAGATGCGCTTCTTCCTCTCCTCCGGCGGCGCGGCGTAGACCCGGCTCACCTTCTTCTTGAGGATGGTGTAGAGGTTTTCCTCGACAGCCCAGACGCCGGGCTTGGGCTCGTCGTCTCCGCCGCCGAATGAGAACCAGCCGGGGTCCTCCCGCTTCATGGCCTCGGCGGGGGAGAGCAGGCCAAAGCCGGAGGCCAGCGGCGGGTGGGAGCAGTAGGGGCAGCCCCGGAGCCCCTCCACGGCGGTGCCGCGCCTCTTGTCGAACTTGATGTGGCTCAGCACGGCGCTCGTCAGCTCCACGGGCTTGGTGCCGTTGTTCTTGACGATCACCGCCGTCGCCATGCTCAGAGTGTACAGCGTCACCACGTACGACACCTCCAGCGTGCCGCTACCCTTGGTGCACCCCAGCTCAACCTACACCACATGAACGGCGGGTGATTTGCACGGCAATGTCATCATCTTTCATGATAAACGGTGATTATGAGGTCATTTAGTAGTTGAGATCTTTGCGACGTAATTTTTCCTTATTTGCGATGGTACTTTAGGTATTAGATTACCAAATTAACAAAGTAGCAAATGAATCAATCTACAAGCTAGTACAATTATGGTCTACTTAAATACACCAATGCACATGGCATGTATGTACCTGCACTGCATCGTAGGAGTCGGAGTCGGCGTCCTTGACGGACCACTCGGACCCGACGAGCAGCGACTCGGCGGCTCCCGACGAGGACACCTCGTTCAGCACCAGCCCGATCCCGCCCTTCACCTTCCCGGGATCGCCGGCGTCGGCGACCGTGTGGAGCACCTCCCTGCAGCCGCCGTCGTCCTTCCAGTACACCTTGGGCCGGTACGACGTGACCAGCCCGTCGTTCAGCCGGAGCTGCAGCGAGCTGCCATTCCTCACGCTCAGCTCCGCCGTGGGGGCGCCGGTGGAGTCGGCGCCGAACCTGATGCCCTTCCGGCCGAACGACTCCTCCAGGGACTGCGGGGCCGGGGCCGTCGGCGCCGACGAAGCCGCGGCGGCGGATGACGAGGAGGCTTTCACGGCAAGAAGGGTGGTCGGCCTGGTGGAGGCAGGGAGGTGGAAGGGGAGGAGGGAGGAGGTGGCCATTGGAGGGGGAGAAGAGTGGCAGTGTGGGAGAGCAGCAGCGAAGAGAAAGGAGAGCTCCCTTTGAGATGCCAAGCTTTCACCTCAGCCTCATAACCCCCAGCTTCAGGATAGAACAGAATACCCCCCAGCTTCAGGATAGAACAGAATAGTTACTCTTTGTCTCCTTCCGTGCTTCTCTTCCCGTTCCTCCCGCTCTTATTGTGTTTTATTTATTTATTTAAAAAAGTCATAACACATAAATTAAAAAGAAATATGACATATATAAATGTACACTACAATATAATATGTGGCCGTAAGTGACGAAGCAAAATAGAATTGCAAAATTTTTAGGGGTAATTCAGAAGCATGTATACTTCAATTCTTTTTATTCAGAAAATCAAGATTAAATACGTGATGCTCGTACAGTAAATTTGAGGATTTGCCAAGTGGTCTCAAGGATTTGCCCCTCGAATGGCCGTCTTCCCAATTCTCTGGTTTTTCAGCCCTTTTCCGCACTTCAAATGACCATAATGCCCCTGGGTAAGACCTGACCGCAATTCATATTGCCTCGCGGCCGGGCTCTTCTTCCTTACAGTATGCTTTTTGTTTGTCTCGAGACTTTGAAGCATAACAGCAAACAGCCTGTATGCAATGTTGTAAATATTGCGATATAACCATACATTTAGATTTAATTCTAACATATTCAACAATGATACAAGTATGATATAAAAGACATATAAATAACTTAATCAACATATAAACTTTCTGAGTCATTGAAGCAGAAGCACATCCCCAATATAAATATAACATGTATGACCAAATTTAGCATGTTAATCAAATTTTAAATGACATATATTGCTCTCAAAAGACTAGTTGCACAAGATTTAATCTTGGCCATCTCCGCCATGACAAAATAAAATCTTAATTATATATGATAGTTATATATTAGATCCTGAGTTCAAATTAAACCTTGTTATCAAAAGAGACTAACAGATTATAAACACAACTTGCTAAGCAATATGAATGACCCCAATTCAATCTAACATTTAGTTATCATTAATTTTATTGATTAAACAGGGTTCGGCAATTAGCTAAAGTGGCCAAAAAAACAAGCACAGATCACAGAACTGATGTAACACAGTGAGCAACAAGTAGTATATAGCAATATTCAATTATCAGAGCATATAAAACAGTAATCTAGCAGTAAGGTCAAGATTCATCTACCATCACATTCATATATAATTTCAGCAATATGTCATTTCATCATCGAGCAATCTAACCCACAAAACTTCTTTGCAATTTCTAATCAGAGATTAACCACAGATATCTGATATAGATCAAGCAAAAAAAACTAAGCAGTCGGAAAAACTCACAAAGCCGGTGATACTCGAGATCACCGAGAAGAAATCGGAGCAAGGCACGCCTCAAGGCGTTGTCCCAGAAAACCAAACACCCCACTGCACTGAGCAAGGTGATGATAGCAATCGGAGATACAATGCTACACTTCCACCTCGAGTGGCCAAAGTAGAAGTCAAGGGTCGGGTGGACACCGCACAAGATCGACGGGAGCTCCAGCCAAAGAGCACCCGAGAACTCAAGCCTCGGATTCTCCTTTCTCCACTCGGCAAACAACCAGCCGAATCTCCCTTCTAAGTCCAAATCCCCAAATTCTGAATAACAAATCTCAAAGAGAAAAGGCGTAAGGAGATCGCACGGGAAAGGGCGATTTGGATCACACAGCCACCTGCGTCGGGGGAGAGCTCGGCGGAGCGGCTGCTCCAACACTTAGATCGAGAAACAGCCAAGGGGAATGGGAGAGCGAGGAGGAGATGAGGCCTCGCTACTTTTGGATGATTCCAAGAAGAGAGAGGAGGTCACTATTTATAGGGAGCAGAGTGGAGGCCGGCGGGCTATAGCCATCAACCGGCGCCAAGGCGGCCGGGCAGGTGATGCCTCTGACGCCGCCGCCAGGTCCGCAAGACTTGGCCGCCCGAGCCACCCGTTCTGCCGAACAGTCATTCTCCTAGGCCAAGCGCAAGAGAGCAGCAAATGCCATCGGCCTTATCTTCTCCTTCATCGCACCGACAGGTGGGATCTCCTCTCTCTCTCTTTTCCTTTACATTACATTGAGAAATTACTCATTTGCCCTCAGGATTCCAACGTGCATAATTCAAGAGGAGGGAGGAAGCCGTACCATGTGCTGCTGGCCACCGTATTCGGGCAATCAAGCGCTAGAGTCTGCAAGCTGGTGCGTGCTGTCGACGAGGAAGCCGCCGCAACAGGAGAAGAAGAGCAGAGAACCGACGGGGACGTGCTACGCGGTGCGCTGGGGGTGCGGCACCAGAGCCAATGGCGCGAAGACACGAACGTGGGAAGCGGGATTGGCGAGCTTCGCGACAAGGGGCTGTGCCGACGCCGGGCAGCCGCGGTGGCGGATCGGCATGAGTTGGTACCGCGGTCGCCAGTGGTGCCGTGGTGGCACTCTGGTGCTCTAGGAGCCGGGGTCGCTCAAGGTCGAGCGGCTGGGGGTGTGGGGGTTTGCGGGAGGCGAACGAGGTGGTTCGAACCCGAGGAAATTAACTACGGATCAAATCATGGCCTCGGGTTGGAGCTGATGCTGTACAGGCTACGGAGGAGTTCGAGAATTAGTCCTCTGCAAATTAACAGGAAACAGGGAGGTGGGGACGGCGCACGATGGGGGAGGCGGCAGCGGAGGGACTCGAGGGTGGCGGCGGATGGAGAGGATGGCGGCGGGGGAAGGCGCACAGCAGGGGAGGAGGGGATCGAGCAGGGGAAGAAGGGTGCAGGTCAGGTGCGGCTCAGGTCGGGCTAGACAGAACCATTTGGCTCCAAGTGACCCTAGGGGTATTAAGGTGACTTCAAATGGAGAAAAAAAAGGCTAAACAACTAGGAAATGAGAAAAAAAAACGAGAATGGCATTTTGTAGGTGACGAAATGATTTGAGTGGCAAATCATTAATTCTAACCCTTGAGTGACAAATTCTTGAGACCACTTCTTTTAAATGGCAAATACTTAGGTTTCCCTCCTTAGATCGGCACAATTATAGATAGACAATTTACTCGTAGGAACGCATGCAAAGACGTGCCTTCTGGTGTACGGCAAGCAACCACGTTAGTGTATACAGTAAGCTTTGATATCCGGATATAATGAATAAGTAGTATATCTGTCCAGATTGGACAGAGGGGTCAGGATGGCCGAGTGGTCTAAGGCGCCAGACTCAAGTTCTGGTCCTCTAACGAGGGCGTGGGTTCAAATCCCACTTCTGACACTTTTTTCCGTTTTGAGTAATTTTATCAAGTACTTACAACCTTTGCATTGTTTTTAAAAAAAGAGTCAATTCACTACTTGCAAGTGTGGAAGATGATAAAAATGTAGAGCAATTTCAGTCATAAATCAGCTTATTTCAACCTAATCGAGCATTACATTTTCTTAAAAAAAGAGCCAGTTCACTACGGTGTATGTCCCGCCTCCACTGCACCATCTAGAAGCTGATGGTATGCTGCGTCGCAGCTCACAATCAAACATTCCACGGCAAACACGTTGCCGCTGCAAGTATCGGGTATCTAATGCATCCTAACTTTTAGTGTATGTATCTTCTTTAAAATATGATGTAAACGATCAAAAATTATAATTGACAACATAATTTACGATGCAATCAATCATCCTGCAAGCACTCAACTGTAAACTTGATGTATATTAGGAGAGATAAAAAGACAAACTGTAATGATAGTAGCTTTTCCTTTTCTTTTATTTTCAGATTTCATTTTCAGCAGAATTGTCTTTTTTTTTCTCTCGAATTTATATTTGAAATTTTATAACATAATAGATTTATTTGGTGCCAATGTTGTCGAAGTTTTCTGGATTTTTCCATGACTATATGCACAAGGATACACCAAAAATTAGATGCATTAGATGCGTGATATGCCCTTCGCGGTCAGATATAGGGGTGAAAAACGGTAATGGATAATCCGTTTTATCCGATATTCGTATATGAGAAAACGTGAATATAGTAAGCAAAATCCGTATTCGAAAATATTCGTATTCGTATTCGAGAATATTCATATCCGTATTTGAGAATATTTGTATTCGCATTATATTCGAGTGTATTTGATTCGTATTTGATCCATTTCAAGAACCCAGGAAAAACTTGAACGAAATTTGTGATTCAAAAATTGAATTTGGGCGGTTTAAAACCGGTCAAAAACCGGTGAAAAATTGGCAAAACCGCTAGAAATCTGTTTTATCCGATATTCGTATCCGAGAAAACACTAATGTGGTAAACAAAATCCGTATTCAAAAATATTTGTATTCGAGAATATTCCTATCCGTATTTAAGAATATTCAATTTTGTATTCATATTCATTTTAAAAATAAGAATTCGTACGTATTTGAGACTATTCGATCGTATCCGATCCGTTTTCATCCCTAGTCAGATATGCCTACCAATCTACTTCTTCCATTCAGAGTATAAAGTGTGTTTTAACTTTGCATAAAGACTAATGAGTGATGAAATTGAGAAATGTACGATGCCTCAGCAAAACACTATTGAGAATGCAGGAGGCGGCTTTACCTTCGACACAATTCAATGACTTATACTTTGGTCTACGTGCGTGCACCCTCCAAGAACAACCGGCCTGCTCGCACTTCATAGTGTACTGCACTTGGCTAGATTTCACGACCCTAAAAGTCCACTGCATGGACAAGGCCCACAGCTTGATGAAATCCTGCAACAATGCCTTATTAGCGAATATTGAATACAACCAAATCTTTGTGCCATGATACTCTCACAGTGATTCGTGCTCGTCATGTATGACAATACCCTCAACATCAAACCAGTTCCATTCCTACAGGATGAGAGCTTTGTTCTCATCCAAATTGTCATCTCCAATACAGCTTCCTCTTCAGCCCAAGCCATCTGGTCATCGCTCTCTATTTGATGCACTATGTACTCCATATTCTCCTCTTCATCGGCTTGTCATGTAGTCTTACCATGTCGTGACCATTCTTCCTCTCCTCCATGTATCGCAACGGCCTCATCACGAGTTCGCTTCACCAACATGCGGGGCGCCTGAGCTGCTTGCACCTTCTAGATGATGGCCGTCCGCACGGCCTTGCACAACTTCTATTAGGTATGGTTGCACAAGCATCACGCACTCGTATCTACGTCGTCGGCACCCTTGCACAAACCTATTCCATGCAACAATGTGCATTAATGTTCTCAACTCACATCTAATGTCCGTGGCAGACTAGCTCCAAAGCCCTTGTATGATGACGCCGCACACCTCAGGGTCCAACAAGAAACTGCGGGTGAGCTAGTACATCATATCTGCGATTCAAGCATTCTTGTTATTCGGGTGTACCAGAGTGTCTTGCGCAAAACCACTCAAGTCAACACTGTTCGGACCTTCACGAACGGTGCCAACACCGTAATGCACTTTCAATATAAGTGGTGTCAGCATACTGATGTCTACCTGCATATATTTTCAATGTTGCAACTAGTCAAATCGCATCGCACATTACAGAAGTACCGATATACTGTAATTTACATTTCAATGATTGTTCGCCTATCATAATCAACTACACTACCCTCGTAGCATTAACTCCCTAACAGTAGACCGTGCACTGATAAAGAATTTAGACCTATCATTATGAGTTAATAACATGTTTTGGTAATTAATAACATGTTTTGGTAATTAATGAAAATCGAAGCGTGGGATGTGACGACCCGCATTATTACCGTGGGGTAATAACGCCAGTCAACGGATTATTATTCGTTTTAGCAGATAAAACATCGCTCTAACGAATAATAAGCCACAAGAGTGTTGCAGCAGAACAATAATTAGAGACAAAACACGATATTACAATATTATCGCCACGCAGGGTTACATTTTATTACAAAGCCTCAAAGGCTTGAATATCTCATTCTCGACACAACCTTCGCACGGGAGGCCCACCTTGCACCTATTGCAATCCGAGTCCACGGTCTTTGATCCAAGCAATTTCCACTTGACTTGCTATTCTCTGAACTGACATGCTCCTAAGCAAGGGGAGATTTATAGCAAGGGTGAGTACAGAAGTACTCAGCAAGCGTTATTAACAAAAATGCACAACATGCTTATCCTTTCCACATTTATGAATCTCAATTCCTATTCTCAATTTCTTACTCATTTTTATACTCTTTTCCTTTCTCAATTTCCTTCCCATGACATAGAAAATAAAGTTTGTTGGCTTTGAAAGAAGTCCGATTTATTAATTTAGAAAACTACTGAACATACGCATGAACAGCAAAAACCCCCATAAGTTTCCGTAATTCTCCTTTCCCGGAGACAGGCATGAATTCATGATTTTTAATAGCATTGCGCAAGCTTGTATCACTTTACCCCTCACCACTCTTGATCCTGGTGGCTCATGGTTCTCCGCAATTCCTTAGATGCGGCGCCCAGATCAGAGTACAGTACGTTTGCATCTATCTTAGTAATTATATCTCCACCCAGTTACTCACAATCGGCAGCCTGGAGCGGTGTAACACCCTCACGCAGACCCACCGAAAGCGACATTAACTGTTGGTTGGGGCGGTTCCTGACCATCTCCCAACACTCCACGGCGTAATATATCGCCCATCGCTTACCCGTTGCTGATAACGAACCAGTCTTGGGTTTTTGCGATCCGCCTCACCCGTTGCTGATAACGAACCAGTCTTGGGTTGCGCGCGGCTGTGGATAGCCCACCTTGCTGATAACGAACCAGTCTTGTGGGTTCCACTCCCTAACTAATACTTACCCATGTGGAGAATATAATACTTTGATAGAACTACTAGTCTGTCCGTCCTCAAACGGGATGTTGGTTGATACGGTTTGGTACGGTCTGTTCACACGGATGAAGCTGGTGACTTCTTATATTTTATTCTTATGCAGAGGTCCCACACATGCCCCTTTATCACCTGCCCTGGCAACCTCTGCCCACCCTCTTAATTAACCTAGATGGCCAACTGCTCCATCAGTCGCCACCTAATTCTCCCATTTCACATATAACCATTGCTCGGTTTAAAACTCTTTATTTCTTTCATGCAAGTGATACTAGCATAATACAAAATACTTGTTTTACAAATATACTTTGCAGATATGTTCAAAGGAATGCTTGCCTGAGTTTATATTAAACTGCTGAGTCTCCTCGTTACCCTGATATGGTTCCCTTTGAAGATTCAGCCTTTTTCCTGCTATTTAGACTTAAATTAATCTACGGTTCAATTATTTATAAGATTCTGGTCATTATAAGATTTCTATTAATTATAATCAGGATTCGCTAACTTTCATTTCGTTCCTTTATACAGAATGCGATAGTTCCCAGTTCATTTTAATAGTATCCACAAATTAAATGCAAGATTAAGAAATTACCAATTATTGCATTCTAACTAATCATTTTGATTAATGGCGAAATTGGCAATATTAGCTTAATAATATGCATGGGCATGCTTATAATGATTCTATCTCATGGCAATTGGTCATGAAATGTATTTATAATCTACATAGTTTCTTATTAAGATTGCTATTAGTATCATCTTATTCGTGCCCTAATTGTATCTATGGTTAACTGCCTCCTCTTCTTGGGTTTTCCTGGGCTTTTGGCCTCCCCTCGGCTGCCGACGCCTCCTCTCCCTCTCTTTTACTCCCACCGACGCCTCCTCTTCACTCCCCTGCCGACGCCTCTCCATCTCCTCTCCTCTCCTCCTTTCTCACCCACTCCGCCGGCTCCCTCTCTCTATCTCCCCCCCCTCTCTCTCTCTCGGCCTCCCTGCTCTCACCTCACGCCGCCTCTCCCCTGCCTTCGGGTCCTAGCGCCGCCGCCCGGTTCGGCTCCCCTCATGCGCCGCCTCTCTCTCGCGCCCGCGCCTCGGCGCCTCTGCCTCGGTGCTGCTCTCCCTCACGCCGGCTCCCCGCCGACGCCTCCTCTGGCCGGCCGTTCCCGCCGGGATGGCCGGCGCCGCTTGGGGATCTCCGGCCAGATCTGGCCAAAACAGATGCTTTCCCCCCCTTTTTTCCCCATTTCTAGCTTGATTTACTTTTGTAATTTACTAACATTTTGAGGTTTGCCTAGGGTTTAGTTTTGGGAGGCGGGTGACCGTGGCCGTCCTCGCCGGTGAGCCGTCGCCATGCGCCGGGGGAGTACTGGCGGCGGTGAACCGGTGGCTCGGCCGTGACTCCCGCAGCCGCCGCCCTCGCGGTAACCCTCTTCTCTCCTCTGCTACTTCCGGTGATATGCTTATGGTTCATGTGTTCTATTGTGGATGAATGCTTATGGTTGCTACTCGCTAACCTATGTTGGATGGAATGGGATAATGGCATTGCATAGATGTTGGGCTTTTGGGGTTTACCTGCACTGGTGCTTGTGCGGGATGCTAGGGTTTGGGGTTGGGGTGGTGGCCGGTTGGCTGTGATTGATGCTTGATGCTGGCTGGCGTGGTGGATGATGGTTGCTGGCTTGCGGTTCTCCCGTGGCCGTCATGTCCCCATCTTCCTTCGGCTTGTCGCTTCTTCACTCCCTGGACCTTCGGCTCCACTCGGCTGGGACTCCTTCGCGGTCTGGGGATTGGCTGGAAGAGTTGGGGAATGTTACCTTACCTAGCTTTGTCCCTCTGTGCTCTATTCTCTCGGTTTGACTACTGGTATGCTATGTGGGATATTTGTTTGGATGGCTTGCCTGTGAGGCTTTGTTGGCTGTTGATGCCCTCTGGGCGTGGCTGCTCTGGCCCGGTGCATCTGATTCACTGTGGTTGGCATTTGCGTGGTGAGGGCTTTGACAGGTGTTTCTCTGTTGTGGGTTTGGGCTGGAATAATTTATGATATTCTGGTCTTTGCCTTGGTTGGATTCCTATGTTCAGAACAGGTTTGTATATATATAATACCGTGTGATGAGCCTACGGTTGTGAGAGGTGCCGACTGGCCCCCGGACGGTCAGGTATCTCCGTGAACGGATTACCCTGCCCGAAGTTAATCGCTAGGGCTCTGACGGCAATTTCTTCTTTTAATTATTTTCTTTTGTTCGGTCTTTTTCGGTATTACAGTTACTAGTTCACTCACAAATGAAATAACGGTGTGGTGGCCGTTCGACGATAGTCTCTAATGTATGAGATGATCTGAATGTAATAGGGCTTTCTCTTAATATTGAGGCATACAATTTAATGTAATTTCTATTCTTCATTTCTCTATTGTAATAATTATGTATGAGATGGACTTGGTGTAAATTAAATCATATACTTTCTAACGGAATACCATTGTATTGTAAACTCTTAATTGTTGAAAAGGGTTATTTGGTTGAGATATGGAATTGTATATATATTTGTTGTAATTTGGATTGTCGCTATCATGTAATGCAATTTGCAATATTTTTATTTGACTTAATATGAGTTCTCATCATCGATCAATGTATGTTACTGATTTTACCCTACACAGATTGTAATTAACTACTGTTGTACTACGTACTGTTATATATATTTTAATTGACTTGAAAGTTGCTATTTGTCGTGCAATTGAATTTTTGTTTCTCATTTCAGTCCATATAGTTTGATATTCAACCTCGTTAATAAAATTATGAAAACAAGGTACTAGTTTATCATTCGTTGATTTCAATTTATACGGCTACGTAGAAAAGTTTAAATTTCCTCTTATTTTTATATTATCATTTATGTAATTAATCCTACTTAACGTCCTAATTCGCTGGTTAAGGTTAATTAACGATGTGGGTCGTTACACACTTCCCTCCTTAAAAATGATTTCGTCCTCGAAATCGGAAATGGCTTAAGAAGGTTGTGGTAGGTCTCTTATTGATCCTTTACGAAGCGTGCTTTTAGATATTCTATTTATTCCGCCTTTTTGGTAGATACACCTCTTATGCTTGCATCGCTCGCTGTCCCTCACACGCCAACGTTATAATTTCATTCAAGCTTAAGATTGTCGATTATCGTCACTAGGGATTTGGTAGCATTAGAATTGGGATTATAATTCATGTTAAGGTAGGAAAACCGTTCCATTTATTCTATGTTGCACCAGTTAGTATTTTCCTTTTTCTAATCATTGCCCCTTCCCTCCTTAATTCTTTAGCTACCCCTCGATTCCTTTAGCTGGTCTACTGAAGGGTTAGGGTTGATGATTTTGCAGGGTGGTTCAAAGAAATCGGTGTTGCATAAAGCAACTGGGTTGAAATATCATCTTGTGGCAGAAAGAATTGAAATTAATTAGAATTATCCTAGTTTTATAACATTGTACTTGGGCTATTTAAGGGTTGGGTATTTCTGGTGTGGATATTATTGTTACTTTCTATTCGGAGGGTATGATTGAGCTTGTTTGGATTGTTGCAACTTCTTTAGGTAGTGGGTCACGCGGCTCTATTGGTTTGTATTGATATTTATAAGGTTTTAAAAGTTGATTTGGCGTAGATCTAGTGGGTAGGTGATCGAGGGATGTCATTATGTTGTTTAGGAATTTGGACTGGAACGTCTACGTGTGCGATACTAACCTTTTTAACCATGGTTTCAACCTTCGGAATGAAACTAATCTCTCTAGGTTAATAGATAAACCTGGGATTTATTGGTTACTCAAGGATACGGTATTGCCATAGAGTTCTAAGCTGATAGATCAATGATATTGAGAGATGGGACACTTCCCCCTATTCATAATATATGTCATCATGAAATGCATGAAATAGAGTTTTCCGAAAACTTTAAACACTATGGTGCAAGAAATAGTTATATAGAATGATGCAAGGGGTTTTGTGAAAATACTTATTTCCTAATGTCATGTTGAAACAGTTTTCGTTTGTATTTTTTTTGTAAGTTCATGGTCAATGTGATGCTCCGGAGACTATGACAAAAGTTCCTGAAATCATATATTCATGAACATGGGGAAATGCACCAGACATGGATAATAATCGTTCGGTGACTGTTTTAAAATGATTCACGGATAATGGGGTGATTAATCTCGTAGCAGCTGTAGGCTTAGAACTTCGGAATGCTTCCAATCCGAATTACAACGGGAAACATAGGTAGGTATAGATATCCGCTGTAGGTCTGACCATACACTCCAAGAGGAATAGAATTAAGCAAGTAACAAGTTTCTCGGAGTATCTAAGGATAGATTATTAGGAACAGATTTACTTGGTGAAATAAAGGCTTTACAACTAAACAGTCTACCAGTCTGGAGTTGCAAAATAGTTAGCGTCGTTTTTTTTCTTTTACGTTCTAAGGACGTCTCACTCTAAGTTACGTGCTCTATAAAAGGAAATGGATGATGGTGGATATATTACCTACAGTCGATCTCGTAACAACTCGTCTACGTCTAGTAATCCTGGTAATTCTATATAACCGACTTTTAAAAATAATAAAGAATTGAGCGTTTTTCCTATACTTTGGCTAGGCGCTAGATTTTCATTTGTTTTAATTTGACTGATCATTCTACACTTAGTCACCTCATTTTAAGTTGTAATTAAATTTAGGGAATTATATTTTTGAAAATACCTGCATATCCTGACGTTATTAAATTTCCTGCAGCAAGTTGTTACAAGAGGTACGAACAAAATTTTATTTATGTTGTAGACCTAGGTTTTCCTTATTAGTATTCAGCATGCACATAGATGAGAATTTATTTATGTTCAAGTAGTAGAAAGCCGCATTACTCCCTCTCTGTTATTGGTCTTCACATCACAGCATACACATTAGGCAAATAAAACCCAAGAAACATAGAGATGCAAAAAGAATCAACTCCTACACTACTCTGGGACTACGTGCCCAGCTACGCCCGAGAACTCGCTCTCGAGACCGCCCAAATCTTTCGCGTTTGGGACCACGCTCAGAGCTTGCCTCTGAGTGCAAACCTACACTACCCTGGATCTCCGCGCCCAGGCACGCCTGAGAACTCGCTCTCAGGATCGCCCAAAACTTTCGCGTTTGGAACCACGCTCAGGGCTCATCCCTGAGTACGCCCAGGACTTCGTTCCTGAGTACGCCCGAAACTTACGCGTTCGGGAGCGCCACGGACCACTCGTCCGGGAAATCTCATATGCAGAAGTGAGAAAAGTAAATTTTATCTTGGTTCATCTGCCATCATGAATAGTTATAATATTTCTTTTCTTTAATTGCCTCTACTAAATTTTGTGATGGCGGATGCGTTCATTTAGTTGCAAGAGTGAAAAGATAAGGGTCTCGGAGTTTTGGTTCACTTCTAAACCATTATAACTACTAATATTTACCTTAGGTTGCCCTATGTTGCCACAGTTGAGTCTATGTCGCTGCGGTTGAGAAAAGTAAAACAATCATACATTAACTGAATGCAAAAATTTAAATACAGACTCTATAATTACAGCAAAATTTAATGTTAAGTTCATAATTAAAATTATATGGTTCACTAACTATTACTAGAATTTTTTTTTTTTGACTAACACTGTTACCGATAAAAAGAACTAGTACCCTAATTCAGATCTTCACAACTATAATTGTCATCATTCCCCATTTCGCTACCCACTCCCATTTTTGATATATTGGGTGGTCTAAAAGTAACAATTCCGAAGCCTAGAGCTGACCAAATAATAAATGACGTACAGACGAGAAGTAGTAAAGAATACATATTGCCATATAGCAAGAACAACATCCTTAAGTCCAGAACTGTCTCTAATTATTTGCGTGGCCCTCAAACCATTGCTCTGATACCACCTGTGACGACCCGCATTATTACCGTGGGGTAATAACGCCAGTCAACGGATTATTATTCGTTTTAGCAGATAAAACATCGCTCTAACGAATAATAAGCCACAAGAGTGTTGCAGCAGAACAATAATTAGAGACAAAACACGATATTACAATATTATCGCCACGCAGGGTTACATTTTATTACAAAGCCTCAAAGGCTTGAATATCTCATTCTCGACACAACCTTCGCACGGGAGGCCCACCTTGCACCTATTGCAATCCGAGTCCACGGTCTTTGATCCAAGCAATTTCCACTTGACTTGCTATTCTCTGAACTGACATGCTCCTAAGCAAGGGGAGATTTATAGCAAGGGTGAGTACAGAAGTACTCAGCAAGCGTTATTAACAAAAATGCACAACATGCTTATCCTTTCCACATTTATGAATCTCAATTCCTATTCTCAATTTCTTACTCATTTTTATACTCTTTTCCTTTCTCAATTTCCTTCCCATGACATAGAAAATAAAGTTTGTTGGCTTTGAAAGAAGTCCGATTTATTAATTTAGAAAACTACTGAACATACGCATGAACAGCAAAAACCCCCATAAGTTTCCGTAATTCTCCTTTCCCGGAGACAGGCATGAATTCATGATTTTTAATAGCATTGCGCAAGCTTGTATCACTTTACCCCTCACCACTCTTGATCCTGGTGGCTCATGGTTCTCCGCAATTCCTTAGATGCGGCGCCCAGATCAGAGTACAGTACGTTTGCATCTATCTTAGTAATTATATCTCCACCCAGTTACTCACAATCGGCAGCCTGGAGCGGTGTAACACCCTCACGCAGACCCACCGAAAGCGACATTAACTGTTGGTTGGGGCGGTTCCTGACCATCTCCCAACACTCCACGGCGTAATATATCGCCCATCGCTTACCCGTTGCTGATAACGAACCAGTCTTGGGTTTTTGCGATCCGCCTCACCCGTTGCTGATAACGAACCAGTCTTGGGTTGCGCGCGGCTGTGGATAGCCCACCTTGCTGATAACGAACCAGTCTTGTGGGTTCCACTCCCTAACTAATACTTACCCATGTGGAGAATATAATACTTTGATAGAACTACTAGTCTGTCCGTCCTCAAACGGGATGTTGGTTGATACGGTTTGGTACGGTCTGTTCACACGGATGAAGCTGGTGACTTCTTATATTTTATTCTTATGCAGAGGTCCCACACATGCCCCTTTATCACCTGCCCTGGCAACCTCTGCCCACCCTCTTAATTAACCTAGATGGCCAACTGCTCCATCAGTCGCCACCTAATTCTCCCATTTCACATATAACCATTGCTCGGTTTAAAACTCTTTATTTCTTTCATGCAAGTGATACTAGCATAATACAAAATACTTGTTTTACAAATATACTTTGCAGATATGTTCAAAGGAATGCTTGCCTGAGTTTATATTAAACTGCTGAGTCTCCTCGTTACCCTGATATGGTTCCCTTTGAAGATTCAGCCTTTTTCCTGCTATTTAGACTTAAATTAATCTACGGTTCAATTATTTATAAGATTCTGGTCATTATAAGATTTCTATTAATTATAATCAGGATTCGCTAACTTTCATTTCGTTCCTTTATACAGAATGCGATAGTTCCCAGTTCATTTTAATAGTATCCACAAATTAAATGCAAGATTAAGAAATTACCAATTATTGCATTCTAACTAATCATTTTGATTAATGGCGAAATTGGCAATATTAGCTTAATAATATGCATGGGCATGCTTATAATGATTCTATCTCATGGCAATTGGTCATGAAATGTATTTATAATCTACATAGTTTCTTATTAAGATTGCTATTAGTATCATCTTATTCGTGCCCTAATTGTATCTATGGTTAACTGCCTCCTCTTCTTGGGTTTTCCTGGGCTTTTGGCCTCCCCTCGGCTGCCGACGCCTCCTCTCCCTCTCTTTTACTCCCACCGACGCCTCCTCTTCACTCCCCTGCCGACGCCTCTCCATCTCCTCTCCTCTCCTCCTTTCTCACCCACTCCGCCGGCTCCCTCTCTCTATCTCCCCCCCCTCTCTCTCTCTCGGCCTCCCTGCTCTCACCTCACGCCGCCTCTCCCCTGCCTTCGGGTCCTAGCGCCGCCGCCCGGTTCGGCTCCCCTCATGCGCCGCCTCTCTCTCGCGCCCGCGCCTCGGCGCCTCTGCCTCGGTGCTGCTCTCCCTCACGCCGGCTCCCCGCCGACGCCTCCTCTGGCCGGCCGTTCCCGCCGGGATGGCCGGCGCCGCTTGGGGATCTCCGGCCAGATCTGGCCAAAACAGATGCTTTCCCCCCCTTTTTTCCCCATTTCTAGCTTGATTTACTTTTGTAATTTACTAACATTTTGAGGTTTGCCTAGGGTTTAGTTTTGGGAGGCGGGTGACCGTGGCCGTCCTCGCCGGTGAGCCGTCGCCATGCGCCGGGGGAGTACTGGCGGCGGTGAACCGGTGGCTCGGCCGTGACTCCCGCAGCCGCCGCCCTCGCGGTAACCCTCTTCTCTCCTCTGCTACTTCCGGTGATATGCTTATGGTTCATGTGTTCTATTGTGGATGAATGCTTATGGTTGCTACTCGCTAACCTATGTTGGATGGAATGGGATAATGGCATTGCATAGATGTTGGGCTTTTGGGGTTTACCTGCACTGGTGCTTGTGCGGGATGCTAGGGTTTGGGGTTGGGGTGGTGGCCGGTTGGCTGTGATTGATGCTTGATGCTGGCTGGCGTGGTGGATGATGGTTGCTGGCTTGCGGTTCTCCCGTGGCCGTCATGTCCCCATCTTCCTTCGGCTTGTCGCTTCTTCACTCCCTGGACCTTCGGCTCCACTCGGCTGGGACTCCTTCGCGGTCTGGGGATTGGCTGGAAGAGTTGGGGAATGTTACCTTACCTAGCTTTGTCCCTCTGTGCTCTATTCTCTCGGTTTGACTACTGGTATGCTATGTGGGATATTTGTTTGGATGGCTTGCCTGTGAGGCTTTGTTGGCTGTTGATGCCCTCTGGGCGTGGCTGCTCTGGCCCGGTGCATCTGATTCACTGTGGTTGGCATTTGCGTGGTGAGGGCTTTGACAGGTGTTTCTCTGTTGTGGGTTTGGGCTGGAATAATTTATGATATTCTGGTCTTTGCCTTGGTTGGATTCCTATGTTCAGAACAGGTTTGTATATATATAATACCGTGTGATGAGCCTACGGTTGTGAGAGGTGCCGACTGGCCCCCGGACGGTCAGGTATCTCCGTGAACGGATTACCCTGCCCGAAGTTAATCGCTAGGGCTCTGACGGCAATTTCTTCTTTTAATTATTTTCTTTTGTTCGGTCTTTTTCGGTATTACAGTTACTAGTTCACTCACAAATGAAATAACGGTGTGGTGGCCGTTCGACGATAGTCTCTAATGTATGAGATGATCTGAATGTAATAGGGCTTTCTCTTAATATTGAGGCATACAATTTAATGTAATTTCTATTCTTCATTTCTCTATTGTAATAATTATGTATGAGATGGACTTGGTGTAAATTAAATCATATACTTTCTAACGGAATACCATTGTATTGTAAACTCTTAATTGTTGAAAAGGGTTATTTGGTTGAGATATGGAATTGTATATATATTTGTTGTAATTTGGATTGTCGCTATCATGTAATGCAATTTGCAATATTTTTATTTGACTTAATATGAGTTCTCATCATCGATCAATGTATGTTACTGATTTTACCCTACACAGATTGTAATTAACTACTGTTGTACTACGTACTGTTATATATATTTTAATTGACTTGAAAGTTGCTATTTGTCGTGCAATTGAATTTTTGTTTCTCATTTCAGTCCATATAGTTTGATATTCAACCTCGTTAATAAAATTATGAAAACAAGGTACTAGTTTATCATTCGTTGATTTCAATTTATACGGCTACGTAGAAAAGTTTAAATTTCCTCTTATTTTTATATTATCATTTATGTAATTAATCCTACTTAACGTCCTAATTCGCTGGTTAAGGTTAATTAACGATGTGGGTCGTTACACACTTCCCTCCTTAAAAATGATTTCGTCCTCGAAATCGGAAATGGCTTAAGAAGGTTGTGGTAGGTCTCTTATTGATCCTTTACGAAGCGTGCTTTTAGATATTCTATTTATTCCGCCTTTTTGGTAGATACACCTCTTATGCTTGCATCGCTCGCTGTCCCTCACACGCCAACGTTATAATTTCATTCAAGCTTAAGATTGTCGATTATCGTCACTAGGGATTTGGTAGCATTAGAATTGGGATTATAATTCATGTTAAGGTAGGAAAACCGTTCCATTTATTCTATGTTGCACCAGTTAGTATTTTCCTTTTTCTAATCATTGCCCCTTCCCTCCTTAATTCTTTAGCTACCCCTCGATTCCTTTAGCTGGTCTACTGAAGGGTTAGGGTTGATGATTTTGCAGGGTGGTTCAAAGAAATCGGTGTTGCATAAAGCAACTGGGTTGAAATATCATCTTGTGGCAGAAAGAATTGAAATTAATTAGAATTATCCTAGTTTTATAACATTGTACTTGGGCTATTTAAGGGTTGGGTATTTCTGGTGTGGATATTATTGTTACTTTCTATTCGGAGGGTATGATTGAGCTTGTTTGGATTGTTGCAACTTCTTTAGGTAGTGGGTCACGCGGCTCTATTGGTTTGTATTGATATTTATAAGGTTTTAAAAGTTGATTTGGCGTAGATCTAGTGGGTAGGTGATCGAGGGATGTCATTATGTTGTTTAGGAATTTGGACTGGAACGTCTACGTGTGCGATACTAACCTTTTTAACCATGGTTTCAACCTTCGGAATGAAACTAATCTCTCTAGGTTAATAGATAAACCTGGGATTTATTGGTTACTCAAGGATACGGTATTGCCATAGAGTTCTAAGCTGATAGATCAATGATATTGAGAGATGGGACACTTCCCCCTATTCATAATATATGTCATCATGAAATGCATGAAATAGAGTTTTCCGAAAACTTTAAACACTATGGTGCAAGAAATAGTTATATAGAATGATGCAAGGGGTTTTGTGAAAATACTTATTTCCTAATGTCATGTTGAAACAGTTTTCGTTTGTATTTTTTTTGTAAGTTCATGGTCAATGTGATGCTCCGGAGACTATGACAAAAGTTCCTGAAATCATATATTCATGAACATGGGGAAATGCACCAGACATGGATAATAATCGTTCGGTGACTGTTTTAAAATGATTCACGGATAATGGGGTGATTAATCTCGTAGCAGCTGTAGGCTTAGAACTTCGGAATGCTTCCAATCCGAATTACAACGGGAAACATAGGTAGGTATAGATATCCGCTGTAGGTCTGACCATACACTCCAAGAGGAATAGAATTAAGCAAGTAACAAGTTTCTCGGAGTATCTAAGGATAGATTATTAGGAACAGATTTACTTGGTGAAATAAAGGCTTTACAACTAAACAGTCTACCAGTCTGGAGTTGCAAAATAGTTAGCGTCGTTTTTTTTCTTTTACGTTCTAAGGACGTCTCACTCTAAGTTACGTGCTCTATAAAAGGAAATGGATGATGGTGGATATATTACCTACAGTCGATCTCGTAACAACTCGTCTACGTCTAGTAATCCTGGTAATTCTATATAACCGACTTTTAAAAATAATAAAGAATTGAGCGTTTTTCCTATACTTTGGCTAGGCGCTAGATTTTCATTTGTTTTAATTTGACTGATCATTCTACACTTAGTCACCTCATTTTAAGTTGTAATTAAATTTAGGGAATTATATTTTTGAAAATACCTGCATATCCTGACGTTATTAAATTTCCTGCAGCAAGTTGTTACAAGAGGTACGAACAAAATTTTATTTATGTTGTAGACCTAGGTTTTCCTTATTAGTATTCAGCATGCACATAGATGAGAATTTATTTATGTTCAAGTAGTAGAAAGCCGCATTACTCCCTCTCTGTTATTGGTCTTCACATCACAGCATACACATTAGGCAAATAAAACCCAAGAAACATAGAGATGCAAAAAGAATCAACTCCTACACTACTCTGGGACTACGTGCCCAGCTACGCCCGAGAACTCGCTCTCGAGACCGCCCAAATCTTTCGCGTTTGGGACCACGCTCAGAGCTTGCCTCTGAGTGCAAACCTACACTACCCTGGATCTCCGCGCCCAGGCACGCCTGAGAACTCGCTCTCAGGATCGCCCAAAACTTTCGCGTTTGGAACCACGCTCAGGGCTCATCCCTGAGTACGCCCAGGACTTCGTTCCTGAGTACGCCCGAAACTTACGCGTTCGGGAGCGCCACGGACCACTCGTCCGGGAAATCTCATATGCAGAAGTGAGAAAAGTAAATTTTATCTTGGTTCATCTGCCATCATGAATAGTTATAATATTTCTTTTCTTTAATTGCCTCTACTAAATTTTGTGATGGCGGATGCGTTCATTTAGTTGCAAGAGTGAAAAGATAAGGGTCTCGGAGTTTTGGTTCACTTCTAAACCATTATAACTACTAATATTTACCTTAGGTTGCCCTATGTTGCCACAGTTGAGTCTATGTCGCTGCGGTTGAGAAAAGTAAAACAATCATACATTAACTGAATGCAAAAATTTAAATACAGACTCTATAATTACAGCAAAATTTAATGTTAAGTTCATAATTAAAATTATATGGTTCACTAACTATTACTAGAATTTTTTTTTTTTGACTAACACTGTTACCGATAAAAAGAACTAGTACCCTAATTCAGATCTTCACAACTATAATTGTCATCATTCCCCATTTCGCTACCCACTCCCATTTTTGATATATTGGGTGGTCTAAAAGTAACAATTCCGAAGCCTAGAGCTGACCAAATAATAAATGACGTACAGACGAGAAGTAGTAAAGAATACATATTGCCATATAGCAAGAACAACATCCTTAAGTCCAGAACTGTCTCTAATTATTTGCGTGGCCCTCAAACCATTGCTCTGATACCACCTGTGACGACCCGCATTATTACCGTGGGGTAATAACGCCAGTCAACGGATTATTATTCGTTTTAGCAGATAAAACATCGCTCTAACGAATAATAAGCCACAAGAGTGTTGCAGCAGAACAATAATTAGAGACAAAACACGATATTACAATATTATCGCCACGCAGGGTTACATTTTATTACAAAGCCTCAAAGGCTTGAATATCTCATTCTCGACACAACCTTCGCACGGGAGGCCCACCTTGCACCTATTGCAATCCGAGTCCACGGTCTTTGATCCAAGCAATTTCCACTTGACTTGCTATTCTCTGAACTGACATGCTCCTAAGCAAGGGGAGATTTATAGCAAGGGTGAGTACAGAAGTACTCAGCAAGCGTTATTAACAAAAATGCACAACATGCTTATCCTTTCCACATTTATGAATCTCAATTCCTATTCTCAATTTCTTACTCATTTTTATACTCTTTTCCTTTCTCAATTTCCTTCCCATGACATAGAAAATAAAGTTTGTTGGCTTTGAAAGAAGTCCGATTTATTAATTTAGAAAACTACTGAACATACGCATGAACAGCAAAAACCCCCATAAGTTTCCGTAATTCTCCTTTCCCGGAGACAGGCATGAATTCATGATTTTTAATAGCATTGCGCAAGCTTGTATCACTTTACCCCTCACCACTCTTGATCCTGGTGGCTCATGGTTCTCCGCAATTCCTTAGATGCGGCGCCCAGATCAGAGTACAGTACGTTTGCATCTATCTTAGTAATTATATCTCCACCCAGTTACTCACAATCGGCAGCCTGGAGCGGTGTAACACCCTCACGCAGACCCACCGAAAGCGACATTAACTGTTGGTTGGGGCGGTTCCTGACCATCTCCCAACACTCCACGGCGTAATATATCGCCCATCGCTTACCCGTTGCTGATAACGAACCAGTCTTGGGTTTTTGCGATCCGCCTCACCCGTTGCTGATAACGAACCAGTCTTGGGTTGCGCGCGGCTGTGGATAGCCCACCTTGCTGATAACGAACCAGTCTTGTGGGTTCCACTCCCTAACTAATACTTACCCATGTGGAGAATATAATACTTTGATAGAACTACTAGTCTGTCCGTCCTCAAACGGGATGTTGGTTGATACGGTTTGGTACGGTCTGTTCACACGGATGAAGCTGGTGACTTCTTATATTTTATTCTTATGCAGAGGTCCCACACATGCCCCTTTATCACCTGCCCTGGCAACCTCTGCCCACCCTCTTAATTAACCTAGATGGCCAACTGCTCCATCAGTCGCCACCTAATTCTCCCATTTCACATATAACCATTGCTCGGTTTAAAACTCTTTATTTCTTTCATGCAAGTGATACTAGCATAATACAAAATACTTGTTTTACAAATATACTTTGCAGATATGTTCAAAGGAATGCTTGCCTGAGTTTATATTAAACTGCTGAGTCTCCTCGTTACCCTGATATGGTTCCCTTTGAAGATTCAGCCTTTTTCCTGCTATTTAGACTTAAATTAATCTACGGTTCAATTATTTATAAGATTCTGGTCATTATAAGATTTCTATTAATTATAATCAGGATTCGCTAACTTTCATTTCGTTCCTTTATACAGAATGCGATAGTTCCCAGTTCATTTTAATAGTATCCACAAATTAAATGCAAGATTAAGAAATTACCAATTATTGCATTCTAACTAATCATTTTGATTAATGGCGAAATTGGCAATATTAGCTTAATAATATGCATGGGCATGCTTATAATGATTCTATCTCATGGCAATTGGTCATGAAATGTATTTATAATCTACATAGTTTCTTATTAAGATTGCTATTAGTATCATCTTATTCGTGCCCTAATTGTATCTATGGTTAACTGCCTCCTCTTCTTGGGTTTTCCTGGGCTTTTGGCCTCCCCTCGGCTGCCGACGCCTCCTCTCCCTCTCTTTTACTCCCACCGACGCCTCCTCTTCACTCCCCTGCCGACGCCTCTCCATCTCCTCTCCTCTCCTCCTTTCTCACCCACTCCGCCGGCTCCCTCTCTCTATCTCCCCCCCCCCCCTCTCTCTCTCTCGGCCTCCCTGCTCTCACCTCACGCCGCCTCTCCCCTGCCTTCGGGTCCTAGCGCCGCCGCCCGGTTCGGCTCCCCTCATGCGCCGCCTCTCTCTCGCGCCCGCGCCTCGGCGCCTCTGCCTCGGTGCTGCTCTCCCTCACGCCGGCTCCCCGCCGACGCCTCCTCTGGCCGGCCGTTCCCGCCGGGATGGCCGGCGCCGCTTGGGGATCTCCGGCCAGATCTGGCCAAAACAGATGCTTTCCCCCCCTTTTTTCCCCATTTCTAGCTTGATTTACTTTTGTAATTTACTAACATTTTGAGGTTTGCCTAGGGTTTAGTTTTGGGAGGCGGGTGACCGTGGCCGTCCTCGCCGGTGAGCCGTCGCCATGCGCCGGGGGAGTACTGGCGGCGGTGAACCGGTGGCTCGGCCGTGACTCCCGCAGCCGCCGCCCTCGCGGTAACCCTCTTCTCTCCTCTGCTACTTCCGGTGATATGCTTATGGTTCATGTGTTCTATTGTGGATGAATGCTTATGGTTGCTACTCGCTAACCTATGTTGGATGGAATGGGATAATGGCATTGCATAGATGTTGGGCTTTTGGGGTTTACCTGCACTGGTGCTTGTGCGGGATGCTAGGGTTTGGGGTTGGGGTGGTGGCCGGTTGGCTGTGATTGATGCTTGATGCTGGCTGGCGTGGTGGATGATGGTTGCTGGCTTGCGGTTCTCCCGTGGCCGTCATGTCCCCATCTTCCTTCGGCTTGTCGCTTCTTCACTCCCTGGACCTTCGGCTCCACTCGGCTGGGACTCCTTCGCGGTCTGGGGATTGGCTGGAAGAGTTGGGGAATGTTACCTTACCTAGCTTTGTCCCTCTGTGCTCTATTCTCTCGGTTTGACTACTGGTATGCTATGTGGGATATTTGTTTGGATGGCTTGCCTGTGAGGCTTTGTTGGCTGTTGATGCCCTCTGGGCGTGGCTGCTCTGGCCCGGTGCATCTGATTCACTGTGGTTGGCATTTGCGTGGTGAGGGCTTTGACAGGTGTTTCTCTGTTGTGGGTTTGGGCTGGAATAATTTATGATATTCTGGTCTTTGCCTTGGTTGGATTCCTATGTTCAGAACAGGTTTGTATATATATAATACCGTGTGATGAGCCTACGGTTGTGAGAGGTGCCGACTGGCCCCCGGACGGTCAGGTATCTCCGTGAACGGATTACCCTGCCCGAAGTTAATCGCTAGGGCTCTGACGGCAATTTCTTCTTTTAATTATTTTCTTTTGTTCGGTCTTTTTCGGTATTACAGTTACTAGTTCACTCACAAATGAAATAACGGTGTGGTGGCCGTTCGACGATAGTCTCTAATGTATGAGATGATCTGAATGTAATAGGGCTTTCTCTTAATATTGAGGCATACAATTTAATGTAATTTCTATTCTTCATTTCTCTATTGTAATAATTATGTATGAGATGGACTTGGTGTAAATTAAATCATATACTTTCTAACGGAATACCATTGTATTGTAAACTCTTAATTGTTGAAAAGGGTTATTTGGTTGAGATATGGAATTGTATATATATTTGTTGTAATTTGGATTGTCGCTATCATGTAATGCAATTTGCAATATTTTTATTTGACTTAATATGAGTTCTCATCATCGATCAATGTATGTTACTGATTTTACCCTACACAGATTGTAATTAACTACTGTTGTACTACGTACTATTATATATATTTTAATTGACTTGAAAGTTGCTATTTGTCGTGCAATTGAATTTTTGTTTCTCATTTCAGTCCATATAGTTTGATATTCAACCTCGTTAATAAAATTATGAAAACAAGGTACTAGTTTATCATTCGTTGATTTCAATTTATACGGCTACGTAGAAAAGTTTAAATTTCCTCGTATTTTTATATTATCATTTATGTAATTAATCCTACTTAACGTCCTAATTCGCTGGTTAAGGTTAATTAACGATGTGGGTCGTTACATGGGACTAATAGTTTCATTGAGCTGAATGAACAGGATATGTCTCACGGTGATGAATGACTTAAAATGGGTTCGTGTGATTGATCATTCTCAAGCAATGTAAAGATTTCACATGTGTTGATAAGTCATGACCCAAACTTGGAGTTGAAATATACATTGTCATGCCTCAAGTGGATACGCAGGGAAAAGATATGACTAGCCAGGGCTAAAAATATGTTTCTAGTCTTTTACGGTTTTGGTGTTTGGTTGGAAGATCGAGTTGTTAATATAGAATGTCGTACTATTAAGAGGGGTCGCGATTAGTAGCTTGAACGTAACAAGGGTTGATAGCTCACTTGATTGCTCTAGCTCTCCATAGCATTATGCTAATATTTTTTAATGTGATTTAAAAATGTTGTAGCTCATGCATAAGTCCTTTGTGAAATGTGGCTTAATGTTTGCGAATGTGTTTTGCAACATGTTGAAGTGCTTGTTATTTTCTCTCTTTGAGGCATGATGTTAATATTTGAGATGTATCTCTCAAATGATTGTAGCTCATGCAAATATTGTTGCCACATGTGACTTAAGTTTGAAAAGTCAATTTGAATTTGGTTTAAGTCCATGTCATCTTCATGGTGATGTGATTCCATAAGATACTTGAGGATATGTTACATGATCTATTGAGAGTCATTTATTAACATTAAATGTGTATTTCTATAATTTGCAAAGCTTTTGTGCAAAGTGACTGAGAAATATGCATTGTCTTCTGATCTCTAGAGCTTGTCCTCAAGGTGGCAGTCTGACCGGCTTTGTATATGCGGTCAGACCAGCCTAACTTATTTCACCTGGGCCAAAGGGGACCGTGGTGCGGTCAAACCAGAGTTTTCATGGCGGTCTGACCAGCCAGACCGGTCTAATCAGCATGTATGTGGCGGTCTGACCGCCTGGCAGTCTAACCAACATACAGGTAGCGGTCTAACCGACATACCAGTAGCTCACGTATCGGCAAATATCTCCGTGTTGATTCCCTAAGCACGCCTTACTTTTACCGGCCATATCATTTGATGAACCGTTACTTGAACCTTCCCTTCAACATCCCTTGTCTTACCTTGTGCCTAGCGTGAGAACAACCATCCCGCCTGTCTTCGTTGACCGTACCTTAGCTCATCGAGCCTAGTCCCGGTTCAAGCCGTCGACCATAGCTACCTCTAAGAACCCTGCACATCAAAAACCAAAAAACTATTTTCGAACACAAATTCTTCACAACTTAACCCACATTAGTTTAAACATGCTTAATGTAATATGAATACAATGAACTAGAACCGCAAAACCAATCCATGACAAATTACCACAAATTCTAGAACTCTTGGCCAAGATCAGTTATGACCAGTCTGATCGACATTGGACGGTTGATCAAAGTGTTGGCCCGATCTATCCGCTTGCCTCATACCAATCATATCGCTAAGGCAAAGTACCAGAAGCACCCTCTATGAAAATTCAGTATTTCCCTACTAGTTTCTATTCATCAGTATTTCCCTACTAGTTTCTATTCAGAACACCATTAACGGTGATAACTAGTGCAAAGACATCCTATAACACTCCACAAATGTTTGGTGTCAAGATACACTCACAGGGCGGTCTAACCACTTGACTCATACCGGTCAGACCACCCCTAACAAATTACCTAGCAACTAGCCGATCAGATCGCCTCTGCAAAGCAATCAAACCGCACCGCCTTACATACAACACTGAAAACTGCAAACAGAATAATTTCTCCATCACCGTTTCGAAACGGATAATTAAAACCTTTTGAAACGGCTTATCAGCCTATCAACATTCGGCTCATTTACACATACACTCATGCTAAAGCCAAAAATCATAAACCACAGCCGGAATAAATCCACCTGACGTGATGCAACGCAAACGCAACCAAAGCTTCAACATTGCGAGCAAAGCAAGCACACGGGCAAAAGGCAGGCACTTTGCTTCGTCATCTTCGCAACAAGCAGTTCAGTGGAGCACTGAAACGAGGCCTGCATCATCAGATAGATAGGAAAGCAATATTTTGTAATAATAATAAATAAAAAAGCTCCCAATCTAACCCACTTTCGGAACCACTCAACACCAAACGGGGATTATAGTACTCCACTCCACCGAATAACGCAACACGCACACACCCGACGCAGGCGCACGCACTTTTGCAACATCTTGTCTTTGCCACAAGTTTCTGGCATTCTGATGATGATACTATAAAGGAAGTCTTAGAGCTAAGCAAACTGAAACGGGGATACAGCGAAGAAAAAACTAGGGAAAACTAACTAGCCAACTGCTCTCCACTAGTAGCAATGAAGCAAGGCTCTTGGGGCCATGCTGCCAGTTCCACAGATAGCATTTCTATTCTAGATCATCGGTTCTTCGGTCCGCATGTCTGTCGAGTTCATCAGGACCATCCATTCATTCTTCATGGCTTAGCTAGGGAACATGGGGTGTGTGATCAAGCTAACCAGTTCTGATGGCACCGTTGGCGAGAATGGGTTTCTCGGTTGCTGATTGGGCTACCTTTGCAGCACAAGCAGCAACTGGAGCAGCACCGTTCTCGACAGGAACCTTCAGCTCTCCGTTAACACCATTTGGTACGGATAGCTTTGGCTTCCCATTGGCAATATCCTGCTGTTTCTCTCCGGTGACAGAATTGGGAGCCCTACTGTCCCAGACCTAAATGATTAAGACAGCCAACCCGAAGTTACTTACTACAAAAAGGATAAGACAGCAGAGGTAGTGATGAATTTGATGATTGACTAGGCTCAGATTCGCATGTACCTGCTTTTGGATCTGCTGTTGTTTCACCCTTTTTTCCTGCATCAACTTCTGGCGGTTCTCATAGAAGGTGAAGTCATCCAGGATAGAGGTCTTACTGACATGCTCCTTGAATATCTTGAGCATCTGAATGCCTTGCTCAAGGTTTACCTGGATTTTGTCAACAAATGGATGAAGACAACAGTAAGATGCCGCCTTTTTTGTAAGTTGATGAATTAAAGAAAGCATCGGAGGATGCTTACCTCTTGTGTGTCACGGCTATTTGTCACTGGCTTGTTCTCATTGTTCTCTAGGATGATGTGCTTGAGAATATTGTTAGGCACATCTTTGACAATGTGCCACTTGACAGAGAATGAACCATTCCACTTGTCTTGTTGCCAGTACTCGAGGGTTTTCTCAAAATCAACAGCACCAGTCATTTCAGCAACACCAACAAACTGCCCACTTGTATTCACCTGAAAGTTCATAGCAAAGTGAGATACAATTAGCCGGAGGAAACCATACTTAACATTTGTAAAGGATACCAAGTGTGGAGAACATCTATACCGAGAAAAACAAGAATATAGGGCAGCCAGAGCTCTTTGCTTGAGCTTCTTGATAAGTAGCATCAAGCTTCTTGTTTCCATTGGTGGTGCTTGCCCACACATTGTATTTTATACTCTTGTGGATATCATCCTCGCTGTACGATTTAATGACAAAGAACTTAGCATCATCATATTGAACAGGGAAGTCATCTCGGTTGAACTGTGCTCTATCAGGTACAGCACTAGAGTTCTTATTTTCACTTGACGGAAGGCTCTGCCCTTTCACAGCAATAGTAATGGAATGGCCAAATAATTTCTGGTTCTTGAAACGACCTGATCTAGGACCTCTGTTCAACTCAATAGTTCCATCCTGGCTCTCATTGCCAAAACCATAATATCCATTACCACGGCCTCTAGGCCTGTACCTGTTATCCATAGTAAGACCCCACCGACCATATATCCTGGAATCGTAGCCATTACTTCCGTAACCATTACTTCCATAGCCATTACTTTTGTAACCATTACTCCCATAAGAAAGATCAGTTTTCATTGAATTCCCATACTGGCTGTAAGACAAGGTGCTTGGGTACATCCTATTTGGGTATGTAGGAGCAGTTGATCCTGTTGTAGTTGTTGGTCTCCGGTTATGCATGCCCTGCATACAAACAATATAGAGAAACCACATATTTCAACACGCAAACAATATTCTGCACAATCAAGCTAAATCTTCATAATCAACTGAAATAGAACAAATATGCCTGCTAGTTAAAAAAAACCCAGTATGTTCCAGCAGAGTTCAAGCAGATGAAATTTTATTGAAGATAATGCATCCCATCAAATAGCTTAAATTAAGGTGCAGCCATTAGAAGTGAAATGATATACATCCTATGGTGACTATGAAGCAGTGTAGTGATTACTGTGTCAGAAAAAAATGCATAAGTAGAAAAAGATAGCAAGTACTAAAAACCATCTATCCATATTAATAGCAACATCAAAATATTCTCTAAACTCACCATCTGCTGTGGTGTGGAGCTCTTGTTCTGACTCCTAGCTGACGAGCCATTACAATTAAACGCTGAAGACATATGATTGGTTGTAGTTGTTCTTTGTTGTCCATTTGTATAAGCAGAACCATCATACCAAGCAAAATGTGCTCCTGTGCTGTCATACCCATATATTGAGTCCAGGTAACCAGCAGAAGGAACTCCACCTAGCAAGGGTGCCCTATAAGTTCCATCAGGGATCAGTGATGAATTTTGGTGGCTTGACCCAAGGGGTAGTGTTCCGCTGTTACTGTGAGCAGTACCATTAGGAACACCATTTGTGGTTGTTTTGGCAGGATCTGCCTTAGCTGCTGGCTTATCAGGATTGACAGAAGGCTGCAGGTCACCTTGAGTGGTAGAAGGAACCGGTGTAGGAGGCTGATAATATGCTGTTGGATACTGGTAATGCTGCGGGCCAAACATTTGACCATCAACTGTTGGAACTGGGGAACTGGCAGGAGAGTACGCACCATATGGAGCATACCCATATCCATAAATATCTCCATATACTGCCTGTAAAATTCCAAGGGCCAATTCGAATAGTTAATTGTAATGTTCATGAAAGTAGCAGAAATACAAGAGCACAACACTAAGATACAAGATGCAACATTCTCATGACAAGATATTAGTGGCAGATAAAAACCACAAATGCTTTTCAATAAGAATTGAGGCGTTAAAAGTGCAAAGAGCATAAGCAATTAAGCAGCAGAAACCCATTCAAACTACAAACCATACCCAAAAAATGGGTGAATAGCTTTCCACTTATTACATCCAAGAATAGACATGACAGGGCAGCTCCTGGTAGACAATAATAGCAAACATTTGGTCCATTTCTACATTAAGAATATGCCGCATGATGCAAATCATCATGAGTGACTAGCTAAAAGATAAGATCCTCCAGGATAACTTACTGGGGCAATCTCCACTCCATCCGGATTTACATATCTAGGATAATCATCCCACTCGCTCATGGAACCATCGTAACCTGGAAGACGAGCACCAATATAATTTTGTCAGCATAAAACGAAGTATATGAAAAGAAGCTATTTCTAAGGAATAAGCACAGAGCCCATCAAACAAAGAAGTGATCCGACTTCTATTAACAGGTAAACCGCCAACAAGGAGGAAGCAACAAGGAACCTGCTGAGCTAGCTAGTACGCATTGTTTTAAATTGCGCGTAGCGGGAGCGTAGTAGCTAAGTGTTTTTATAGCAGATAGCAGATATCAGCGATATAGCGGGCGCAACATTCTCAACTATATTTGTAGAAATACACAGTTAAATAAATCAGTTTAAGTAAAATGACTTATCTTGTATTCGGATTATTTGTTTGTGCATATCTCAAGTTTTGGAGCAATGATTTAAAATAGCAAATGGCAAGAGTATGCAATAAATGAATCATACAAAGACCTGAAATGTATTTGTACTGAATCGCCACTACACACCATACACTATAGCGGCCATAGCAGGTTGTAGCAAGCTATAGTGGACCATTGCAGCGCCACAACTGTACAAAATGCTACAAACAGCTGTTGCATAGCGGCCACTACCCCCTGACCGCTATATCAGGGCTACAGCGGGCAATATCGGGCTATTTAAAACAATGCTAGTGCATGATCACCATAAAAGAATTTTCCCGTGGTCCCTCACCTCCATAGTAATATGCTGGCAGATAGAACAGGTTGGGATCCATAAAATCTTGAAGCACCGGTGTGATGGACCGCTCCGGTGGGATCGGCACGACAAGCGGCTGGCTAGCCGCAGGCCCCTGCTGAATTAACAGCCAAACAACAGCACCACCGCACACATCAGAACCACAGATCACGTGGAGCAAGCCATGAACATACACAAGACCAACAATCCATCAGTTCTACTGTTCCATCAATACCTTCTTGGCTCCAGCAGGCTCCGTTGCATCCGCCGCCTTGGGCTGTGAATCCAGCGACAGCTTCTGCAGCAGATCCGTGGCTTCTTTGCACAGCAAATCGATGAATTAAGGCATCACACCGTGTATTCAGATCCGAAACCTTGCAAACTAAATCCTAGCAAGCAACAGCAACAATTCCATTCTAAAAAATACTAAAAGAATTTTTCTGCAGTTCGCAAACAACGGATAAAGCCTAGCAACAGTAAAAACACATCGATCTGGACAAGTCAAGTAAGCGCGACCGCAAGGACAGACAAGAGTACAAGGCATGGGGCCGGCCGACGGCCGCTGCCGCGCATAACCACCAAGAACGAAACACCCAACCCAACCACGAAACCAAACCCCTCAAAAAGGCAAAGAAACCTTCAAAAGAAAGTGAAACCAGCACGAAAGGATACGATCCGCGGCAGGGGCAGCAGCCTGCGCCGGTGCGGCGGCGGCGGGGGCGGGGGCGGGGTCCGGAGAAGGCGCGACGGCGGCCATGATACTAGATCCCAACGGAAAGTCTGGGGGCGAGATCCGACGAACCAGAGCGCCCGACCCTTCTCCCCTCTCCTCTCTCTTGCGAGCCTTGATGGCAAGATGCGAACTTGAGGCAGAGAGAGACAGAGGAGGCGGGTGGGGAAGGGAGGCGAGCCGCCACCAGAGGAGAGCAGCGAGGAGGCTAGCAGCAGTAGCGGTAGTAGTACTGGTGGAGTGGCGGAAAAAAGAGGGGGGTTTTGGGTAAGGGTCGGGGCTCATATAATGGGATGGGATAGGAGGAATTGCGGACGGCCACGGCTCACTGGAGGAGTGGCGCATTGGATTCCCCTCCTCTCCATTTCCTCCCTTATTTTTTTATCTTTTAGTTGTGGGGTTGTGACTCGATGACTTTTCTTTAGTTTTTTTTTGTTTTCTTTTTGGTTTATGCGAGCGATGAGGTGTTGATTTGTTTATTGGTTAATGTAATCGCTTTTGTTTGATTTGGATATGATCATTTGGGCTTTTTTTGTGGCTTGTGACTGAAAAGCACGGTAGCTGACTGAAAAAGCACTGTAGCTGACAGAGGCTTATTTAGCATAATTAAATTTAAAAAATTAAAAAATATAAAAAAATATGTTAGCCCATTACGTATAATACAAACAAATACGGGGAAAAAAGAACCGGCAAAAAAACTCAACAAAAAAGCCAAAAGTTCAGAAAAAGACGAAATTTATGAATAATAAAAAAATAAGCCGGAAGCTGAAGCTCTTTTGATCACCACCTTAGCCCGGTGGGTTTAGAGGCGATTATTGATTTTATTTTGGTCGCCGTCTCGTTTGTGGTTTCATGCTGTTAACAGTAAAAAGTGATAGATCAGCTTCTTTAGTGTAGAGTGATCTTACATGAGTGCCATGTAGTGGATGATGCCTTTGGTTAGGTGTGATTTTTCTAGCAAATCTAGTAGTTTAAAATGTATTTCATGGTAGTAAAAAATAGTGATTTTTTTATCCTGTTTTGGTTGGAAAGAAGAAAAATGTGACCTTGCATTGAGCTGTTAAGCACTGTTGCACGAGTGCAATCTGCTGGTCACCAGCGTGGCATGTAATTGATGATGCTTTTGGTGTGAGTTTTTAGTATATACTTTCCTAACAAATCTAGTGGTTTAAAATGTATTTTACAGATGTAAACGAATGATAGCTTCCTATCGTGTTGCGGGGGGACAGAAGGAAAACGTGACCTTGCATCCAGTTGTTGAGCACTGTCGCATGAGTCCAAACCTGCTGATCACAAGTTTTGCTTGTCTCCATGACTCAGTTTCCTGTCACCAGAGGGAAACGCCGCTCACTTTCGAAGCCAATGAAACAGAAAAAAAAAAGAAGGAAAAATACGTGTAAATGGAAAGAAAGAAAAACAAGAGCGAACTGGACGGCTCCAGTGAACGCAAGCTGCACGCAGCCAAGTCCACCCATGAGCCCAGCGCCCACGTCACTGTACTGCACCAGTTTAGCAAAGCATTCCATCCGTCGTAGATGCAATTTTGTATTTACCCTCGATACATCACTGACAAATACACCAGAGTCACGTATCAGCAGTGAAGCAAATCTCCATTACATTTATTCACAGTGACAAATGCTCGATTATCCTTCTTTAACAGCTGCAAACAGCTTTCGGCCTAGTGACAAAAACTCGCGCGTAATTTTTGCCGATATAAATAAAATCAGTACAGTATGTACTATAAGTAATTTAGTAGATTTCATCTTAAAAAAATATTTCATTTAAAAGTTAATTATTATAGAAAAAATCAAAAATTGAAAAAGACAGGGCCTTCTTTTTTTCCCGGGCATAAAAAAACAAGTGAAGATAAGATCTCACATGTGCCGTGCCTGCTCTGTGCAACTTTCGAGCCAGCAAACGGGAGCGTACGAAATCCCACAAGAAAAGAAAAGAGGAAAAGGAATTGGAAGGGAAACAGACTGCGTTCCTGAAATGGATCTGGCCGGCCGGTCGCGAGATTCTACGTGCGTTCGCCTATTATTACGGCGATTTTCGTGTGAGATTCCATCGCCAAGAAACTGGCGAATCGTGCGCGGGCGGTATGGCATGTTAGAGCAACTCTAGCATGTCTTTTACTGGAGTCCTTATCCTACTTTTAAGGGTCGAAGGGTAAAAACTCACTTCAGCAGAGTCCCTACTTGAACCCTCAAAATTAGGGGGCCCTCAAATCTCCCCCTCGAGCCCTCATTCCTAGGGGGTCTGGAGAGAGCCCCTACTTTTGAGGGCTCAAGTAGGGACCCTGCTGGAGTGAGTTTTTTTACCCATCAGCCCTCAAAAGTAGGATAAGGGTATCTCCAGCAGGAGCCCTCAAAACAGGTAGGGCTGTAAACGAGCCGAGCTCGAGTGAGCTTGACCTAGCAAGCTCGAGCTCGGTAGAAACTCGAGCCGAGCTCGAGCGAGCCTCAGATTAACATCAAGCTTTAAGCTAGGCTCGAGCTCGGCTCGGACAAAACTCGAGCCGAGCTCGAGCTTCGCATGTGTAGGCTCGGTGAGGGAGTACCTGCAGGAGGTGGCGGCGGTGGCGTCGGGGGACGGCCGGACTCGTCATCACGGCGCCGCTCCGACCGGCTCCGGCTCCTCCGCTCCCTATCCTTCTCTCTCTCCCTCTCCTTCTCCCGCTCGCGGTCACGGTCACGGCTCCTCCTCTCCTTCTCCTTCTCCTCGTCACGGTCGCGGCGGTCCCGGCTGCTGCGGTGGCGCTCGCGGTCACGGTCGCGATGCCGGTCCTTGTCGCGGTCGCGGTTTTCTTCCGAGCGAGAGCGTTTGGATCTGCGCTCGCCGTCATCGCGTTTGTCGCCGCCGCTCCGGCGGCGGGAGATGCGCTCCTCCTCGGATCTGGGAGCAGCGGCGCCGTTGGCCGGCGCCCCGGAGGTCTCCACCGCCTTCTCCAAGTACTCGTACTCGTCGAAGTCCATGGCGACCCGCGGCTGAGGCGACGAGGCGGAGACGCCGGACTGCACCTTCACCACGCGGTGGCCGAGCTGCAGGGACGGCCGGACGGGTGGCGCCGGCGGGGGAGAGGAGGGGCGCCGGGGGGAGGAGGGGCGGCGGCGGCGGGGGAGAGGAGGGGCGGCGGGGGGATGAGGAGGGGCGGCGGCGGGCCGGGTTGAGGAAGGGCGGCGACAGGGGGCGAGGAAGGGGACCAGGGGGGCGGCGGCGGGGGAGAGGAAGGGGACAGAGGGCGGGAGAGGGGGGGCGCCGGCGGGGGGTGAGGAGGAGAGGAGGGGCGCCGGTGGGGGAGGAGGGGCGGCGGCGGGGGGCGAGGAGGGGCGGCGGGGGTGGGGGCGAGGAGGGGGGAGGGGGGACGGGGGGCGGCGGCCGGGCGGCGGGGGAGAGGAAGGGGACGGGGAGGCGGCGGCGGGGGAGAGGAAGGGGACGGCCGGACGGGGAGGCGGAAGAGGGGGTCGGCGACGGGGGGCCGGGGGGGCAAGGAGGGGCGGCGGCGGGGGAGACGAGGGGGTGACGAGGGGGAGCCGGACGGGGGTGGGGGAGCGGCCGGCGGCGGGGGCGACGAGGTGCGGTGGTAGGCGGCGACCGGCGAGGAGGGGCAGGACCGCGGGAGGGGGGGGCCAGGTCGCCAGGAGGGGTGGGGGGCCTAGGGGCGGGGCGGGATTTGAGAGGACGCGGCGGGAGGGCCGGAGGGGTGGGGTGGGAAATGGGAATGGGATGGGGAATTTGGGAAAGGGGAAGTAAAAAATCTTAAGCTCGCGAGCTATTCGAGCTCGGCTCGTTAAAGCTCGCGAGCTTAAGAAGAAGCTCGAATTCGGCTCGGTTAGAATTCGAATCAAGCTCGAATCGAGTCTAGAGCGAGCCAAGCTCGAGCAGCTCGCGAGCCTCGAGCTTTTTTTACAGCCCTGAAAACAGGCCCCCTACTTTTAATTTGAGGGCTCCCTCTACTTTTGAGGGCCCTGTTTTCTGGGCTGCACTCCAGCAGGAGCCCTCAAAACAGGGCTCCTACTTCTCAATTTCCTCTATTTCCTCACACACTATATGCATATGTATGAGACAAAAGCACAATACACAATAAAATATTTATGATTTCAAAATGAGGGACAATATTTAAATTTATGAATTCAAATACGAATATTCAAATTTAAATTCAAAATTGTTTCGAATTTTATTGTTCCAAATTTAAATTCAAATTTGTTCCAAATATTCAAATTTAAATTCAAATTTGTTCCGAATATTCAAATTTCAATTCAAATTTGTTTCGAATATCCAAATTTGAATTTAGATTTGTTCCGAATATTCAAATTTAAATTCAAATTTGTTCCGAATATTCAAATTCAAATTTGTTTCGAATATTCAAACTTGTTCCGAATATCCAAATTTGAATTTAAATTTGTTCCGAATATTCAAATTTAAATTCAAATTTATTCCGAATATTCAAATTTGTTTCGAATATTCAAATTAAAATTCAAATTTGTTCCGAATTTAAATTTGTTTCACTCGTACGGGAAAAAACGAGGAAAACTGAAAAATGAGGGCCGGAGTAGGGGCCCCCTAGGAATGAGGGCTGAAGGGGGGATTTAAGGGGCCCTTCAAATTTGAGGGCTCTAGTAGGGGCCCTGCTGGACCTCTATTTTTGCCTCAAGCCCTCAAATTTGGTTTTAAGGGCTCAAGTAGGGGCCCTGCTGGAGATGCTCTAAGGATGAGGGTGGGTCTTATGTGTCATCCCCTCTAAGAATGAATTTGAGAGTCCTGTTTTGAGGGCTCCTGCTGAAGTGTAGCCCAAAAAACAGAGCCCTCAAAAGTAGGAAGAGCCCTCAAATAAAAAGTAGGGGCCCTGTTTTAAGGGCTACTGCTGGAGTTGCTCTTACTTGCTCCCCGTCCCCGCGATCCCATTCCCATCCACATGTCGCCGTCGCATCCGCCCGATTCCACCGGTTTTTTCTCCACTAGTAGTATGAATCATACAACACTAGGGCGTATCAGGTGAGACTCGGATACCCAAGGGTGCAAACATTTCATATGCCACTCGATTGGGTTGAAATAAACTGATTTATAGCTGAAATTACATTATAGCTAACTAAAATTACACTGTAAATGATGATGGCTTATTTGATGTAATTAAAATTAAAAATTTTAAAAATAAAAAACATGTTAGCCTATCATGAACAATGCAAATGAATACGAAAAAAGAATTAGTACAAAAGTAAAAAAAGTAAAAAAATTAAAAATAAAAAAATAAGTCGGAACTCAAAGTTTAAGACGTACGAACTATTTTGAGCTTCCTGTCGCTGTGCAACGTTAGTTCAGAGTTGCGTGGCACTTGAAGCGATGTAAGATATCCGTATGGGTAAAAATGCTCACATGCCGACTAGGCTGCTAACATACTAGTAGAATGGTATACTTTATTCTGGTACTATCTAACCTAACTTTGGGCGGGCTACGACTATCCTTCAATTGTTTTCTCGCGCAACTATGGATGAGTGATGAAGGATAATGCATACATCACCATTGTCTAGTGCCACCTCACAAGGAGTCTACATCATAGATAGATCATCCTGGATGAGGACTAGCAGAGATTTTATATATGCATGATTGGATGAACTGTTCCATCACGTTCTGAGTAGATGCCGCTGAATTGTCCAAATCGTACAGGGCTTTTCATAGGCGAATTGGTCTGCTCTTACGCTCAAATGCGCTTGCAAAGCCAAGTAGTAGTACTACTACAAACGTTGATTTATATACTGGAGTGGTAATTGGCAGCGAAAAAACACTGCCAAGAATGAGCTAGGCAAAGCATGAAAATTACAGTTCACCTGATGCAGAAGATTTCAGAAGTTAGAACAAGTTGCCCAGTCGGCTTGGCTAGAGGTGCCTTGCTGAAATTCCCTTGCATCTCCAAACTGACATCTCAGGGCATCTTCATTTATTACACCTCAGGCGTCTCTAGCAATACTACATCAGCAAAATTCTAGGTGGGGGAGAGAGAATGAAGAGAGAGAAGAAAAGTTGTCATTTCATCAGGTGACGATCGCAACACACAACCCCAGCACGAAGCGACGATTGCAAGCGCTGTTGGAGAGGAGCTGTCGTCGCCCGAGCGGTTTATGGGACCCACGTGGTGGTGCTGCCTGAAACTGGAGACACATCCATGGCTAGCAGCAGATCCGGTAGCACCGGCTCGACCACGACAACTGGAGAGTCACTCGATCCGTCAGATCCGGCTCACCGACGGTTGGATCGGTCAAGCCCCGACCGAATCCAGACGTGGGTGGGCCAGATTTGGCTGGGGTCAACGACAAAAAACTCAGAGAAGGTCGTGGCAGTGGAGGAGAGACGACAACCGTTGTCGATAGGGAGAGCGACGGGGAGAGGAATGAGGGAGGCAACGGTGGGGGAGATGACCGTGGTAGGCTTCAGTGGCAAAGAGCGGTGGGAGGAAGAGGATAGTGGAGGCGGTGCTAGGGAGAGGGCAACGGACGGCGCCGGTGGCGGTGGCGGAGAGAGCACCGGAGCGAGCGACGGTGGGGTAGAGGATGGTGGTGGGCGGCGGTGGGGGAGAGCACAGTGGAGGGCGTCAGTGGCAAAGAGCGGTGGGGGGAAATGATGGTAGCGCTAGGGAGAGGGCGACAAAAGGCGCCAGTGGCAAAGAGCAGTAGGGGAAGAAGGCTGTGGAGGCGGCGCGGGGAGGAGTGAGATTGGTGGGGGAGATGGCATGATGAGAGGGATGGAGAGTCGGTATAAAAAATGTAAAATAATTGATGTTGAAGATTGTGCTAGAGATAATGTATTGAATAGGTTGTCTTTTGTACTATATTTAACTGAGGTTAAGGTTTTAAAACAACCTTAAGAGATAAATTATTAGAGATACCCTCATAAGAAGCACATCTCAAGCAATGTTCCCAGAGCTCAAGGTGAATTATCAAACTTTAACTAATGGCACATAATAATTCGTGCACGATAGCTCTGACTGGACCCTACAGAAGCTATCAACTGAGAATAACATCCTGATATTTGTTGCATCCATATCTTTATACTTGGCCATGACACCTAACTGTCCTAAGAAATGAACTCAAAAGATTAAAGAAATCCACACTGAAAAAAGAAGAAGATCTGAACTAGGCAGCCTGATGACCAAATCGATCGAGTTCTGACACCGTGCACTGCCAAGAACCAGAGCTTGGGAGCTAGGCCGCCTGTAGATCAGCTGCACTGCGGTTATCCATGGCTTGGCCGCTGACGCCGTCGTCTGGCAGGTTGGTCACCATGACGACCAGCAGCGTCCGGACTCGGTGGTGGCTGTCGGACCAGACGATCTCGCCGAAGTCGTACCGGCCACGCGACAACTTCGCCGGCGTGACGGTGACGTAGTAGGAGGCCCTGTCGCTGTGTGGGTAGAATGCCAACGACAGCGGCCACACCGCGACGCGCGCGCCCTGGGGGCTGACGACGGTGGCGTGATACGCGGCGTCCCTCCGGGTGCCCACGTTCGTCACCGTCCGCTTCACGGTCACCGTGGCGTTGAGCTCGGTGAGCGCGAAGGCCGGGTAGTCGAGGTCGACGTCCCGGGCCGACGCTGCGCCGCCGCACCTCGTGTCGAGCGCCGGCGAGGGGAGCACCATCTGCCGCACCTGCTCCGCGGCGTAGCCGAGGCTGCAGAGGAAGCGCACGTGGTCGCACGCGTCCGCGTCGTAGACCAGCCCAGGGTCCAGCGCCCGCAACGGGTCCACGTGCCCCGCGCCGACGTCGAAGGCGTCGGCCGCCTTCAGCGTCCCGCCGGGCAGCATCACGTCGGACGTGTCGTCGTGCATGTACGCTGCATGGCACACGGCACAAGCGCAACGATTTATGTAACGCCCCCGTCTCCAGGGGCGCGTACGGACACGGCACTCCGCAACTATTCACGCATGAACAGTTATGAAGTGTCGCGCAAGAGTATACCATTGTATGCTTACAACAAAAGACCAGCATATAATTCACATAAGGATTAACATCCATTTTTCGACAGCGGGGCGTGCAAGCCCAAAGTATACTTACATTACAAAAACTCCAGAATCCGCTTGAGCGCGGCCAAGACCTAAAGCCACTGGTCCTCGTCGAAGAAGAGATCCTCTGGGACGTCCTCGTCGAAGAAGAGATCCTCTGGGACGTCCTCGACGGGGAGACCTTTCTAACACGACATCTTGAATTGCTTTCTTTACTTCTGGAATCTGTGGCATTAGCAAGCCTGAGTACTCCGACCTCGTACTCAGCAAATCACAAGGGAAAACCCTAACTTACTACTTGCACGGATCATCAAATGAATGGAGTATAATTGGTTTATTAACTTTGAGTGGATGCAGTTTTATTTGCAATCATTTTAATAAGATGAACCCAAAACTTACTTCTTAAGATCTCAGGAGTTTTCAACAAAAGTTCATTAACCAACCTAATCCAAATTAAACATGTACAAAACTACTTAAGCTTTGCTGCTGGAATCACCCAAGTGACACAGCTCCAATAATCGGGAGCACGGCGTATTCGAATACCATTTATTTGACTCTGCAGAGTTTGCTCAGCTTTACCCACACGATCCCTTAACCCTCATGACTGAGTTAAGGAAGCCAGGTCGTTTCACTGCTCAACTCTTTATATAGGCTCTACCCGGTAGAATTCACTCGGGTCTGCCCCTCCCACACACACAAGAGAAAAATAGTGGCCGCTTCGAGTGAACTCTACCGTTGTTAGGCACCCGTAACCCGCCTTGCCTAACCTCACTGCTAATCCTCCTGTAGAGTTTCAATTGAGTTGAGCAGCTACTAGACCAGTGTTAACAAGTCAACTCCTGTGGTTGAGCGATTACTGTGACATTTGCTCAGCGTAAGGGTTTCAGTCCTTATATTTTCACATGGTCCGCAACCTCGCCAAGCGCGCGACCCAACCTAGGGTAAGCGGTGGGCGAAGGCCGTCTCGCGACTCCCCACAACTCCCTTACCCTACTCCAAACCTAAGGTAAGAGATTGGGCAAGGACCGTCTTGCGGTTTCCCCACGCACCCTTACCTTACCTTGTGCACGCCGGCACTCTCCACTCTAAGATACGGTGTCCCATACCACCCTACCTTAGAGTCGGGTTTTACAAATTCTATTGGCTCGCTGCCACGACCATATTAGTGTAACATTTTGCATGATAGTAATAACATACGATTATCTAGATTAACAGATAATTATTTCTAGGGTTACAAAGGCATGGCAACAAATTTAACAGGGCATTTAACGGTGGTAGGTTTAACTACATAACATGTCATTCTAAATATTTTATTTTATTTTCGAATTAACATTTCAGAATTAGCTTAATGCAAATAATATAATAACATAATTTAAATGGCATAGGATTTCAACATGGTCAAGGACTTGTGACTTGCCGTGAATCGGGACGAACTCGGCTAGCTTGAACGTAGAAGCTCCTGGATCCTGCGACTGCACTTGAGCTTCCGGAACCTTCGACACTAGCGCAAACACTGAAAATAACATAAATCCGGCTTGAGCCTAATCAAGCGAGGAAAAATAATCTATTAAAAGGAGTAAAATGCATAAATCCTCAAATAGGTAATTTTCGGAATTTAGCTGGGATAAATTTGGAGAAATGGAGGTTACAAATGGGTCAAGGATATTATTTGGAGCAAAGTGGTGAAATTTGGGAATTTTTGGGATTTTCTGTGATTTTCTGGGATTTATTTGGATTTTCTGGGATTTTAGAAATTATTAAATCTCTGGAAAATAGGTGGGAACAGTAGACGGCCGGCCCGTTGCTACAGTGCGGCCCGGCCGGGTTTTCAAACGCGCGCGCGCGCACGCGGGAGCCGAGCGGGCCGGGGAGAGCGGCCCAGTCCCTGCGCGTCCACGCGGTCGGGATGGCCGACGCATGGCGGGGCGGACGGCAGCGGGGCGGCGAGCGCGGGTGGCGAGCGCGGGCGGTCCGGATGGAGGCGAGGAGGGGGAATCGGACGGCTGGGACAGAAGGGCGGCTGCGAAACGGTTCGGCGAGGGGATCCGACGGACGAGAGGCGGTGCAGTTAAGAAGATCGGACGACGGAGAGGGGTGGCCATCCGACGCTCGAGGTTGGACGGTACAGAAACGATGGACGGCGGGGAGGAGGCCACGTCGCGGGGGAGGAGTCGTCTTCTACCTCCAGCCGCTACAGTGCGGCCGCGGCAGAGCAGTGGTGGCGACGGCGGCCTGGGCGCCAGAGGGCTTGTCGGCGGCGACCAAGGACACCAGCGGGCGCGGCTCGACATGGGGGTTCCATTTTGGGACTTAGGAGGGCGAGGAAATCAAGGGGGAGAGAGGGAGGGAGAAGGGAGTGTCTCGGCTATTTGGTGGCGGAGGGGATCAACGGTGGCGAGACAACTCAATCGGGGGCGATTACACGGGGAGGGGTCCGAGGGGCTCACAATGGCTGTGGCGGTGGGAGCTGGGAAGCTTCGAGGAGAGCTGGCCACGAGGAGGGTGGTTCGGCCGGCGGGGTGCTTCGGCGCTGGGCTTCCTCGAGCGATCACCTGGCCAGAGAAGGTTATCGAGATGATCAGCACACCGAGGGGATGCTCCGGACAAAAGCAATTGGAGAATGGGCCGGGGAAAGAGGAGATCCGTTTTACGGGGTCGCCGGCGCAGGGGAGGCCCACGGCGGTGCTACGGGCGGCGGAACTCCAATCGGTTGCACGGGGAGCTTCTCTGGAGTGGTGGGAGGAGATTGAGGGCGGTGGGGGAGCTCGGGAAGCAAAGGGGGCGAGAGGAAACCGAGAGGGGGTTTTTATACTCGAATGGGGTAGGCGGAAGCTTAGGGGAGAAGGCAACGGGCGGCCTCTGGGGTCAACAGGAGTGACGGGGGTGGTTGGGGCGTCTCCTCCGCGGGATGGGGAGGGGTGACGACAGCTCTGCACAGGAGTTAATGGCGACGAGATGGGAGAGGGGCAGGTGAGCTCGGGCATGGGCTGGGGCGCGTCCGCGCGCGGGAGAATCCGAGGGCGGCGCGGGCACTGCGCACGCGCGAGGGAGGAGGCAGGGGCTGACAGGCGGGGGCGGGGCAGAAGAGTGGCGACGCGTGGCGCCGGCACGGCTGGCTCCGGACCGGGGAACGGCGGGGGCGCGCGGCGGTCCGAACGGGGCGCTGTCCGCGGGCGTAGAGGCGGTGCGGCCGCGGGCGCCAGCGCGCACGCAAGCGCGGGGAGAAAGCGGAGAGCTAGGGTGGCGCCAGCGGAGGGGGGAGGGAGCGCGGGCGCTTGGGACGGGGAGAAGCGGGGAGAGGCGGGACGCCGGAGGAGGAAAGCGGGGGGGGGGGGCGCTGGGCGAGGAGAAAGGCAGGGGCGGGGCGGCGCCAACGCGGGAGGGAGAGCGGGAGGCGCCGGGAGGAAGGGGAAAGCGGAATCGGGCGAGGGCGCCAACGAAGAAAGAAGGCGTCCGGCCAGAAAAGGAAGGCGGATTTTTGGGGGACTTTCCAAAAAGGGAAAGTTTTCAGAATTCACTCAAAAATTCAGCAAAAATCCCCAAAAATTTTGGGGTTGAAATTTTTGGGGGTTTTCAATTTACTGCTAGCAAAGAAGAAAGAAAAAAAAATCGATGCACCAACCAATCGATCGATGCACACATATTACTACAAGTTACAAACCTGTGGTCATGAGAGCGGACTTGATGGCCGCCGGCGACCAGGTCGGGTGCACGTACTTGACGATGGCGACGATGCCGGAGACGTGAGGGCACGACATGGGTCCCCGACTCGAAGTTCCACTTCACGGAGCGCGTGTCCTGAGGAATCACAGTCGGCGAGGACTTTGGCGGCCATGTCGCCAGGATGTTCACTCCGGGGGCAGTGATATCAGGCTGCAAATTAATCAGCAAAATGCATCACAAAACTAGTGCTAACAACACGTACGTTCGTGGCCGAACTACACCGTGCCGTGCCGGGCTGGCCTTTTAACCACCGTGTTCGCCGTGCCAGCCATATTTGCTCAGGCGAGCGTACCTTGAGGATTTTTGGAGTAATGGCGCTCGGCCCTCTGGAGGAGAAGTACGCCACAGCCGGCGCCGGAGTTCTGCCGACGCCGGTTCCGCTCGGTGCGATGTGCACGGTCGCGTTGCTGCCGCTGCACGTCACAGACATTGCACCGAGTGGCTCCCGTCAATCAGCTGACCGGAGGCGCACGTCCTTCCATTCGTGCACAAATCGATCAAACACAGTGAACCGTACGTCTTGGATCATCACCATACCAATGAGCAATTATCAGGTGGACCAGGATAATGTACAGTCCATTGATAAAGCGGGCCATAATGACAGTGACTTGATCTAAACCACAGTACTACCAGAAGAGTCAAAACCATTTCTGTCTCAGTACTGCGCAAAGCAAGGACTTACGCCCTGATCAACTCGGCTTCGATTTCTGACTTATTTTTCATTGTTCATAAGTTTCGTCTTTTTCTGAACTTTTGACTTTTTGTTGAGCTTTTTTGCTGATTCTTTTTTTCCCGTATTTGTTTGTATTATACGTAATGGGAAAACATATTTTTATATTTTTAATTTTTTTTAAATTTAATTATGCTAAATAAGCCTTGTCAGCCAGCTACAATGTTTTCAGCCATAAGCCATGAACTTTTCAGCCGAACCGATCACCACCTTAATTATCTACCGTTTGTTAATAGTTTTAACTTAATACAAACTGGCTTAGTTCGATAGGGAAATAGTGTGCGCGCGTGTTTGAGAGAGAGAGAGAGAGAGAGATTACCCATCCACAAAGACCTTACTGCTTTCTATTAATTCCATTTTCATGTCCTTCACAATGAAGTTCTCTCCCTGCGCAAATACCCCACATTTTCATCCGTTATTTCTGGATTTTACCCAAAGTAAACACATTATATATAGCTGAACAATGCATCAAGATAAAACACAAAGTTAGCCTGGAAAAAAATAATGAGAATAGATGACTCCTACCAACCTCACCACGACATGACAACCCTTTGATCCATGCATATATACTATGTACACCATGTACACTAGCAACAAGAACTCACCACCAGGGAAAACTTTTTCGGTTTGGGAAAAATTTCAGAACCAACCAAATGGAGCAAAATAGCCAAAATTTCAGAATTTCGTCAAAATTTTGTCCAAAATTTTTGAAAAACCGTTTGAGTCCTGTGACGAAATATGGGTGAAATCAGAACGAAAAGTACCCGAATTATAAGCGAAAAAATGCCAAAATGTTATTCCACAAATCAATTGTCTTAACCCTAATTATTTTCAAAACACATTTTTAGCTCTAACTAGTTATACATTTGCCTTAGCATCTTCTTGAAACTTAATGACACACATCTTCACTTCAAGTTTGGGTCATTGTCACTTGAACTCCATCAACACATGATGGTTCTTCTCTTGACTTGATGATCAATACATGATCAACTCCTCTTAGACATGCATCAACTCATAATGAATCCTTCACTTCACTTGATTATTTTCAACAAATAAAGTCATCCCAAGTCATCCTTATTTGTGGAATCTAACTTATTCATCCAACTCATAGAAAATGTTAGTTCACAAATCAATTGTTATTAATTACCAAAACATCATCATTAACTCATAATAGAGGGGCTATATTCAACAATCTTGCCTTTTTGTAATTCATGATAATCTCAATAAACAATAAGATAAAGATTATTTCGTGAGTATACAATATGTACACAACGCTTATATACTTCAAGATAAGCTTTTTAAATAAAGCTTACTTATCTGGTTGTCATTAATTATCCAACCATTAACACATAATGAAAGAACTAGATGACAATCCAATTATGAGTATATATGAACTACACAAGTTATATATACTTAAGAGATATGTTTCAAAATAAGGATCTTTAATATGTGAAAAAGGAATATAGATCAATACTTATGAAACCTCAAAACATAGAGTTAACTCCCCCTAAATGTGTACATACAAGAATGTATAATGGAAACATATGCACATATTCGTGTTTGACTATTTGTGAAGTTCAATTTATATTTTAGAACCGAGTAATGCAATAAGATATAAGAATGTGATGTCGAATATATACCTCTTATGATTTTCACCTTTTCATCCAATTGAGACTAAGCAATATCATAATTAATAAACAAGTTAGTCTCACAATTAGATTTATCATTTCACTAAAAAACAATTTAATGGAGCTTGAACTTACATAGGTTCTATCAAGCTTGTGACATATATGACTTGCCCTTTTATTTGTTACAGAATCTCCAAAAATGCAGAGCTCATTGGAGAGAAACAAAAAGGAGGACAACCTACTGCCATCCAATCCAAAAGAGGTGCAGGCACTGAGAGGGGACTCAGCTCAGAACCCTCTGATAGCATTGACATTTGAGGAGCTCAAGAGAATAACCAACAATTTCAGACAGGATTCATTATTAGGAGGAGGCAGATTTGGCAGTCTACAAAAGGATACATCACCAAGGATCTTCGTCAAGGACTAGCAATAAAAGAGCCACTGTGAGTTGCAATCAAGGTCCATGATGAGCTACCAAGGCCATAGGGAGTGGCTGGTGATTAGTCTTTCTAAATAATACTTTGTTGCTAAAAGCATGCTTGTGTCAGTTATGTCTTGTTCATGCTTTTTTGTTTCATGCTTTGTTTACTGTTATCAGATATAAGTTGTGAAACAACCCACACTAGTAATTAACATAAACAGAAAACTTAATTTAAATAAAAGTAATTAAGGAGAAATTAAGCTATTTACAACATAGTAGACACAACTCATACAAGCAAGATCAAATTATTACATCAATTAAATAAATTTCAGGACATGAATTTACAACCTAAAGATAATAACATTAATTACAGCCATTTCAGGGAAGTAGAAACAAAAATTGCAAATTGTATCATCCTTCACATTACATTTTCTTGTTGTATGCATATGCAAGTAGTTACGCTTGAGTAGTCGAGTTGAAGCCACAGTTGTCGCCGATAGAATGAAGTTGAAAACCGTGCAATATCTATTATAATCCACTGCCTATACTAAGAACAACCCAAGGGATAATAAAAAAGAGAGAAATACAGTTGTCGTCTGTAATATCCTGAAAATTTAAAATTTAAAATATGAAGCTCTTGCATTATTTTACAATAAATTTATTGAAAATTTGGATTTTATGGTGTTTTCCTGAATTTGGTTGAGTTTCCAAAAAAAATGAATAAATTCATAAAAGATAAGAAACATTAGTATTGCCAAAAAGGAAATATGCAAATAATAGAAAACTAAAATTTTGATTGCAAATCTGAAAAGATGATACAGAGTAAGGAGATAGAAACCTGCGTTAAAAATATAAAATCTCCTTTTGAAAATAATGGCATGGCTAGCACCAAAGTGAATGAATAAAATACAAACACATAAACACACACACACACACACACACACACATATATATATATATGTGCATATACAAATTGTGCAAGGAGAAGTTTAACGATACAGGAAATAATAATAAAAGTATATATATATGCAAAATTATGAAAGCCAGCAAATAACAATATGTGAAATTATACATATATATATATATACATACACATATAACCTAAATAGAAATAGCAATAAAACTCTCGTTTAATAGTTAAAATTTTAAAGCTTGAAATATAAATCAGTAAATTCTAATGTAATTTAAAAGTTAAAAATAAAAAATACAAAGCCCAGAAAATTATCAAGTCTATCCCTCCTTAACTTCATTTCCCCCTACTCTCTATGCCATGTGGGCCACTTCTTCTTCCCTCCTTTTTCCCTCTCTTATTTCTTTCACTGCCAACGGGCCCTCACCCCTTCCTCTTTCTCCCCTTTCTCTTTCCCGAGCGCCGAACCCCCCTCCTCCCGTTCTCTCCTTCCTCCTTCCTAGCGCGCCCGGGTCCCCCTCCCCATCTCCTCTTCGCTCGGTCAAAAGCCGCACCCGTCGCGCCCGTGTCAGCGCACGTCTGCCGCTGCCCCTGCCTCCCTCTACGCCAACCCAATTCCGCCGCCTCGCACGCCCGATGTGGCCGTCGCGCGAATACCGGCCACCCCGCACGTTGCCCGGTCAGCTTGGGATCTTTAAAGGCGAGAAAACCCTCCTGTCCGCCCCGCCTCACCTCCACCTTCCTACCACCGCGGGGAATCGATCCCTAAGGCCTTGTAGTTCGCCGGCCGCTCACCCCCTCTGCGCCTCCGGCCACCGAGCGATCAGCCGACTGAAGCCATCCACGTCCAATTCCGCCACCATGCAGCATCCTTGTGGGGTCACAAACTCATTCCCACCTCCATTGGAGCCACAGTCCACCGCAGCTCGTCTGCGTCGTGCACTTGATTGCGCCGCCACAAGCCCTCGCCGCCGGCCATTCTCGGCCTTCCTCCGGCGAGACCAACGGGGTGGTAAGCATCACTCTATATCCCTCTTTCTCGGGCGCACATGAATTTCGCTCTTCTTCCCCTCAGTCGCAGCCGTCCACTTTTCACCCCACCGCCGGCCGCTCCAATCGCCGCCCGAGCCGCCTCGCCCCTTTCCGGCTTGCATCACCGCCCCCATGACCTACACGCCTTCCCAGCAACCCGTTTTGGCAGTCCCCCAACCCCCTCCGGCCGCCGCTCGCCACCGGCAAGGCTCCTCCCCATCGGCACCATTTTACTCTGTTTTGAGCCCTTCCACAGTTCACCTCTTGAGGAATATTACCCCTCTTCCACCAGTCTTACACGCCCGCCCACTTGGTAGCCGAGTGCACGCCTTAAGCCTTGCTCCCAGGTCCCGGGTTCGATCCCACCGACCACCCCATTCACCATTTTGTTTTATTCCAAGTTTTGAACCCCATTCTAGTTATTAAAGATTATAAAAGAAAAAAGGGGAATAGTCTAGGGAATATAATAAATTTAATTGGTATGTAAAATAAGGTTACTTAATATTTAATAATTGGTTATTTACTGTATAAGCAAATAAGGTAGATTAAATAATTATTTAAACATCTAAATATTAATTAAGGCATTCTAGTTAAATATCCACACTTAGTAAAGATGTCCTTAATTATAACTAAAATATATGTCCAATAATTATCGCGCTGTCATTTAATAAATCTTAGAGATAGATTTTGCAAAACAACAAATATTAAAAATATAACCCTACCTAACAAGCTTTGCCCAAATAGCCAAATTAGAAGTAAGGCTAAGGCTAATAGTAACTAAAGCATAGATAAAATGGTACCATTAATTAAATCTTAATATTAGATTTAATAAATAATAATGATGAGCATGAAATAGCAAGATATGGCCATACAACTAAATCTTAATTCAAGTTAAAATAGGCTTAGTGAAAACTGAGGCCATATAAAATGCCACCCCATAAAATGCTATACACATAGACTCTAAAATTAATTCGGTAAGCCAAAATGCCCTGAATAATAGTGATTGACAAAGTAATACCCAGCTAAACTTGTACATTAAATCATAGGTCTAACCTAACTCAGGGAACTTTCTTGATAAATATAAAAATAATAAAAGAAACTATTAATAAAAGATCGAGTCATCGTTTTCTACCACCGGCCTTGCCTCAAATCACCCATTAACTCATAATAAAACAAAAATTGAGTTTATTCGGACTTATTTGGATCTCTTGAGTTATTTGCTTTTATTTGGATCCAGTCGTTTGTCGCATAATTAAAAATTGGAAGCCGTAAGGATTCAGTGGACCCTGCAGTGAAGATAAAGACCAGAAGCTCAAGAAGAAACATTGTGTGAGCTCAAGACCGCGGTAAAGCGCGCCAGATGAGTCAATACTTTGATCATGTTGATCTTACATTTTCTGCAAATTATTTTGGTTTAAATTATCAAATTGCGTGCTGATATTTTATATGCAAATACATGTTTAATTTAAGATTCTAGTTATATACCCATTGTTTGCCTTGAATAATATTACACCTCCTTTGGAATATCTGAATGTGTGAACCTTGTCGCCCTAGCAAAATTATAACAGTAACCTTTCGAAAATAAGTCCCTAATTATATGCCATGCATTAGTACTGCATAGATACTCGAGGGCGCTGAAATGCCCAAACATCATTGTCATTTTTAATCGTGAGAAACTGGTTTGGACAGTCATGGTGGGAATGACTGGTATATATTTGGACATGATTATTTTATGCTCCCAAAAATCGTAATTTGCTTAAATATCTGAGTGGATGTTTTGGGGGCTGGTATGTGGTGCAGTGGAAGCACAAATTATGGAGTGTGGTAAAACCGCTCAGATACCCCTAAGGACTGAATCTTGTCATGACCTTCTATGTAAAACAGTACAACCACAAGTCTGTAAAGTACAACTTGGCTAAGTAAATTTATAGAAACCCCATGACTCATCTCACTGGTAGTGGATAGGAGTAGATACGCAAGGGCAAGAGAAGGCCTAAAGGGACACTGAGTGGAGGGTGAAGTTTCCCAGTCGTACTACCGCTGAGGGGAGTGGAGCCCGAATGACGCTAGTAACCATGGGGAACATCCCATGCATAGATGGGACCCACCGCAAGTGGGAGCAGCCCATAAAGTGAGATGACAAAAGGGACTAGATACTTTGAAAGTCACTGTGATGGTCTGCTTAACCACATGACTAAGGAATTGTGTGGGGGCAACGAGTTGATTATCTCTTGTGGTGAAAGTGTACAAACTCTACAGAGTCAACTATTCGAATAGTCGTGCCCACGGTCAATGGCAGACATGGGAACTTAACCAGATATAGTTCTATTTCGAAAACTTTGTGGGTGGTATTGGTAAAGTGAAGGGCTGTAGATGGTCCTGGTTTGAATTGTCCTGGATGTCGTCCCAGTGGTAAGTTAAGCGGTTATAACGCTGAAAGATGCTATATTGTGCAGATGCCATGTAAAGGTGGATGGAATCTGGATCGCTATTATTATTGCATTCTCTTACACATTATGTTTTTGTTCAAAACTGTTAGGTCTCAGAAAATTTCTATGTATTATATTTTTGAATAATGATAATACATCTCACAAAGTAAAATGTCAGGAAGAATAGATAGAGTCGTAAGAAAAGTAAATGGTTGATTGTGTTAACCGTATAAAGTTATTGGTGGATTCATGTTAATCATAAAGGTGAAAATGATAGTGCGGATTCTAGGAGAAATAAATTGGTGGAGCCTAAATGAATATATAGGCTAGAAAGACGATTTAAATGATTTTCGAATAATTAGGGAGTGCAAAGGTACTTGCTAGATTATAACACTGACATCTAATATAAATTCTTGGGAGATATGGGCAATAATAGAATTAATAGGATTTGATCGATTACTAGATGGGTTAATTGAATTTTTGGGAATTTGGAAGACATGATAATTGGAGTATAGACGTGATCAATGATATTCTTGATGGAGGTATACTAGTGAATCGTAAACTTGATCAATGATATTCTTGGTGGAGGTATACTAGTGAATTTAGTTAGAAATAGATAACGGAAAAATAAGGTTGATTATTGGAAGAGCAAATTATGGTTTTGAATCAATAACAAAAGGATTGAATTGTTAGTAAGTCCTGATATAAATGATATCGGTGGATTAAAAAATAATTATAATGGATAATCGTTAGAGTCAGAAGTAAAGAGTTGATGAATGGCAACCGCAAGATTGGATTGTTAGGAATTTAGAATACAAAAGATATTGGTGGATCTAAAATAAAGGATGACACTCACTGCTTGGAGTCTTAGGCAGCAATGAATGTATGACCGGTGGATTAACTAAATGATGTCACTCGCGGTTTGGAGTTTTAGACAGCAAACAATATAGAAAGTATATGATCGGTGGATTAAGTCAATTATGGCAACCGTTATGTGGAGGTTAGGTAACAATAATAACAATATGATTAAATAATAATGCTACTAAAAGTGATTTTTGGCAAATAAAATAACCCGAGCCACTCCTTTGATAAGTCATGCATACTATTTATTTGCATCCTGTGTATTGGCTCACGGAGCACGGTGGTTTGTGGTCACACTCGCTTTCACAACAAATCTAGAATTATAAATCAGATCACTACGCTTCAGCAACACTCTTGGTCCTGATGGCGAAGAAGATGAAAATGTCAAGGGCTAGGTCGCGAACCTCTAGTTGGCTGCCTGTGGGCATGTCCTGAAGGTCCCACCTGTGTACTTCGTTCTTCCGCTGCTTTAGTTTAATGATTTCGGCCTATTTGGCCCATGAGTAAGTCTACTATTATATTTTACGCTTCCGTATGATATGTACTTTGATATTCAGAACTGTAAATTGTGAGCACTATCTACTGATACAGGGAATAGTGCGGTGGAATCACAGAGGAGTCTGGATTATAAAATCTGGGTCCTGATAGGGATTGTAAAATCTACTGATCCTAAGTTTCAGCCAAAAAGAATAAGCTCTGAGTTTCACCCCAGGCATTGTTTGGGAAAATTTCCTAATTTATAATAAAAAAACGTTCATACACGCAGCATCACAATCTAATTTAAGACAAAAAAATCTTAGCAAGCTTAATATAGGACTATTCTTTTTGGCTGAAACTTAGGGTCTGTTCTTTTTCAGATTTTGGCTTTTCTACAGTACTAGCTCTTTAAATAGAATGTCTTTTCAACATGGAGTCTACTAGTTAATTGTAATACATATTGTACCGACTTCATTTATATCAGCAAAAACCGCACGTGAGTTTTAGCTACCCTGTAATCTCTCATGCGAACAGCCCAAAAGACATAAGCCGCAGCCAAAAGCTACAAACTTTTAGGCTGTTTGTGCGAGAGATTACAGAGTAGTTGAAACTCACATGCGGTTTTTTCGATATAAATGAAGTCGGTATAATATATACTACAATTAACTAGTAGACCTTAGAAAATCTGATTACTATAGAAAAGCAAAAAAACGCTTTTAGAAGCTGAAAAGAACAGGTACCTCCAGTTGGCTGATCACACAAACTACGCCTTGCTTGCTGGTTTGCGTAAACCCACGGATACACATTCCCCAAATTCGTGCTGTCGTCTCCGGTGCTCCAAATCCAATCCCACTCCCCAAATCCCCAAATCCGTCGCGATCCCCAGCTAAGCGATGAAGAACCCTAAGCCTCCTCCCCCGAAGCCCTCCTCCTCCGCCAAGCCCCCGGCCGCCATGGCTCCCCGCAAGTTTCGCTGGGGCCCGCCACCCGCCGCCGCCTCCGGAGACAAGGCCGCGTCCACCTCCGCCCGCACCCCGAACCCTACCCCCTCCTCCGACTCCAGGCGCCATCCCGCTCCTCCTGCTTCTGCCCCACTCGCCCGCAACCCCGCATCACCGGCGGCCGCCCTCCGCCCTCCGCAGCCGCAGCCGCCTGTGGAGACCCCTCCCCCGCCGCCGTACGGCTTCCACAACCTCGACCGTCGCACCATGCTCCTCGCTGATGGCACCGTGCGCACCTACTTCGCTCTGCCGCTTGATTACCCCTTCGAGCCAACCCCCTTGCCCCCGCTCCCGCACCTCTCCCGCGCCGGTCCGGAGGTCTGGCCACCGCATCAGCCGCCGCCACCGCATCTCCTGCCGCTGGCGCCGCACGATGCCAAGCGCAAGCACCCCGCCGACCCCGACGAGGGCTTCCCCAGGCACCCCAAGCAGCCCCGGTTCGAGTCGCCGCATCACCCGTCGCAGTTACCGCCCCTTGCGACTGTGGACAAGCACGCGGTCGGGAGGGCGTTCCTCAAGTACGCCAAGATGCTCAACGAGAGCGCACAGCAGAGGCGGAGCTACCTCGAAGGTGGACGCGTCTCGTGCCTCGCCTGTGCCAGGTTTGGTGATCCCGCATTGCTTGTCACTTCCTTCCTGGCAAGCTTTCTTATACTGTTTGTAGTCAGGTTCCTGTGCTGGTTTCTTGCCTTTGTTGAGCTCGTTCTTACTATTTGACTAGATATGTCTTCGATGTGTGTTTCTTATCATGGTAAACTGATATCTGACATTATCATGCGTGTGTCTGGCTTGAGAGATCCACATTGCAATGTTTCAATGTGTGAATAATGCTAGCCAATAGGTTCGTAGATTTTCATGCTGCTCAATTTGTATGAATTATATCAGGGATGTACTTGGTGATGGCCGATGGGTGATTGCCAGTTACACTGTTCATTTATCTAAATATCAGTTAGCAGTACTAGGAATGTTGAGGTGAATTGTAGCTTTAGTATTGCTTCATTTCATCTGGTACAGACATGGAATTGAACTGCAGTTGACGGAGCGCCTTAATATATTTTCTGCTCTCTGCTACTAGGTGTGATGCCGTTATGGTTCCTAAAATTAATTCCCGTTATTCAAGATTTTTCTTTTCTGTGGTTAGAGTAATGACATCATCATATTATACTGGACCAGTTATTTGTTACCGCTGCTTATTGTGTTCCTTTCCATTTCCGAGTGTGTATCTGCGAGCTTACCTCTGCATCTATGTGGTTTTGTTGTCTCTGTTCTACCCACTGAAGATCAAGGCAAAGTTATATTTTACTTTTTTTTATCAGAAATCTAGAGAGAACTGCAAGGCTTTCTTTTATACTTTTAGCATCTAGTATGAAACTCCATGCTATTGTTAGTTGAAACTTTGCAATAGTGTGGAACTTTGAGTTATAACCAAGGTTCTAAAACCCGGAACCGGGAGAAATCCCGGCTAGCGGCCGGTAATGGTAACCGGCCGGTTACCAGAAAAACAGGTAAAAAACCGGTCACAATTTGAAAAATCAAAACTTGAATTATGGGATGTTTTGAAACCGGTAACTGGAAAAACCGGCCGGTAACTAGAAAAACCGGAAAACACCGGCCAAAATTCGAAAATCAAAAAATTGATACCGGCCGGTTTTTTCGGTTACCGGTCTCCACTAGTAGAAACGGTAACTGGACGGCCGGTATTTTGAACCCTGGTTATAACTACCCTTACATTTTTTAAGAGCTTAATTGTTGTGTGAGGTTTTTTATTCGGTGTACTGCAAAGTACACTGTTCTGAAATTACACCCCCCCATACATATCCTGCTTCACTTGCACAGAGTAGTTATACATATTGGCTGGTACTGATGTGACAGATTGCTACAAATATATTTGTTCATTGGTTGTGAATAAGTACTTGTCATTGTTAGTTTATTTGATTTATAACAGAGTATTCTGCTTGTATTATTTAGGTTTACTTTGAATGGTTTGGTAAATTATGACATAGTGACTTTGCAATAAGTGAGGTGATAGAGAAACATTTGAAAAATATTCTATTAAAATATTCAATTTTTTCTTAAAAATAAGTTCCTATAGATTTTTTTACAAAAATATTACTATAGATTTTTTACAAAAGAAATTATATTGTCACCAGTTGGATGTGCGATACCCTTGAAATCGCCCATCCAAACGGTGACATGGTCTGTTATTAGACCATCAGACCAGGACAGGACCAGCGGTTTGACTGGGCAAAAAGCCGGGACCCAGAGGCTTGCCCGGTCAAGGCCATGCTATTGGATTGTTTGAACACTTGGCCCAGGATGAACAGGTGAAAACAAGGTTGAACTGCAAGGTTTTGGTATTAACAGGGTTGACCCAACCTCCTCTCTTCATCACTGCATAAGCTAAACAAAAATTGTGCCGTCTGATTTTTGAACCTGCAACCTCCTGTGTCAAACTTCAAGAGTAGACAGCCTGATCAACTGAACCGACAGGCTGGTTGTATATTTTAGTAAAAAGGAAACATACATAACAACACAACAAACAACAACAAAGTCTTTTATCCCAAACAAGTTAGGGTGGGTTAGGAATGAAACCTTCTCAAGATTTCAATTTTGGGTTTCATTCCTTGAAAGGGTGACTTTTTTTTTACGTTGCTGAGCCTAACTAAGGATGGCAATCGGGCGCGGCGGGTACGGGTAGTGCTCATCCATACCCGTACCCGCGACCTCGATTTACGCCCATAGGTATACTTGCGAAGGACGACAGGTGAAAAACCTCGCCCATACCCGTCGCCCGTGCGCATACCTATTTACCCACGAACTGAGAGTCACCGTCTGAGAGTTGAACTAATGACAGGTACATACAAGCAACAACTGTTGCTAGGAAATATATTAACTATCAAAAAAGTTTATAACAATCAATAGTAATTAGAGATATGGAAAAATTTATAACAATCAATAATAATTAGAGATATTGTTATGACTGCGCTACTTGTCAATCTATATTGCGGGTAAACGGGCGGGGCGGGTACGGGTGGAGCTTACCCATACCCGTGCCCGTTTACCCGACGGGTAGAGAGTTCCCCCCATTTCTATACCCGTGGGTAAAGAAAATATCCCATACTCGGCTCCATTAGGGTATTTACCTACGGGTAAACGGGCACAATTTCCATTCCTAAGCCTAACATAGATCTTCCGGGCCATGCGAATGTGGCCGGACTTCAATCGCAAGATCCGTTAGGGTCGCCTCCAAGCTTTGCATAGCCTCCCATGCTGCCACGGAGCACTTATCGCGAAGGCGGTGACCCTTTGCGACCTCAGACTGCAGATGGTGCTCCCCCTTGAGAGCGGCCACCTGCTGCAAGAAGTTCTCCCTCTCCTCCAGTGCACGGGCTTTCTCCTCTGTCGCGTGGGCGTTCACTTCAGCGGCAGTAGCCTCCATAGCAGCCAATGCCTTCGCGCCCTGTGACTCAAGGAAGCGGATGCAGCGCTTGCACTAGGTAGCAAGGGCTGCGGCCTCCTCCACAGATTGGCGAAGCGCGCTGGCCTCAGCCCGTGTGCGATCAGCTGCTCTTGCAGGCCTGATGCCTCCTGGACCGTTGCCATCTGTAACACCCGTGCCAAGGCAACCGCTTGCAAAACGTAGTGCATAACACATTAAAAAAAATCCATGTGGGGATATTAGACATACTCTCGCTTCGTTCGCCTCAAGCGTCTCGAAGAGAAGCTGGGTCTAGATTAATTCTTAATTCTTCTTACTTGATTGATAATGTTAGCATGTGGCTCCCCTTATATGGAGGTAAGCCCCTAACAACTCAATCTAATCTCCCCCCTAACAATCGAATCTTTCCTATTATTAAGGATAAGCCTTAGTGATAGATATGATCATAACTTGCTAATCAGGTTGATCGCATTCCTAATCCTCATGGGGCTGTTATTATTCACGTGTTACAGTGTCATGCAAGTATTGTTTGCGTGCACTGTAATTTCTGTACGGGCCCGTACGGCTAGCCCATGACATACAACCTTATGTGTATATATGCAATTATTTTTGTCATATATATGAAAGTATTATTAAAAAAATGTGAAGTTAGTAACCAAGGGTATGTTTGGATCACTTGCTGGGTCTTGCGTCTCCTTGCCAAGCAAAGTTAGGTGTTTCGTAGGAGCCAAAAAACTGGCTTTGCTCGTCAATTTAACCCAGGTTAGAGAGGAAATCCTTGCCCGGGCGGGCGAACCAAATCGGCTCTCCTGCGTGTGCAAGGTCTCCTTGCCGAGTCTCGTGGCTCCTCCGCTTTGCACGAGAAAACGACGGCCACGGAGTTGAGCAGGGAGAAGACGAGCTGAGCGAGGCATATCAGGAGTTTGCGGTGGCGGCAGCTGTGCTAGTGGCATGCGGGCAGTTGCGTGGCAAGAAGACAGCGGCCACGGATGCCACACTTGAGGCCTTCAAGCATCGCTGGGAGCTCTTCTATGTCACCCGCAACCATGCCGAGGTGCTTGCCGAGTCCATCCACCAGTGCATCGGCTTAATCCACTCACCACTGGCCTTGATCCCCTATCTTCCCAGTTGGATCCTAGCCTCAGAGTCATCGCTGGCCACTCAGTCGTCGTTGCCAACGAGATTGGTGAGCAATGGAACCAAACGCACCAAAAAAAGCTTGCATTGCTTTGTCAAGCTAGGCTAGCCTCTCCTTGCTTGGCAAGGAAAGCTTAGCAAAGGATCCAAACATGCCCCAAGTGATTTGAGACCTTGGCGGGGCTAGGTCTAATAACATACCAAAAAGGCAACAAGATCCCACTTTGTTGGCTATAGGGTTCTACCACCCTTTTAAATGGCAATACGAGTTATGCCACCTGTCGAAAGGGTGATGGCGGCTTACCCTGTTACATTGAATTTACTCATGGATGTCATCTTCTCGACATATTATGCGCGGATTGATGGATTTTTTGAAGGGACAAAATTTCATCAGGAATTTTAGATGATTGTAACTACTTACTCCATGGATGTCATCTTCTCTGCATGCGCATCAGTTTTCAACTACTGTTGTGCCTTGCCATCTACTGCGATGAACATATTTACTTAACTAGCTCCACAATACAAGTGCAAGTGTTGGATCGATCGAGCTCGACCACCTCGACCAGAATGGACTAAGTGTGCCAATGTCTAAGAGGAGACATATTATGCGCGGATTGATGGATTTTTGGAAGGGACAAAATTTCCGAAGGAAGTAGAAATGACCTCATCGCACCAAACCTTCATATTCTCCTACAGTAGAAATATGTTGGCACCGAAAAGGGGTTTAGTCACCAATATTGCGACCCATTAGCGAGGGTATACGGTTTAAGGCAAATTCAGACGAAAGCATTAAAAAGATGGATAGTTTATTGATATTTGCTGATAAAGTACAGATGAATGTCTGTCAAGTGGTTTACCTACTTCTAATTTATCCTAGTGTAGGGAAAATACGGTGAGAATAAATGCAAGAAAATTTGTTGAATTGGATAGCGGGCCCTCTATCGTCTCACCAACCTTTCCGGCCATATGTTTATTGTTGACTCGTCTTAGATCCAAACTTCCTTTTCCATATCCTCATCGGTTTCCTTGTGCAACACTTCCTCTTTGTAGCTGATTCAGACTCATCATTGCTTAGATTCCTTTGGCTATCTATTCTTTCCATTCTGTAGTCGATGTGAACTCATCCCGCACCGAGAACTTCCTTTCTCTTGTTCCTCAAGCCGATCGTTTGCATGGAAACCTTTCCTAATACGTTTGCTATGATAGGCTCGTATGTCATATTTTCAAATTCAGGTGCCAAAAAACCCTTTTACTGAACTTAATTTCACCCCTTCCTCTACTGTCATTTGTTTCTAATCAAACATGTGGATCTTTCTCAATTTATGGGTTTGTGTATATATGCATGTGTGTGTGTCTTGATGCATGTGTGCTTGTTAGTGTGTATGAGTTAGCTTAGGTGATCCATATAAGTGGTGAGCTTATTGATTGGTGAGAGAGAGAGAGAGTGTGTTGTGGGGGTGGGTGGAGGGGTTGGATAAATGGACGAGTTAATTGCACACGAGACTGGTTGGCTGGAGCTTATGTAGGGTCACACGGACAGGTTCATAAGCTACTGTGTCACTGTCATGGTGCCTCCCTCCCATGCAGCTACATAGGAGTGCACAGGGGCGAAGCTAGCTAGTTGCCCATTGTGGTGGTGACAGGTAGCTTGTTGCCATTTCATTTCGCGATACTTCTTTGTCGCCTATTCAACAAGCGATTTCAAGAATATCTCCCATTCAGTATAATATTTTTGAAAAAAAATATATGTATTTATTTTCGGAACATGAATACTTTAATGGAATTTTTCTTTCAAAAATTATTGTCTTTCTCACCAAAAGTCATGCACAATTCACCATTTATTGTCTTTCTCAACGAAAATTCGAGGCTATATCACATGTTTTCGTCCTTTGTATTTTTGGCATGATTATGATACAATTATTGTCTTTCTCAACAAAAATCATGCACAATGCACCTGTTGTTGTATGTGCACAACCGGGGGTACAGGGTACCCCTTCCCCCCTTGGGGGATATGACTAAAAGCTGGAGAGACGACCGACATAAAGAGAAAGGTCCGGTGGAAATGAGTGGTCTGGGCCCTCTTGCACCCCTTTGGGGGTTTATAGCAGGCCCCATAGTATAAGAGAATCTACCAATGTACCATCACCTTCTGTAATTATTAAGAGATAGGATGGAAATTTCCAATCCTATCTCACACACACACACATATATATATATATATATATGTGTGTGTGTGTGTGTGTGAGATAGGATTGGAAATTTCCATCCTATCTCTTAATAATTACAGAAGGTGATGGTACATTGGTACATTCTCTTATATATATATATGTGTGTGTGTGTGTGTGTGTGTGTGTGATAGGATTGGAAATTTCCATCCTATCTCTTAATAATTACAGAAGGTGATGGTACATTGGTACATTCTCTTATACTATGGGGCCTGCTACAAGGCCCAGTTGTTTGGAGCTGGGCCACTCCCACAACAGCATCATTTCTCTAAAGCTTGTTGCCGGGCTTTAGATGATTCCAACTTATCAATAATACATAAATGTATGTTTAGTGTCAAATGCATTGTGTAGGAGTGCAGTGGGAACTATGCACATCAGTAGTGTGTGTTATGCGAAATTGTGGTCATTTCTTGTCAATATATGTGGCTTTCTTACAGGCCTGTGGATTTCTTATTTGATAAATGATATGTGTTCTGTGGATTTTTCCTACATAATCTAGTACGGGCCCTTGGATGAGGTTTTTTTTATTTAGTTTATAGAATTGATTACATCTTGTGCATTTGGTTGCAAATGCATGCAAGATGTCTGTTACTTGCTAGAGCCCTGCTTAATATTAAATGAACTCGCTATTTAATCTTTGCAGTTAGGCTCATTGAGGAAATAAAACAAATCTTACCTCTAGCTTGAATTGTTTTGGTCAGTGCACAACTTGCCAAAACAAGTTAGATCACACTCACTTTGTTCATGACCTAACTATGCTGACTCATTCATTAAATGTTTTATGCTTAACTAATGTTTCATCAAGTGCATCATCAGCAGTATCTAAATTATCTAGACGTCTGAAAGAATTATGTAGTTGTTTGGCATCTTATAACCCTAAGGTGTACATTCGGTAGTCTTTTTCCTTTTTTTAACCTGTCATTATGGTGCTGTGTTCTTTTTGTTGTTTTTCATCATAGCATATTCTTGATATATTTTGCATGACATTCTATGTAACTGTAGGATAATATCTTCCATGATCTAATCTCAAATCGTTTAACATGCTAGCTGTTGGGAGAGTAGCCCCCACCTTGGCTCAATCGGCCCACTGCGCCAAAAGCCCATTATGTGTGTAATTACGTGGCAAGCTTGAATGGCTAAGCCAAGGAAATGACATATTTGCCCTTACTATTAAGACCCCAAAGGGGGCATTTGTATAAACAACACCTCGATGGCTATAAATATGACCCTTACTGCACCATGGACAAGAGGAACATTTTTTAAGGAGAAAAGGTCTTGAGTAAAAGCTAAGGGTGGTACTGGCGCTCTACACTGCTCCCTATTGTGAGTCCTAGGCTCCGGGGAGCCTCTTTGTGGCCCTCTCGTGGTCTCTACTATCTACTGTTTGGTGCATAACCACAACAGTTAGCGCTATCTGTGGGGAGCGGTGTAGAAGCTACTGCTAAGATAAGGACTTGGGGGACGATGGTGCTGAGGAAGACAACGTCGGGCCCCAAGTGGAAGAGAAGTACCACAACCGAAACTGTCGCGGCAAGAGCAAGAGAGCTGACGGTCAAGGGGCCCCTACCCCGTGGCAGCTGCCCGTTGGGGCAGCTGCGTCCGGGGCCTCCTTGGGCACCGATGGCAGTTCTCTGACGGCTACATAGGCCACGGAGTGGGTGGCGTCACAAACGGAGGACCTGGCCTCAGTGGCTCTGGGCCACATCGATGTCGCCATCGTCAACGTGACGGCCTTTGCTGGCCACAACACCCTCATCGTCATCGCACAGCGAACGGAGGGTGTCCTGGCCCTACACCGGGCCAGAGCGGAGGCGCCCTGGAGGCGGTTTGTGGAATGCTGTAGCGGGAGCCAATAAGAACGGTGGCTAAGCTCTTCGACGAAGATTCACTGCCAAGTGAAGGACGTCAACGAGATGATCATCACCAATGCCGCCATCCGTGGCCTTAGGAAAGGGCCACTCACGGAGTACAACGCCCGCAAGCCAATAAGAACGGTGGTCAAGCTCTTCGATAAAATGGAGGAGTACGCGAGAGCAGAGGTCGCGATGCGGTGTGAGGCCGACGTTGCGGAGCCCACCCATGCGATCCCCAAGGAGAGTTCTAACCATAAGCAACAGAAGGGGCCTCGAACCACAAGCAACAGAAGGGGCCTTGGGGCAGATATGTACTTGGCATTGAAGGGCGCGGCGAGGAGGGCGCCTAACGACCGAGATTGTCACTGCGGCAGAGGAAGCAGCCGCGGCCGCAGAAGGGGGCGAGATCGAGAAAACAGACCCCAACAGGGGGCATGGTGCGAAGTGCACGGCCGGGGGGAGCACATCAAGCGCGATTGCCCCACCATCGCAGCACTCTGTGAAAGTGCGATCAGGGAGCGCACCCAAGATGCAAGAGCGCCGGTGGTGGTGCACGTACAAGAGCCCTCGGAGGTACAGCTCATCCAGCCCCGCCAAATGTGCTCCGTATATAGGCCCCCGATGCTGGTCCTTGCTGAGTGATCAACGCCATCACGAGTGGTCGTCCCTTGAATTCCCCTTCGAGCAACGACGAAGAGCCTACGCGTGCCAAATACACCACGTCGCCACATACCCATTTCAAGTGCTCCCGATATGGGCTCTATCATGGAATCACCGCTAACAATGACTTGTTACTATCTTTTGCTACTAGCATTATCTTCACTGTAAAGGGGAGTGGCTGTAGCTACCTAGGCTGCTTCGTGCCATAGAAACCTTGAGTGTCCCATAGCTTTCGACACATTGTTTTTTCACCATGGGTGTCTTCTTTGGCATTAGAATCCTATTTTCCTGCTTTCTTACGGTACATTCGTGATGGAAATGTTTTGAGGCTTGGTACAGTGAAGTTGAGATTCTATTTCATTTGTAGATCCTGTCATGTAACGCATGTAACAAAGGCTGCATTTGGTCTGCTAGTTTTTCAGCTCCTGTTGACCACATCTTATTTTGTTTGTGATTATATCTGGTCAATGTGCACAATTCCAGGTCTTCTAAGGACTTTGCTGATGTGCATGGACTTGTCATGCATGCTTACAACCCACCAAATGCAGATTCATTCGTTGACCATCTTGGTTTGCACAAGGCATTATGCGTCCTTATGGGATGGGATTACACAAAAGTTCCTGAAAACTCTAAGGCATACCAATCTTTACCTCCTGACCTTGTTCAAGCAAGAAGGGAGGACCTTATCATATGGCCGCCAACTGTTATCATTCACAACACTGCTACAGGGAGGAAGAAAGATGGCCGCTTTGAGGGTTTGGGGAACAAAGAAATGGATAAGAAAATTACAGGTAAATTTATATATTGCAGTCTCTAACTTCTTAAGTTCTTATGTGAACAGTATAGTGTTTGCATGCAAGTGCTTGTTGCATAATTGGTTGCATAAATGCATGAAGGAAGTTTCTGATTTGTACTCTATGCGTGGTATGCCTATTTGTCACATCTATGCAGCAAAATCCCCCTTCTATGTGGGGGACATATAGGGAATTAGGGATCATATCGAAAGGAACCTCAATAACTTATATACTGACGCTTTTTAGATCCTCTCACCCTGATCTTTGATTCTCCACTGAGAGATTATTAAAGTAAACCATTTATGTTATGTCTAACATTCATTGTATTAATCTAGGAATGTCACAGGCCCATAGCAGTTAAACATATAGGACCATTGTATAGCTCCCAAACTGATCGGTCTGAGAACACTGAATATTTCCCATTTTTATATGACCTCAATCTGCTTACTCCTCTCTTAGGTGCATATCCCAGGTGATAAGGTTGACTAAGCTGTCTGTCTAGTAGCTGTCTTGATATAAACTTGTATTTTTTTTCTTAAGGAGAGTGAGGGTTTTGCTGCTATTCTATTTTTTGTTGGCTCATAGAACAAAATTGTCTTGGCTGCTTGGACTGTTGTGATTACAGACCAAATAGTGAACAATGGGGTTACGGGAAGGCCACAAAGGGGCTGCCTAGAGCCTTAGAAACCGTGGAGATTGAGGATAGAAGTCTGTGTTACATAGACTTGTCTTATGAAAAATTGAGCATCTTCCCCTCATGGCGCCTAGGCATGTATTTATAGTCATAAGGAGGTTTCTTACACAAATACCACAATCTAGGTCTACAATCACAGTGGCAATATCGTCCTTTCCCTTGTAACAGCCCTCTCGGACCAGCCATGTGGCAACATGATTGTTGGGCTTCCTGGTACAATAGGCCGACTGGGCCAAGGTGGGGGGCCACCCCCCCAACATGGACATACTACTTAGGCAGTACCTCTGGGGTGTTGGATTCTTGATAATGCATTCTTGCAAGCTTGATCTCTGCAGGAGCAATGGTGGGGTATCTCTAGGTGCTTTGTTTAGCTACAATCAGCAGTCACATCCAGCGCTTGATTGGATGGTTTCTGTTGAATATGCATTCAGCTAAAAGTAACTAATGCCTAGAGTATTGTACATACAGAAGGTATTACATTGTCTATACAAAATTAGTTTGTCGTGGTTTTGTCTCCGTTACATGAAGTATATATGCTGGCCTCAAGGAGCTCCATTACGTTCTGACTTGTTAGTCGAGCAAGCATATGAGTGAACTACTTCCAGCGGGCTATGTTGCTTTGTTGGTCAGATCTGGAAATAGCATCTTTGTCCAATGTTTTGCTTTGCCACCTTTTTTAGGGAAGAACTATAGCATCAGCCCGGGGTTCATATTCATTGCTAAACTAAATAGCTAATCTAGCAAAGATGTTGAGTGTGCAATTTAGACTTGAGCCATATTTGGACATGAAGAAATAAAATCACATGAGAATGAGCGTTCCCAATCATGCAATTTAGACTTGAGCCATATTTGGACATCAAGAAATAAAATCGCATGAGAATTAGCGTTACCAATCATGCAATTCTGGCTGTGCTGAGCACATGTTTATAGAGTATATATCACAGTAATATTTGCTGTGTCAACCTCTCTTTGTTTTCAGAACTAGGGTTTGCTGGTGGCAAGTCGAAGTCCTTGTATGGAAAGGAAGGGCACTTGGGTCTGACACTTATCAAGTTCGCCAACAGCCCAGCTGGCTTGAAGGAGGCTGAGCGCCTTGCTGAGTTTCTTGAGAGGCAAGATCACGGACGTATAGGTTGGTCACGTGCACAAGCCACTCGCTCTGTAGATTCTGATAAGAATCCTTTGCTGGTTGAGACGGATAACAGGGGTGAGAAAAAGCGGATACTTTATGGGTACCTAGCTATTCCATCCGATCTGGATGAGTTGGACTCAGATTCGAGAAAAAGGGCTTCCCTCAAGAGCAGAAGTGAATTTGACGCATCTGACTAGTCTCTTTTTCACAAAGGCCTACCTTCTTGTCAGTTTATTTAATTTGCACTGGAGCTTCTGTACCTTATCTTCGAAGTCGGTTTCATAGATATATGCTGCTGCTGTGCACCAGAAATCTTACCTTGAATATAATATCTGCACTTAGGATGGTTATAATCACTATCATTATTATCAGACATTATATTTTACAGTGTCATTTCTGGCAAGCGTCCATTGCTCACAGATTGAATGATTGTCTGGAAGAGTACATTTATTCTTCCAAAATGGTAGTTATTGATTGAATGATCAATTGCCTCCAATCTGAACTGTGATGTTAGTCTTGTCTAGAGTATGTCTGGTAGATAGTCTTTCGTAAGACTCTGGTGAAACGTGTATTAGTGAGAGGGCAGCCGTACTTATTCCTGGCCACTGTTTTTTGTTGATTGTTTGATCGTTGAATATTGATAGTGAAGATGTGCTACACGCTTTTTTTTGTTTTTGGTTTATGGTAATATGTTACCATATATCGTTACACTAGGTTGGTGCCATTATATTGCCTGTTTCTAGGGAATTGCCATACTCTTGGACAGTACCTACCGTATGTATTGATCTTTATATTTGGGTATGCTCTCGCAATCTGTTGCGTGGAATTGGATGACGTTAAAGCCACTTAAATGCTAAGTGTGGTGCTTTGTAGTACATTTTAGTTCAGTTTTTGTTTGTGTTATGGGCAGCTGTGATTTGGTTTTACCACTTCCTTGCCAATTAGGTATGGAAGCTGGTAAGGTTCATAGTGGATAGTGGAGAAACCATATCTACGTTTATAAAATTTCATCCATATAGAAGAATACATATTCAACTTTTGATGGACATTGAAATGGATAGAGATTAGCTGAAGTGACTCAGACATCAGTTAGTTCTTAAAAGAACATTTATGTTAAATTAATACTAATTTATATGTCAATGGGTTGAATAAGAAAGTTGAAATTTTACATGTGTATCTGTTCTTCAACTGAGTTGTATGCATCTGTTCTGCCATTTAATTGTTTGGATACAGATATCGATTTTGCTCTCCATATATTCCATACCATATCCATTGCGTGTTTGGCTTTTGGAACTGGATGCTTCTTTGTTTCCTCAGGTGCTCTACTTCCAGCCCTAGTTGTGGTTCCAGAGAAGAAAAGGGGTGTGTGAAAACGTACTGGTACAGTATCTAATTCTATGCAGTGTTTCATGAATGGTTGGTTATTTATACTTGTCCTGTGTGGACTGTAGACTCTAGTGCATCTCCAGCAGGTGACATACCTGCTTTTAGACCTTGTTTGGGAGCCCAAAATCCCTGGTCGATTCTGGGCTCCCAAAGCCTTAGGCGTATGTCTTGTCGGTGGGAGTGCTGTAGCGTTCCTGCCGCCGTAGTGCTTCTGCTGCCTGTCATGTACATCAATGATTTTGTCGGCATCGCTGCTGGTCAGAAGGATCAAGGGGTCAAATGATCACTAGTGACATGACCTGGAGCACTAAAGTTCTGGCCGCTGGTGGACTTGGATCTTGAATTCTTGATTCTACTGTTCCAAGGTGCTGTGCTAGCTGCTGCTCCAATGCTGTTCTGGTGTTGCTGCAGAGATCGCAACATGGCTGCACAATGTCTTCATCTTAAGGTTGCTACTTGCTTGTATAGGTCCCAAAACATGTTTTGCGCAGAGAGCGAAAAACCCATCTGGTCTGATCAGCTGGACGACACGGGGGCCTTCCTGGACAAAGCAGATCTATGCAGATCTTGGCTCGCGGTTGCCTTGTCAATGTCTCTCACAGACTTAATTGCTTTGCAGTTTGCCATTACTGGCTTAATTGCTTTGCATTTCATCGAGATCACAGGAGAACATGGCAAGGATTAGGGAGGAGAATGTTGAATAATCTAGCATGTTCATCATGGTCAAAAGTCATAAGTCATACCTCATGGTCGAAATCGTAGAGTACCGTTGTAGTCGTAGATTTACTGTATCGGTCGTAGAGTACTGTAGCAGCCGTAGATTTATTGTGTAGTTGTAGGGCTACGGATTATAAGTCGTAGTTGTAGTGGCTGTGGTCGAAGTCGTAACGGTTGTAGTCGAAGTGTTGTTGTAACAGTCGAAAGTGCTCAACACGTGTTTAGTGCATGCGAGAGCATGTTCTCCGCTTTGTTAGCGTCGTGCGCGTCATGGCCTAAATCCGTGGGATCGTGCAAGTAGTGGCATGTAATAAGGGTGGTTTAACCATTAGAGTTAGACTAGTATTTCCTTTAAATAGCGGTCTAGTATAACAGAAAATGCTGTCAGATTTTCAGCATAATAAAAACTCTTATATTTTTGTCCATTTTCTTAACTTTATATGTATTATTGATCGGCCGAAGATCCCGGGAGAAGCAGCCCAGCATCGTGCCGTGCTTGCCTTGACATGAGTGCTAGCTTCTTGGTTTTGCTCAGTAGACTAGCGACGAAAGAGAAGCTGTGCCTCGTGAATGGCGTGTGTGTGTAGATGATACTGTGGCCTGTGAGGAGTTTATGGAAGCAGCTAGCGAGAGATGTTTGTAGCTGTAGGTAGGGGGCTCACCTATTATTGGATACTATAATATATGTTTTGTTTTAGGATCTGTTTAGTTTGGAACGCATAATTTTTACAGAAATCTTGTGGGAGTTAGGCCAAGGCCATGGCCCCTCAAGTTCTTTTCCTAGCTATGAGTGCTAGATCCATCAAAATCGGATGGTCGAGGAGAGGCTGTGGCGGCTTGGCCGAGCTAACCGAGGAGGGAGCACACAGGATCCGCCTTTCATGCTTGTCCTACTCATTGTTAGACCTAAATCAAATGGACCATCTGACAGGAGCCTATATAAGCACGGCTTGTTTAGTCATTGTCCTGTTGGTCCGGTTAACTAAATAGATCATGTCATATTGACCCACGGATTTAGCTGTCGACCCAAATACGGCTCAAGGAGGTTACGGGACGTACGTACCAGCCCAAGAAAATTTAGCCTGACGGGTCGTAGACACCTGTTTAGCCCGTAAACTCAATAGTCAATTATCCATAATCACCAGCTATCAACTATCTCACTCAATCTCCCTTTTCCATCCATCCATCCATCCTTTGGCGGTGACGACCATGTCATCGTCGACGTTTCCTCCACCTCTACCACACCGCTAGCACTACTATTGTTACTAGTGTGACCGCACCGTCTCCATCCCGCTTCTCGATGCCAACGTCCTCTGCTCCCTTTGCGCCAGAGGCTTCGTCGAGGAGCTCCTTAACGCTCCCCCCTCATCGACCCACTGCCTCCCTTCTTCCCCTTGTTCTCCACCTTCCACTCCTTCGATCTTCGTAACCCCATCAACCTTGCCATCTTCCTCAGTCCTCCCCCCATCTCACTCATCTAGTTCAACGGTGGAAGGGCGTGGCAGCTCGATGGCTATGGGGAAACGGCGACAACGTTGGTGAGATGAAGGGAATGAGGCTCGTGAGAGGGAGAGAGGGGACAGGAAAGTGTGAGAGGAGGCAGCGGTGACCGACAGGGAGTGTACTGGTGCTATCGCATGTTGGCGCTGTCGTTTGGGAGGGAGGAGGTTGAACCGAAGCGAAGATGAGGGGTCAAGAAGATGGCGGTGCTGCTATTCGTGGTAGGCTCAGTCGGCCCATTATGCCGAGATGTCAGCTCAAACAGGCACGGCCAATCAGGCTAGACCGACATGGCCTATTTAGCCATAGGCAATATCTGACCAAGTCAATAGTACCATACTTTAGATCGGTACGTTGATCGGGTCTATTTAAACAGCTCTACACGCCGCCATAACTTTTTGGCGTTTGTCCGGTGGGCAAGGCAGGCATACGCGCGGGGAGGGAGACACAGTACATGCATGATACATCACACGTGTACGGTACATACATTATAAAACCCGACCACCTTCTCGCGTGCATGGACTCTCGGCTCGACTACTCTACACGAAAGACGCAGTACAGAGACGTACTCGAGAGGCCCCAACATGTTGCCGGTTGGAACAGGACTCCATCACTGGAGCCGCTAAACTTACTACAAGATCAACGGACCACGGGCTTCGCGCACCATGCACGAGTCGACCACGAGAACTCGTACGCGCACAAAAGAGGCCGGCCTGGCTGTGCATGGCCGCGGTTGAGCCGCGCGGCCGCAGCCACGGAAGCAGCCACCCCTCTCGGCCTCGCCGTCGCGTTGGGCTTGTTTCGCGTCTCCGCGCTGGCCACCCTTGTCCGCGTCGCCGCTCTCCACCTCCTTGTCCGCAACCAGCTTCGCCGTCGCATCCTGCGCGCGGCTCACCAAAGTTAAACAAACACGCGTCATATATGCACAGAGCCAGACACAAAGGCACGAATTAAACAGATGCAACATGTATTATACGTACCGAGAGGACGTCGATGAGCTTGGTCTTGTCCTCGTCGCGCTCGGCCCATATGTTGGCCGCGGCGGCCGACTGCGCCTGCGCGGCCAAGCCCCCGGGAATGTTGGCGTCCAGGCCGGTGGCTGTCGCTTCGGCCGACTGGATGGCTGCCGCGCCGCTGCGTTCCACCGGCTTGCGTCCTACCGCGAACGCCGCCGCCTCCAGCGCCTCGCCGATCGTTTTATCTTCGTACCGTCCGCCACACCTGCAGCGCCGCCGCCGCCTCCTCTTGATGCACCTCCGGCTTCGCCACCTCCACCTCCTTCGGTAGCATCATCCGGCGCGAGGTATTGACCCACAGCCTATGTACAGCACAATTAATTGTACGTACGTGTAAGGCCGGCGTTGTCCTTTTATTGTGGTGCATGCACGCAAATCGTCACGCACGTATGTTCCCAACTAATTAGTATTATTACCTGGCCCGCGACGAACTCGGTGACGATGAGGCCGCCAGGGACGCGGGTCTTGGAGACGGTGACGCCCTGCTCGGCGGTAGCGTCCTTGGCCTGGTCGTGGCCGACGACGCCCGTGCGCTCGTTGCGCGTGGCCGCGGACTGCATGTCGGCGGCCGGGCCGCCCTTGGTCGTCTGCCCGAACATGAGGTTCTCGGGCGACGACTGCATCGTGGCCGCGTCCTGCGGAGCGATGGGCTTGTCCGCGAGGCTGCCGCTCACCGGAAAGACATCGCCGTAGCGGATGCCCTGCTCGCTGCCGGCCTGTTCAGTCGGGCTCCTCGGCTACTCCTGGCTCATTTCTTTCCAAGTTCCTACTGCTGAAAACGCAACAACGTGCACGTACTGTATAGCTAACTCTAATGTTTGATCTGGTACGTTGTTTCGAGTGTGTGTAACGTACGTGGGTGCAACTGAGTGATTTATGGTTAAAATTGTACTTTAGTTGGTTATAATTACATATGGTTTATTTGACGTAACTAAATTTAAAAAAAATTAAAAATAAAAAATATGTTAGCCCATTACGAACAATGCAAATGAACACAAAAAAGAACCAACAAAAAAGGCTAAAAAACCATACAAAGATAAAATTTATAAATAGTAAAAAATAAATCAGAAACTAAAAACTCAAATCGAAATAAGCGCAGCCTGAATCATGCAGTGTGGTGCATGTGGATTTGTGTGGTTTATTATATATGGGCCTGTTCTTTTTGCTGAAGCTTATGGTTTTTAACTGTGCCTTGTGGTTTTGGGTTGTTCGTGCGAGAGATTACAGAGTAATAGAAACTCACATACGATTTTTGCTGATATAAATAAAGTCGGTATAATATGTATTATAATTAACTAGTAGTTTCTATCTTAAAAAGATACCATGTTTAAAAGTTAGTTATTATAAAAAATTAAAAAATAAAATTTAAAAGCTGAATAGGACAAAGCCTATATACAGTAGAGGGACAGAGAGACGTGGAGGTGAACATGGGGGAGGCGCGTCGCGGCTGCAATGCCATGTGGCGCATGCGAAAGGGGTGGAGGACACTGTCAGCGGTGTAAAATTTTTGCTTTTTAGCCCAAAATTTTAAAGTTTTTTATATATGGACCCCTGGAGAAAAGATTTGCAAAAATGGACCCCTAGCACGACGCTAACTCATATGGCGCTCAGGGTACACGGCACGGCGCCATATGCTTTGGCGCCGTGAGTGGACACGTAGGATCCACGGTGGCACACCACGGCGCCAAAGCACATGGCACCGTGACATTCATGAACGGCGCTAACGTTCGTGGCGTCGTTTCCTGGGACTTAAGACCGAGCGCAGCCCCCGGCCCCCTCACTCCACTCCTTTGTTTGAACAGACCGAGCAGAGAGCAGCCTCCGCCGCCGCCCCTCTCCCCCCCCCCTCAAAATCCACCCCAATCCATCGATTTTCTTCGCGATTTTGCTTCCAAACCGAGCAAGCAAGGTGAGCTCCCTCTCCTCCTTTGATTTGTTGCAGTAGATATGGATTATTTGAGGTACATTTCGTAGGGCAAAAGTTGAAACCCTAGATGAAATTAGTTGGATTTGGCTCGGTTTTAGGTTCGATTCGCAATAGATATGCGTAATGTATTAGCAATAATGTGGATAGATCCGTTTTTAGGTTGAAATTAGTTGGATTAGGGTTTGATTTGGGTAACTAGCTAACCTAGGGTTAGAAACGAGAAAAATTATAAATCTTATTCATTTCGCATTTTAGGTTGTCATGGGCTTCACTCGTTTGCCACCTCCATCCGATGTTCCCGTGCCGATGTGTTATTGCGGCGATCCTTGCAAAGTGGAAAGGTCGGATGATCCGGATACATATAGGCAGAGGTACTGGATGTGCGCCAACTGGGCGTTCGATCCGCCACGTGCCGCCGTTGTCCTCGGCAAGATGGTATGTTGTATTGTCGATTCATCGAATTGGTATTAATTCTGTTGGTTTAACGAATGCGTATATTTGCAGGAGCCTCCACCGCTTTGTGATTTTGAGCAGTGGATCGACACTGCGATCGCTGAGGATGACAAAAAATATCTTGACGCCAATAAGAAGTGGGATGAAGAACGAAAGGAGAGGTGGGAAAGGGAGAAGAAACAGGAGGAGGCCGCGAGGGAACACCGTGAGGAGGAGCGTAGGAGGGCCGCGGCAAAGCGCAAGGGAGAAAGGCAGAAGAAGCTAGAGAGAGCGCGGCGTGCCAAGGTAGCCCTTGAGCAGTACCCTGATGCTCAGAGGAAGGGGAAGTGGCCTCGATACACTCAGTAGGTTATTGCAATGTATATTTAATGTTTGATGTATGCGGACGTATGTATTTTCTGAAAATTTATAAACTATGTATGTGGACTGTGTATGTATGTGGACGTATGCACTCAGTATGTTATTTTGGGCTGTGCTTATTCATTTGGTGAATGTCAATTAGTATTGTTTGTGCGGATGGAACGAAACAACTAGGCCGAGCTTGCAGTTTTATGCAAGTGCAGTACTCATGGCGCCAAACACCCTGGCGCCGTATTTAAGTAGCACGGCGCCAAACACTCTGGCGCCGAGATATTGAACTACGGCGCGCAAAACTTTGGCGCCATAACATGGCGCCATTTTTCAATAACTTGGCGCCAGAGTGTTTGGCGCCATGCTACGAAAACCTACAAAAAAACAGCAAAGAGCTGTCTGTTTCTGCATCAAAACACATGCACACATGTATATACATACATTCACATATAAAACACATACGCATAACTCTAAATAAAGTCTAGATGCATACATTTTACATATATATATATCTCAAATCATACATACATACATATATGCACACATACACATATAAAATACACATACACATACATATATGCACACATACATCGTTATGCACACATATAAAATACACATACACATACACACAACTCTCATCATCATGGGTTGGAGGACGCAGTATGGGAATCATCGTGAGCTTGCCGCGGTGCTCTCTGTCGTAGAACTCGTCCACCAGCCGGTACCTCGCCATCCTGTGCATTCAAAATTACGTTAGTGATAAAAATAACAAAATATCTAAAAATTATGCTCTCTAGACCTAACGCTGCTAACCTGAGTGGAACGACGTTGACACGTCCGTGAATTGTGACCCAATAGACCACACATACCGCAGTGTGTCTCCTGTAGGTCCTCAACGAAGGGATTTGCCCTACCCCTCTTGGTGCGACCAGGTATCCGATCCATGTCCATCTTGTACCTTGACCGCTTCTTGCTGCCCCTCTTGTGCCAACGTAACCCTGCGTCCGTTATGTACCTGGGACCCGAGTAAAGTGGCCACTCGCTTTCATCACGATATGGCTCGAACCGTGGGGCCTATGTCCTCACCAACGAATCCACGCTGAATAGTCTCGGGATTTTGGTCTCAACATCGACATTTCGGGCCCTACATGCGGTCACCATGTGGGAGCATGGAAAATGGAACTTGTCGGGAACACCGCATGTGCATGTGAAGGATGTAATCACGACCTTATGCTTTCGGGCCTCTCGGAGCTCTCCATTCTCGGTTGTCCCTCCACCCTCAACAACCTCATACGTGCCCGTCACATGGTCAAAACAGTGGTACTCCTGTTCATTGGCTTGCATATTCGCTTTGGTAATGAAGCCATGAGGACGAGGTGGCCAACGTGCATGTGCCTTTAACATGTCTGAGGCTTCCCGATGCCGGTTGACAAACCATGCAACACGCTTGTAGAAAGTGAACGCCGCAATTGCGGTAACTGGCAATCCACGTGCCCCCTTAAGCAGCCCGTTGAAGCATTCTGCCATGTTGCTAGTCATGAACCCATACCTCCTTCCCAATGGGTCATGAGCCCTTGACCATTTGTGCACATCCCTCATTAAACCCCTTATCCAATCACGACCCTCGGCATTAGTTTTTGTTTTCAACTCCTCTAACTTCTCATCGAACAACTTTACCTCCCTCTGGCGACATACCTCCTCGAAAAGTGCAAAGTTGGCCTTCACCCCATCTTTTTTGAACAAGTTCTCTGCAAGGTGCCTTGTGCACCAACGATGATGTACAGGTAAATGTCCTGGTATCACTTCCTTAACGGCGCTCAAGATCCCAGCGTGCCTGTCAGACAACACACATACCTCCCTCCCCGGGCCAACCACATGGATCCGTACAAGCCGTAGAAACCAAGCCCAGCTAGATTTGTCCTCCTTCTCCACCAAAGCAAAAGCCAACGGCACAAGCGAGTTGTCCGCATCACTGCCAATAGAAATAAACAACGTTCCCTCATACTTGCCCAACAGGAACGTCCCATCAATTGACAGAACAGGCCTACAATGTTTGAAAGCCTCGACACACTGACCAAAGCACCAGAATGCTCAAAAAAAATCTGTCTTCCATTAACCCATACATCGGGCTTAGGCACGTACTCATATTGCATTCCTGAATTGGCCGCTTTCATTGCGTTCAACATGGCCGGCAAACGCTCATACGCCTCCTCCCAATCACCATAAATTAACTTCAAAGCACGTTGTTGCGCCCTCCATGCTTTCCCATACTTGATTGTGTAGTGCCACTTTAGTTTAACGGCCTCTATCACTGCTGCCACGCGCATCGTCGGCATGTGCTTTATCATGGGGTACAGGCGGGTTGCAATGAACCGAGAAGTCAACTGACGATGTTTCTGGCTGGGCTCGGAAGACCCACAGCTGTGCGGTCCATCCACAGTTGTAATCTTAAACCTCTCCGTACCCTTCACCTTCCTGGCACAGACTTTCCATGCACACCCTGTGCTCTCACATTTGATGGTGTACCGACGTTTGGCGTATGAGTTCTTAACCCGGTATGGACGGTTGTGCACGATCGAGTACTCTTTCAACCACATCTTCAATGCCGACATATCCTCAAAGACATGCCCCTTCTGAATTATGATACTAGCCCCAGGCCTAGGTACGTCCCTCTGCATTTGCCCTCCATCCGCGACAGCCCTATGTGCGTTTCTCAGGTCATTATAATCGGACACTAGTGGATCACGGCCAGGAAACATTCTTCTCAACATCTCAATTTCGCTAGACGTCAAACCTGTGACTGGTCTGTCATCATCTGAGTCCACAGTCCTCGCATCCTCATAATCAGCTTCGTCTCCTGCAAGCTGTACATCCACCCTGTTAGATGCCACACAAACTATGGGTTCCTCAAACACTGTCTCCTCGTCGAATCCACCAACAAAGCGGTCATCGACATCCTCAGAGTCAGCCTCTACCTGAGTCAATGGAACCTCACACTCTTGAGCCGAGGATACAACTTGCACCTCGACCTCTTCATGATCTGGTGACCCAACCAACGGTGAGTCATTGGGATCCAATGCAGCCCTAGGAAGCGATTGATCTCTCACCACCCTCTGCACAAACAAGTCAGGTGCTCTGACCTCTGAGTCCAAAACAATGGCCACATAGTTATCCCATTCACCGTCGCTGCCAATCGAAACCAATCTCTTTATACGCGGCCCCTTTGACGACCCAACATCAATCAATCCTTGCATAACGACATCACCATGCTCATCTGTCCATCCCAACCTCTCTTTCAAGCGATAAATGATCTCACCATACGATGGACGTGAACTAAATAGCAATGTGGTCTCTTCCATGCCCTCCAAATCAACACCCCCATTGTCATTTCTCTTCACAGTACCACCATGGTGCAAAGTCACAACCTTATCCATCTATAGCACAACAAACAAACATATCTCAGTCATTACGTACAATAATTAAACCCTAGAAACGGATCTATCCAAATTATTGCTAATACATTACGCATATCTATTGCGAATCGAACCTAAAACCGAGCCAAATCCAACTAATTTCATCTAGGGTTTCAACTTTTGCCCTACGAAATGTACCTCAAATAATCCATATCTACTGCAACAAATCAAAGGAGGAGAGGGAGCTCATCTTGCTTGCTCGGTTTGGAAGCAAAATCGCGAAGAAAATCGATGGATTGGGGTGGATTTTGAGGGGGGAGAGAGGGGCGGCGGCGGAGGCTGCTCTCTGCTCGGTCTGTTCAAACAGAGGAGTGGAGTGAGGGGGCCGGGGGCTACGCTCGGTCTTAAGTCCCAGGAAACGGCGCCACGAACGTTAGCGCCGTTCATGAATGTCACGGCGCCATGTGCTTTGGCGCCGTGGTGTGCCACCGTGGATCATACGTGTCCACTCACGGCGCCAAAGCATATGGCGCCGTGCCGTGTACCCTGGGCGCCATGTGAGTTGGCGCCGTGCTAGGGGTCCATTTTTGCAAATCTTTTTTCCAGTGGTCCATATGTAAAAAACTTTTAAATTTTAGGCTAAAAAGCAAAAATTTTATGTCAACGGTGAGAAGGTAGGGCGGAATGGCGCGCGCGCTCGGCCATGCGGTGGCGTTTGTTCGTGTGTGCGCCGTGCGGTGTTCGTGTGTGCTTACGGAACGGATTACAACAGTACACAGAGCACGGCTCTGTTTACTTTTCCTTTTTCAAAGGAAAAAAAAGAAGCGAGCACACGGATCACAGGAACTAAGTAGCCCGGCCCATATCAAGCGAGCGAATACCGATAAGAATTGGGTCTCCATTCCAAGTGATTGGAAACTACCGAGGTAGATTCAACTATACATGCAATGTCAGCCGGAGATTCAGCTCTGGTAATAGAGAATAGGAGCATGCAAATTAGGGCCTGTTTGGCAGAGCTCCACCACTGAAAAAATGAATCTGGAGCAGCAGATCCACCAAAAACAACTCCACCGTGAATCTGGGATCCCACCATGGAGGTAGACAAAACTGTTTGGCTTGCACAGCAGCTCCAGATCCACGAAACTGAGTTTTTGGTGGGAATGACCTGTTTTGCCCATGAGTTTTATGGTGGTATGGGATGGGATGTGTAACCAGTGGCAAAAGGTGGGTAATTACCACCCAACTCCACGAGTAGGTACGAAACAAGGTTTCGTGGAGCACCCCTCGAGGTGCTCCATGGATTTCATGAATCTGGAGCTAGATTTAGGGCCTGTTTGGCAGAGCTCCACCACTGAAAAAATGAATCTGAAGTAGCAGATCCACCAAAAACAGCTCCACCGTGAATCTGGGATCCCACCATGGAGCTAAACAAAACTGTTTGGCTTGCACAGCAGCTCCAGATCCACGAAACTAAGTTTTTGGTGGGAATGGCATGTTTTGCCCATGGGTTTTATGGTGGTATGGGATGGGGTGTGTAACCAGTGGCAAAAGGTGGGTAATTACCACCCAACTCCACGAGTAGGTACGAAACAAGGTTTCGTGGAGCACCCCTTGAGGTGCTCCATGGATTTCATGAATCTGGAGCTAGATTCAGTATTTTGGTGGATCCAGATTTTGTGGAGCTGGAGCGTTTGGGTAAAAATTCGTGGAGTGGAGCTGTTTTTGGTGAATCTGGAGTTGGTGGAGCTCTGCCAAACATGCCCTTAGTATTTTGGTGGATCCAGATTTCGTGGAGCTGGAGCGTTTGGGTAAAAATTCGTGGAGTGGAGCTGTTTTTGGTGGATCTGGAGTTGGTGGAGCTCTGCCAAACAGGCCCTTAAAGCCGTGCAGATCCAGGACTCCGAGAGACATCTGCTGGGAGTCCAACGTCGTTTGTGAAAGAATGCGGAGCATGATTTATAAAGAATGGTATATTTACTTATCAGCCTTGATTTGTTGAGGGAGATAGTCCACAATCCGTAATGTGTTTACTCCGTCGGTTGAACTTACGGGTATAATAACTCGACAACTTTGGGCTAGGCCACTGGTTTAGTGAGCCCGAGGTTGCACACTGGTTTAGTAGTTTAATCAGGGGCGGATCTATCATCATGGCATGCTATGGCAGCTGCCATAGCAAACCATTGGCCTTAATACCCCTTACCCCCTGTTGAAATGGGCTGGATCTGCCACTGAGCCCATGAGGAAAGAGCCCACCCAGGTTTTTTAGGGTTCACCCTGGTGCTGGCGGCCTGGCCTCCTGCCTCTTTCTTGCGCAGTTGCGCTCTGTGGCTGGATCGATCCGCGCGCGACTAGAGGAGAGGGGACTCGGCGGCGCGGCGGCCGGCGGCGGGGCTCCTTTGGCGCTCGGGCGCTCCGGCGCCTCCACCTCCACCGGCAGCTCGGCCTCGGCGGCGGCTCGACCTCGGCGCCTCCACCTCCACCGGCGGCTCGGCGCCTCGGGCGGCGGCAGCGCGGCCGGCAACTCGGCGGTCGAGCGGAGCCAGAGGGCTGGGCGGCGCGGGCGTGAGCGCGATGACAGGCGGCGCCGGCCGAACTCGAAACGCGAGGGCGACGGCGCGCCGGGGACGAAGTGCTGGCCGGTGGCGGCGAGACTACAGAGGGAGAGGGGGGAGCGGCGCAGCCAGCGCTGGCGTCGCCGGCACAAGAAGTTGCCTCCGGCTCCGGCGCTGGCTCCGGCAGAGGAAGAAAACGGCCGCAACCGCAAGCACCTGAAAAGGCAGGAAGTAAGGGGGAATGGGGGATTTTGATGTGGCCATTTTGTGATAATTTTTGCTACTTTGCAATTGATGTGGCCATTTGTGATAATTTTTGATTGCTTCATGAATAGATGTGGGATTGAAGAAATTTTTCACCACAATTTCTTCAACCACCCGGAGCACTGGTGCTAGTGGAACCGCTGCAATTGCCGCTGCCGTTGTAGACTCTTCCCCCTCAAATGATCCAGCACATTCATGAGGTATTCTTCTATTTACTACCCTCTTGTTACAATTTAGTGATTGCGGTTTGATTTATTGTCGGTTTTGCTTGGGTTTAATAGCACAACCGCTAGTTCATTAGTTTGTCTTCAAAGACTCCGCCATAGCAAGATTTTTAGGCTAGATCCGCCACTGAGTTTAATAACGCTGACACTGTGCAACAATTGCTATCAGAGCACCTACCTATTAGGTTAGTCTTTTGATAAGAAATAGCCCAAAATCCGTGAGACTGTTGCTTTGCCTGTTGGGCTTGCACGTATAGTAGTCCAACTACTTAGGGCTAGGCCGCTGGTGTAGTGGACCTAGGATCGGAAATTGGTTCAGCAGTTTGATGACGTTGACGCTGCGCGACCATATCCGTCTAAGAGATGAGATCGGTAATGCCGGACGGTTGGAAATTGCTATTGGGCATGGAAATCATAAGTGCTCCTTCCCAGGGGAAAGGAGAGACGAATGGAACCCTGATAGCCAAACCTGATCTCTTGGCAGCGTCGACCAGGACGTGCCGACCCAAGCTGTCCCCAACCTTACCGGACCCCGGCGCCATCGCCATCCCCCGGCGCTCCGGCAACCCCGACTGTGTCCTCCTGCACACACGCTCGTACATCACCGACTGCCCTAACGCAACCACCGCTGCAGCCATGTCGAGCACGGGCCATACAGTCGAGGTATCCTTCTGCCTCGCCGATCCGCCGGAATTCTCCTGCATGTCCGTCCACTGTGCGAGCCTGACAGAGGCCGTTAACACTGCCCAACTTCGCCCATGACGTACCCGTCCGTCGTCAGCGCGGAGGGCGGACTCGTCCTACTCTTCGGTCCCAGGTTCTGGAGGTCCAAGTCGTGCACCCGCGAATACTACGTCTACATGGCCGGCTTCAGGAAGTCGTCACTCGTCCTGCTCCCGGGCCCTCTTCCGTGTCCCTTCATCCCCCTGGGGCTTGGCATCTCACCGTGCGGCGATAACTACGACGAGCACTCTGTCGCGGCGTCCATCTCTCCTCTATTTTACCGGTGGGGTTTGGAATTATAAGCTCCTCGTCTTCTTGTCCGAAACTGAGACAGCATACATAGCGTGGCTTTCCATGAGACTCACAGTCACATGGTGATTGCACTTGGGGGCGCGCGCGCTGCTGGGCTGGGTCGATCTCTGCTGGAGCATTCTGCTCTGCAACGAGCTCGACGAGAACCCCGCGGCGCGGTTCATCCAACTGCCGCTCCCGATGGCTGGCGCCAACGGAAGGGAATCCTCGTGCGACACCGCCCGCGAGGCCGCCGCGTGGCCGAGCCGCAGCAGCTGCAGCCGCCCGGCGGGCGGTGTCGCACGTGTGACACCGCCGCATATAATTTTTTTCCGGCGCCAACGACGAGCGCTTTCTTAAGGAGAAGCCTGCATGGCCGGTCTGGGATGTCACCGGTAGCAACGGTCTGATCAGGTTCGTCGAGGTAGATTTTGATAATGGGTGTGTATAGGTATCACCTGGATATTTTCTTCTCAATAATCATCCAAATTTTGGACCGTTGGATTAGAAATCCAACGGTCTCTTTTTTTTGGAGGGGGGTAAATTTTTTTTGGAGGGGGTGTGGAGAATTTGTGGCCCTTGGATCTCTAATCCAACGGTCACAAATCTGAATGATAGTTAGAAAGAAAATATCCGAATGATGTTTATCAATACCCTTTTGATAACCCCAACCCCAAGGGAGCCGCCGGGTGGACGGTAACCACATGGCACAAGTGTTTTACCGTCTGCACCAAGGATATCCTGGTCAACCTAAGTTACACAAGTTTACCGCCTGATCTCTGGGATGACACGGCCGGGAAGCTAACATTGAACAAGCTGATTGTAGGACTGATGATGGAGATCAAAGAAGAAGGATGATCTTTGCCTCTTTTTAAACAAAATCAACATCTTTTGATTTCTTTACATAATTAGATATAAGAAGCTAATGAGATCAAATACACAATGAAAACAAGCACAAAATAGAAGCCAGTAAACTAAAAGAACAAAAAAGCAACAAATAAGCTAAAGCATCAACGGGTCGGTTTGATCGCAGTCATCACACCAGTCTAGCCAAGCCAGGGTAGTCTGACCACTTGCCATTCCAAAATAGAAAAACAACCCGCGACCAAGAATTCAAATAGACCTAGCTTCTAATCTACTCTATCAAATGATTTGAAACTTAAAACATAATTTCCTTAAGAGTGCTATGAACCTATTCTATCAATGAATCGACAAACTACCCAATAAAGTTTTGACCTTTGTCTAAAACAAGGTAGACCACATCAAAACAGAGCAAACCAAGGCAAACACCAAAAACTTACTATAGGACTTTCTAGATGGATAAAATCTAGTCATTAGGAGGTTCTTTCATTACCCACACATCCTTAGAAACTAGCAAGATAAAAAAGAAGCAAATCCAAACAAGAAAGCCAAGCAAATAAAAAACACAATGAGAAATTCATGACAAAACTCACTTAGATGAAATTTAGATATTTATTTTACTTAGAGATGAATGTTTAAAGCCACTCCATTCTTAGAGGACAGAGCTCCCTCTCCATAGAACACACACAAAGTTCGCCCCTTGAAAACCTTAACCCTAACTCTCCCTCAAAGGCCTCTCCAAAAGACTTGTCCATAACAAACTCTTCTCTCTCCTTATATATATGGAGGCTCATACCATAAAATTCTAACCAATATCTCTAGTTGGATTTCATCTACTTACATGTCGTAACTCGTTAATCCAACACCATACCGTGTTTTACACATATGCACGTTTTTCAAAGAGGCTTATCCAAAGGGCTTCGATAGTCTGAAACGTCAATCCAATTCATCAAAATATCTCTGCATGCTTTAACACTCAACCCGTAGTACCCAATGACTGGCCATCAATCTTCACGAATTTGGACTCGTCGAAACTTCTCTACATGCATTAGCCTCTTCACTTAGCGCATCACATACACCACTTCACCTCGTCGTGATCCTCGTCTCTTCTGTGCTTCCTGCTTGAACCATGTAGTCTCATTCGGGCTTACCCCGACCGTATGGACCTTAGCTCCCCACTTAGTCACAGTCCATTGCCGTTGACCGCCACTACTCTTGAAGGCACCTGCACATCCAAAGGCAAAGCAATCCGATTCCGAGTGTAAGTTCCATGCACTTTACTTATGTTAATCAAACAATGCTTCATGCAACACAACACAACTAATCAAAGGCACCCATACCGTGTACACACTCAAACCAACTCAATTCACATCATACTCTAAACCTACAGGGCCTGTCTAACAAACAATCACAGACCTGTTAGACTGCCTGACACTTCTAAATTTCATCCTGGTGATAAGGGACCAGTCTGATTGTTGCCCCAATGCCGGTCAGACCACCAGTGGTATGACTGCCATAGTTTGACCGGTTTGATCACTTAAGAGTATCAGAAAATATTTTATCTGAGATTTTGGTTAAACTCTATCTAGTTTTAGCCCAGTGCTCCAATTTGAGTGATACCTAGTGCAAATACATCCTCAAATACACATATACAAGTGTTTGATATCCAATTTTCAAAAGCCCATATAGCCAGTCTAACCACTCTATAGCCATCGATCAGACTGTTGTTGGCCGGTCAGCCTGGTTAAAACCTGGCAGCAACTCTAAAAACGAAAAGTTTTAAAATCAAAATCAAACTTCAATAAAACTCACAAATCAAAGTCAAATACTCATTATACTATAGGGTGACCTAGACATGGTAGCACACTAATCAGTGCTTCTCCAACCCTTAGCATAAACGATCCTCGTGTGTCTGACTGCTCTTAACTAGGAAGAGAAGACGCTGGAAGCACTCTCGGCCCAAAGGGTGCGCTTTCACGAGCCGACCTTTCGTCCCTGCGACTTGTCCAAGTATTTTGCACCGTCCATGAACAATGCTGAAATGCAGTGAGGAGCTGGGTGGTTCGGCCTGCATATAAATGTTCCACTCCTGAGTAGTGAACAGAGATGACGTACAGTGTGTTTATTTTTGTGTGTAACCAGATAAAACTTTGCTAAGCTGCAAAGATTGTAACATTATCCACAAAGGAATTGCAATAAAAAAACGGGATCATCATTCCACAATGCACAAGCTAAGATATTTTAGGCGACACCCTATGTATTGCCAGTTCTTGCACAAGATCCTACCGAGACCTCGTTACCGTAAGATTCTTATTAGATCCTTTCAATCTTACAACAACGTAGAATAAATTAACCTTTTTTTTTTTTTGCATGACCACATGTCATGATTTGAAAGAGTTACAAACAGGGTCTAAAGGTGAAGAGGTCTCGTTGGATTTGACAAAGAAAAAATTGGATAGTATATCTCAAGCCAATGAAACTGGGTCTCAAGGTTGGGCCTGCCAAACGCTTCTCATCGGCCAACCTGCAATTTTCTTTGTTTATTTGTTGGGCTCATCGAAACATCGGAGTCACCGTATGGGCTGTATTGGGCCCAAAGACGTATTGGATGTTGTCCAAATCCAAATAGGGAAGTCCAATACAAGTCCGACTAAAGAAAGCCCAGTATCCAATCCAAAACCAATTCCAGCTGGACACCGTCTAATCCAATCCCCTTAGGTCCGACGTCATCCAAGAGTCCCTTAAGCTAGCTTGGCCCAACAGCAGGTAGCACGGTCCAGAATTGTATTTGTATTGACATATTATCAATGAAGCACCTCACTAAAAAGATATTTGCGTCAATACCCTTTCCCTACAGAAGTTTTATGGAAAGACCCTATCTGGAAAATATTTATCGCAACAATACCCTTACACCTGTAAAAAAAATTAGAAAAAAGCCCGTCCGAGAAAAGACATAAAAAATCACCATTTTACAGTCAAAATAATTACAGAAAACCCTTCCACGTTATAAATAATTACAAAATGGGCCCTTTTAGAAATATTTCGTTACAAACATACTTCCAAAACATTACAGAAAAGGTACATGCCACAACAAATATCTAAATATTTAGTGAAACCCTCCAGGCAACCAAGCAAATAATGCTACAAAACTCACAATTAGAAGTCAACAGATCACATCCATTCTGATTCTATACGAGCATGGTTAAACATGAATGTTCCCAAAATCAGGACCAGATGAGATAAAAAAAATCCCAATGCAGGTGAAAAACAGAAGTGTAAATATGACATCCACAGCTGAAACAACATCCAGATCATCAAGAACAAAATGATCTAGAACAAAGTGTAAATATCACATTCGGGCTACTGAGCATATAGTAGAAGAAAGTGTAAAATCATATTGAAGCGGTACTAACAAATCATAAGGATAAGGAGCTAAGACACATTTACCTTGCCACAAACAAGGCATGCCCCACTTCTTTCCATATAAAGTCAATATGTGGGAGAGAACAAACAAGTATCAGCACCATGTAAGCAACAACATATCATTGGTTCTGTTCTTACCATCATCATCATCTGAGAGGTATTCTTTGAGCCAATGTATTGAGCATATCAGTGCTTCAATTGTTTCTGGGCTTAGGGAATTTTGGTATTTATCTATTGTCATACCAGCAGTACTGAATGTTGATTCAGAAGCAACAGTTGACAAATGGAATGGCCAGAAAGTCACGAGCCATCTTGGCTAGTACAGGATATTGGTCAGCATTTCTTTTCAAATAATGTTGCGGTAAGGTCACAAGCTATGCAAATGATTTATTAACCAATTAAACTCAGAGAAAAGAAAGAAAGAAAGCATCACCAACAAGAAGGATAAGTAAGATAAGAAAAAGAATAAATGGCAACCATGAACCAAATCCGGTTAATTCAAATGGCAGGCAATTAGTAACAAAGACCGTGTGTGTAAATAAAAGGAAATTAGTAACAGTATGCGAGGACCAGGTGTGCACAATGACAGGGATATTTAAGGTAAAATGCACAATGACAGGGATATTTAACGTAAAAGGTAAATCATATAAGCTTTGGTTTACAAATGTAATTTGTTCCGGTTGAAGTTCTCACCTTAAATCAATACACCAAATATTGAGAGGTAAGCCTTAAAGTACAGTATTTTAAGTGGTGATAATAACAATGTTCCAACAGATCCATGGTTCAAATTTCTACAAATCAAACCATACAATTCCTAGTTCCTACCACAGCTACTTGTGTGTGACAAGATTTTGCATTTAGCAACTGTAAATGATTAAATTTACAAGCTAGCTGCTGTTCATTACGCATCGAAATCACAGACGCACAACCATTACTTACAATTGAACACTCCAAAGTACGAAATACTTGGTAAATCATAGCTAAAGATCCTTAAGTTGTGGCACAGCAAAGCACATCACTCCCATAAATCTTTATTCTTCAAGCTGCAGTTCGTCACGTCTATACTCCGTATTCCAAATCTACAAACACTGAGTTTACTACTATGATAACCTTCTACACAACTAGGAACCCAAAGAACCCAAATTTTCCAGCTAAAACTAGCTCAGATTGATCAGCAGAACAAATATTCGAAGACGAGCATTCATCATCTACAATACGTCAACGTGAAACAGCTCGGGCATATCTTCCAGGCCCAAGAGACCAAACAAGTACCTAGAAGACGAAACGGTTGAGGAGAAACTGAACAGCGGGGAAGAAAGCGACGAGGAAGGGGAGCACAGCGAAGTCGCCGTACGCCGGGTAGGCCTCCGCCTTCCAGTTCAACGGCTACGACCCTAAGAGGAGCTCCTCGCGCACGAATTGCAGGACGTCGGTGGGAGTAGAGGCCGGCGGCAAAGGTGGCGGGAGCTAGGGTTTCTGTCGTGACAGTCGCTGGAGATGGAGAGGTGGAGAACGTCGAGCGAGTAGTGAATGGAGTCCAATGAGGCCCAATGGATATCGGAGCATTAGGTATTACTGTCCAAATGGGCCTAATGCTTATTGGACCTCAGGATGATGGATGTCTATATCCAAATAGACCCTGTCCATTTAAGTTTAAAGCATACTTTTGGATTAATAGTTTATGGTTTAAATATTTGAATTTTAGTTATCGTGAGAGATAGTATATATAGAAAAATAGTCAAATATAATTTTGGTCGGTATAACTGAACTCAGTACATTTTTACTATAATTTTTCTATTGACATCATCTTAAATAAAGTACCACGTAAAAAGCTAGTTACTGTATACAATACGAGCATAATTTAGTTTTAAACCAAACCGAACCGACCATATGTCTAATCGGATCTTGGACAGGCCTATATCCAATCCCACTTCTAATTGGGCTTAGTTGGGCCTCAGCACTGCTTCGCACGTCCGCTTCTTACGTCTCCGATTCCGAAGCAGAAGTTACCGCGATCGACCATCGATGGCGCTCGCCGCCGCTCGCCGGCGTCTGTGGCGCGGGATGCGGACTGCGGCCGGCGAGGATCCGGACGCCCGCCTGCTCGCGCGCCTGGTTTCGGAGTCGGAGTGCCGCGTAAAGGCGACCATGGAGGAGGCGAGCTCCTCGGCGCCGCACCGCGACGGAGCCTTCTGGGAGCCCCTCGCCGCCGCCCTCCTCCGTGCGTCCTCCCCGGCCAAGGCGCACCTCGTGAGCCCCTCCTCCTTCCCGGTTCCGTCACTGGAGTCGCTGTGTGGTTTTATTTAGTTCTGTTGTTGCGGCAGAGAAAAAATTCGCCCCTTCCCATGGGCCAGAATCAGATCTGCAATGCATATGGCAGTAGCATGTTTTAGCTTGTAGTAACGCCTATTGCTCTGTAATGACTCGATAGCGTGGGGATCAAATCACACAAATTCAGTAGCAGTAGTTGGATAAATTTGGGTAACTTGGGAGATTGAGGTGAGGGATCAGAGAAAAGGGGATGAGAACTAGAGAACGGCAGATGAGAAAAGGGGATTAACTTTCATTCATTCGATAGTCTCTGGAGATACATTAGTTTGGCCTTTAAGCTCTCATACTCACACTGACCCCCAGGCCCCATTGTCCATGGACTATGACTACAAACTCAGTTACAATTGGACTTTTATCCCATTGCCTGGCCCTACTGTCAGCTACTCATAGCTCCGTTTGATTGCAGCACCACGCTAGCTTCTTTTCCAATTCCAACTTTAACCCTGTCAGTCTCTATGGTTGCATCTGCAGGTGCGACACTACCGCCGGGCCCCGGCGAAAATCTGCTTGTCCCCAAGCATGTTCCATTACACCCTGACCATTGCCATCTATATTCATGAAGTTGTAACCATTACTGAAGATAACCTTCTGTACGCAGTCACTGATCAAGAAAGCGTCTTTGAACACTATGTATGGCATCAGTTTCACATAGCATATGTGTACTGAAGTATTGACTGCTTGGGTGAAGTACACCTTGTCCTCACTGAACAGCTGCTCTATTAGCTTTTCGTCCCTCCAAAGCTGTCCAAGAAACACAATTGGGACATCATTGTCTGATTGTCTCCCTAAAGCAATATATCAGTAGTATTCCTAGTGTTGGTGTAGTACTCAGGGAGTTGGACAGATTCACCTCCCTTTAGTTCACTAGTAATGCCATCAAATGCAAACACTTGGTAATCTAGCCTAATGTGCCCAATGTCCATAGTTCTGATTTCAAGGTTCCTGCTACTCTAGGCACTACTCGTTGTTTCCAATTCATCAACACTTGAGCTTGCTCAAATAGCAGGGCATTGTCTGAACATTGCCCTGTCATGCCAAATTGATGTCCTCGGTACAGCACAACCATCACAAAGACCACCAGAAGAGCCCTTATGCTTTCAGAATTAAGCCGTTGAACACCCGGATCCCAAGGCCTTCGCAGAAAAAAAAATCCGTTTGATTGAATTGGGCTAGTTGAATTCTCATTATATTGTTATTGGAACAGCATTACCTTGTTTGTGGTACCAATCACTTGGTCAATGAGCTTCTCAGATTTAATTGTACTACTATCTGGTATCATTATTTCCATAGCAATAGCAATTGGGCGTGGCAATTGGATCACAATAGGAATTGAGGATGCCCAACGTACTACCTCTATCTCGGTTAAGAAGATGAACCTGAACACACCAGGGTCCCATGGCCGGTTGATAGACAAGCTAACTAGTGTTACTTTCTCGCCATCAGCAATGTGTTATTTTCATGGAGATAGTGGCTTTGCTTCCTGGACTGAAATCACCCCTCCCCCATGGTGGCATTTCCCTGAACACATGTTGCACACTACCAATTTCACAATCCGAGGACAGCCAACCATCGTCGTCGATGCACCGGGTGTCTTGGTCACCCCCAGCTTGAGTGGGTGCCCAATGTCGCTTGCAGTTGTGGCCGCAACATACGCACCACACGGTCGCTCTTGCCATGGTGGTCCGTGCATGCACCACCCACTAATGGGGGTTGTTCGCTGCTTGACCCCCATAGTCAAAGGGCTTGTCACAGTGACCGGTTGGAGCCACACATTGAGATGCTCTAGTGATAGCTGCTCCTGGTGCTTGCCATCTTGTGGCATTTCGATGAATACAAGGTGGTCATCACCCACAACCAGAGTTGCCACAACCGTGCAGCGGATTTATCTCCAAATTCAGAACTCACCACACATGGCTTTGGTTGTTGTAGGCCCTTGGTGATCTCCTCACCCATCGATAGGTGGCCAACTTCATGAGGCATTTCGTCGAACACCTCAAAGGCGCTGCTCCCAGGTTGTTGTAAGCTGTCGATAAACTCCTCCTTGAATGGTGGTAGCAGCCTTGGCAGTTTGCACATGCTCTCCTCGGCTCCCACCACCTCCTTGGTCTTCTCCTCTAGTACTTTGGCCTTGCGAGGCATTTCATCGAACACCTTCTTCTTGAGCTCTACCCCTCCTTGACCCGAGCCAACACCGTTGCGCGAGTGAAGCTGCTTGGGGATTGCGACTGCACTGCTGCATGGATGTCCTCACGCAAGCCCGACACGAACATGCCCGCAAAGAACTTCATCTCTAAATTGGTGTTGAAATCCAACAGAGGGTACATGCTCGCCTCAAATGCCGCCTTGTACTCGGCCACGCCCTGTCTGCTTCAACTCTAGCAACAAGCACATATGTCTGTAGTACTCGCCCATGGTCTCCCTCTGCTCAGCACACATATGCTCGAATACCTGGTGTGCAGCCTTCTTCTTGCTGCCGCGACTAAGAATGAGCTTCTACTGGGAGCCTTCTTGGACGATTTCCTTCACGGATCCAACCTCGGGCTGGAATCACGGTGCTCAGAGAGAACACCAACCCTTCCCTTGGAATCACAGATCGGGCGAGCGGAAGTGAAATTGAGGGGCTATGACGCGGTAGCGTGGGGATCAAATCACACAAATTCAGTAGCAGTAGTTGGGTAAATTTGGGTAACTTGGGAGATTGAGGAGAGGGATCAGAGAAAATGGGATGGGAACTAGAGAACGGCAGATGAGAAAAGGGGGATCAACTTTCATTCATTCGATAGTCTCTGGAGATACAGTAGTTTGGCCTTTAAGCCTCTCATACTCACACGGACACCCAGGTCCCATAGTCCATGGACTATGCCTACAAACTCAGTTACAATTGGACTTTTATCCCATTGCCGGGCCCCACTGTCAGCTGCTCATTGCTCCGTTTGATTGCAGCACCACACTAGCTTCTTTTCCAATTCCAACTTAACCCTGTCAGTCTCTATGGTTGCATCTGCAGGTGCGACATGCTCTGCACGCTTGTGGTGCATGGTTATATTATGTGATGAGCAAACTCTTCGAATGCTGATATGATCAATGAGTTACTCTTGTAAATACATTGGTGCAAGATTCTTTTGCAGTTTTACGTGATGGATTTACTTTTGTGTTCGTAATGAGAGGTCTTTGTTTTGCGAACTAACATGGTACCAACATTGAACCAGGTCTTGGAATGGAAGCTAGAGAAGCTCCTGAAGGAAGGGGTTCATAACTGTGAACCCTACTCAACGATCATCCGTTTCTGTGGAGAGACAAGGAATGCAGCACTTTCAATGAGAGTATTAGAGTGTGTGGAGGCACAGGGAATTCAACTGAACACTGGCATTTTGAATTCCCTTGTTAATGCTTTCTTGTCAGTCGGAGACCTCCTTGCTGCAATGACCTTGTACGAGGCTATGGAAGGCATAGAGGACTGCAAACCTGACTCTATTACATATGATGCATTCATATCTGCATTTTCGCGGCTTGGAAGCGGCCATGCTATGATGAGCTGGTACTTGGCCGCAAAGAATGCAGGATTTACTCCAAGTATTCAAGCTTTCGAATCTTTGATCACAGGGTTCGTTAGGTTGAACAGGCTAGATGATGCCGAGATGGTGTTTGATGAAATGGATTCCTTTGAAATTATGCCAAACTTTGCTATTTTGGAGGCCAAGCTTGAGATGCTTTCTAGAACGAAGGAGGCTAACAGGGTTAAAAAATTGATAAAATCTATTAGTGGTGGCAACTGGGAGTTGAATAAATCTGCAGTTGAGAGGTTAACAAGATTATGCCTGGATGGAGGCGAAGTTGATGCAATGGAGCAGCTGCTTTCCCTAATACAAACGGGAGTGCACTTGAGATCTGTAACACAACTGCATTGTGGAATTATCAGGTTCTATGCTAGTGCAGATCGCTTGCGAGATATGGAGCATGCAATTTGCCGGATGTTGGATAATGGCATGATCTTTATGTGCCCGGAGGATGTTGAGGCTGTTATCTGTTCATATTTTCGTCACAAGGATTTTGATAGGTTGGATTTGTTCTTAAACCGCATCCGAAGTTTGTACAAGCTCACCCGTTCAACCTATGATATATTGGTTGCTGGATATCGGAGGTTTGATTTACATGGAAGGCTTGAGTCAACCATAAAAGATATGAGGGAAGTTGGATTAGCATGAGCTCCCAAAGACTGTGTATGCACTGTGGCTTCATTTGTTTGATATGTCCAGAAGCCATCAACTCCTGGGTTGAAACCTGTTGCAAATGATCCCATTCAGATTCTTTGCCTAGTTTTAGCGGGTTTAGGACAGATCACAGACACATATAAAGTATCATGTCAGATCATTGATGGTGTGTGTGTGTGCATATGAGAAGAAAAAAGTTACCTGGGCATCATGCTTGGTACTGTACACGTATCTATTTAGCCAAGATGCCACCAAGCTTTAGAAGCCGCGGAGGTTTCTTTAGTGAAAACAGGAATTAACCCTGAGTTTGCAGAAGACATTACACTCAGAAAGATGATCAGTGAGAGGTGGATTGGGCTGAATAATTTTTAGCTGCCTGACATGTCATTTAGGTACGTGTGTGTTATATCTAGCTTCTCTGAGGTGTTATCATATTTCACCTTTTTAGGCCTGAAGTTCTTACAGCAAACCCTCCTGTATCTAAGGTGTAATCTGAAATTTATTACTGAGAATTTAAGATAGCCTCTTGTCCAAAGTCATATGCTGAAATATTGAATGATTCACTTGCATTCTTTTCGGCCCTGTACAGTATTCAACAAGCCTCACTTAACCAAATTAGCAATTTTACCAAAGCCGGTAAGATACACTACACTTTGATACTGCTAAACCCTCTGACATAGTCAACCAGTAGGAAGATAAGATGGCCTGATGTGAGCTGTATGACCCTGGATTTTCTCAACTAACTATAATCAGAACACACAATCTGTTACAAGCTATGTGAGTAAATGTACATTTCCTAATTCTCTTGTTCCCTGTCTCTCTCTCCCCCTCCCCCCTGCACTTTAGGGAGAGCAAATGTATTCATCTTTGTTCTTGAAGTTTATGCTCTTTCTACAATTGTGCCATTTCCTAACTAGCGTGTCTTAGCTGCTAAGGTCTTTAAGGTCTTCTAATGGGTGGTCCAAACCTCATGTGGCAAAAGTCCTTAACTGTCCCCACGTTGGTTGTCCCTCATCACGTTCCAACTGAAAATACCATTGCTGTGCTGAAAATACCATTGCTGTACGATGTTGATCAGATGATAGGATGCCAGCCAAACCTTATTACCCTCCTCAGTTCTTTGCCCACTGAAACTGTGCACATCTGTTTAACCATGAGAGAGGATCTGCAGTGCCGTCGTACATCGGAAACTTAAGAGTTTGTGGTATCTCGGTGCGCTTGAGTGGGAAGGATTATAACTGGTGGCCATATGGTGATGAGCGAGAATCAAAAATTGTTGTGGCAGGGATGGCTGTGGAAACGAAAATTGGGTGCTGCCGATGAATGTTGTGGTATGAAGTTTGCTGCCGAAGCCTCGTATACGGGGGTCGAGGTCATCGGTGGTGTGTATACTACGGCGGACGCATCCACCAGCGAATGCGCGGTGATCAAGGCCCTGCTCGGTTGGGCTGAAAAGTTGTAGCTTATGGCTGAAATTGCATTGTAGCGGCTGAAATTTTACTGTAGCTGAAGTTGGTTATTTAGCGTAATTAAATTTAAAAAAAATTAAAAATAGAAAAAAATATGTTAACTCATTATAAACAACGCGAACGAATACGGAAAAAAGAACCAGTAAAAAAGCTCAAAAAAAGGCAAAAGTTCAGAAAAAGACGAAATTTATGAATAGTGAAAAATAAGCCAGAAACTGAAGCTGAAATAAGCGGGGAGCGTTGAAGAGCCAGTGATTGTTGTGGGAGTTGATGTCGACGATGGTATTGACAGCTAGCGCTGGAAAAAATATCGAGCCTCACGAGCCACTTGGACTCGAATAGGGGTGGAAACGAGCTGAGCCGGCTCGAGCCAAGCTCGGTCTGGCTCGGGTGAACAGTAGGCTCGGCTCGGCTCGTTTCCGAAACAAGCTACGCGAGGGGCTCGGCTCGGCTCGAAATGAGGCTCGAGCTGGCTCGCGAGCCCGAATGGCTCGAAGTTAACAGAGGCACAACAGAGCAGGCACATTCACAGACAGAGTGTAGAGTAGCAGACACAACAGAGAGCATTAACAACAAGCATTTCACAAGCATTCAGACAGACAGAGAGCATTAACAACAAGCATTTCACAACAGCATTCCCACTGAGCAGTTCACAGAATCAGTAGCAGCAGCAGTTCAAGTGTTCAACAGCAGGGAGCAGCAGCAATTCACACAGAGAGGCAGTCAGGCAGAGAGCACTTCAGTTCACAGACAGAGTTAAATGTACATTTCACAAGCATTTCACAACAGCAGGGAGCAGCAGCAATTCACAGCAGCAGTTCAAGTGTTCAACAGCAACAGGCAGTAGTCTGCAGCAACCAGCAGTAGCACTTCAGTAGCAGAAAGAAAAGAATGAAAATAAAATTGGTGGAAGCATTACCAGACACTAGCTGCTCTCTACGACGCTTTTAGGAAATGAAATGGTTTGAACATCATCCTCTTCATCTTCTTTCTGAAAAGATATATAATATTGAAGTTAACATAAGCAAAAATAAAATAGACAAATATTGCATTACAAATGAACCTACCACAACTATAGGAGATCTCATGTCATCATGTGCACTATTTGAACTTGAGGAGTCCACATCAATATCATCCATGTCCTCATCCATGTCTTCACCACCATGAACATCACCACCCAAAGCCTCCCAATCCACATCCTCACTCGATGACTGCAATAAAATATTGCAATAATAGCTGTTAGATATCTTACATTAAGACTGCAGTTAATAGTTGTTAGATGTCTTACTGTCAACTACAATGTGACTAGGTAAATTCATCTATTCACATAGCAAAGTTTTTTTTTTACTTTAGACTAGACAACTACTGAAACTGTTTGACTGAGCTTTCTGGTTTCTAGACAACAATTTGGTGTTAAATTGTCTTGGACATGCTACACATGTATAATTCTATGGTTATAATTTTCTAAAGCATGTGGACCTATTGCTGGCCCAATTTAGACTTGGTGGATATTGTACCTAGGAGCCGAATTATTTCAGCATTCAACTTGCTATACAACAAAATTGGATGTATACAACAATATACAGCCAGATCCACAGGGTCTTTAATAAACAGCAGGATTACAATGGAAGCATGCGCATATACATGTTCGGCGAGGTCAACCATTGCACAACTCAACAAACAGCACATAAACCATGCGCATAAATAGCAGGACACTTCTATGCACTAAATAGAGACTAGAACCATTGCACAACTCAACAAAATAGGAGCAAACTCACCGAGGCTGCTGGTCCGGCGAGGTCAGGAGGCAGCTGGGAGCTGTGGTGTCCACCGGCACCGCTTACCGTTGCACGCTCGCCCGCTACTGCCGAGGGGGAGGCCCCGACGTCGACCGCCTTCGGCTTCTTCCCTCGAGCACGAGACTTCAAGCTCCGTTCGCGGCCCATGCGCGTCGGTTGGAGGAGGCCACGGCGGATGGAAGGACGCCGCCCTCGCTTGGGGACGATGGAGCTTGGGGAAGGACGGCAGCCGCCAGCCGAGCGCGTGGGGAAGGACGGAGATCGGGCGCGGGGGGACGGACGGCGGCCGCGCGCGGGTGGAAGGACGGCGATTGCTCGCGGGGGAAAGACGGTGGCCGCGCGTGGGGGAAGGATGGCGGGCGCACACGGGGGAAAGACGGCGTCGGCGGCCGAGCGTGGGGGAAGGACGGCGGTCGGCCGATCGCCACGGTGGCCGCGCGAGCGACCGGGTTAGGGTTAGGGTTGGCCCGACCGAGTGAGTGAGTGACCGCACTCGCTTTCCAGATCGATCGATCGCACGACACCGCACTCGCTTTCGACTGGGTGACTGGGCCGACCGGGCGACTGGGGACTGGGCTGCTCCTACTCGTGGGCCAGCTCGCACGAGCCAACGAGCAGCTCGCGAGCGGCTCGAGCTCGGCTCGTTTTTTCCCCGAGCTACAGACCGGGCTTGGCTCGGCTTGAAACTTCTCGAGCTCGAGCCGAGCCGGCTCGCGAGCTTCAAGCCAATTGTCCACCCCTAGACTCGAAGTCAGCTCGAGCTCAGAATATCACCCTACGAGCCAAGCCTCACTTTTGGCTCAGTGCATTAATGAGTTGAGTCTAGGCTGCTCGCGAGCGGCTCGGGAGCTCGATCGAGCCAGGATGCAGCCACTGCCCACCCAACCTAAGTCTTCGCGACTTCGCGAGACCACGATTGAGCCAAGATGCCGCCGCTCCATCTCCCTTCTTCCCACCGCCACCACTCCTCCCCTACCATCGTTGCTCCGTCTCTCTTCTTCCCATTGCCATCGCTCCTCCACCACCGCCGTTGTCCCCTCTTCTTCCCAGCGCCGCCGCTCCGTCTCCCCCACCACCGCCCCTTCTCCCAGTAGCCCACCGTTCGTTCTCCCCATTCAACGCCTGCCAATCCGCCGCTGTCCCCCGTATCTCTCCCGATCCGCCACCATTGCAGGATCTAACCATACCCGTCCCCGCGGCCTCTGGATTCGACGTCCCTCCGTCTTCCTCCGCCCCCACATATCTCCTCGCCCGCTGGCCGCCCCCCCATCTCCCTGCTCGCCACCGTCCTTCATGCTCCCCGCTCACCGCTCTTCCTCCTCCCCTCTCCTGTGATTGCTACACCATCGCCGAATAGTGGTATATGTATTGTCCTTTTTTGTGCATGTTGTAAGTTTTCTTCATTTATGGTTAAGGAAATTTCATGATTGCTACTTATCTAAAGAACTGAATGAGAGCTAGATAACTTATGTCCTTTATTGTATCAGATCTGTCCCTGTGTATTTAGTTCTTCATTGCTGACAGTATGTTCTTTACCCACAAGATATAGAGGGGCATGACCGCATGAGCAAAAGAATTTGACGTGCTCTAAGTAACATCAATTAGTCGTCTTACAAAAAAAGTAACAAATATTGTGCAGTGTGTAGAATATATGGATGAAATATTGGAGTGGTGTAAATGATTTCTATTTTTCACTGGTCAATTTTTGAACCTTGCCGATGTGATGGATACATGTTGCATTCTTAATCTTATCTCTTATTGTTCTTTACCCACAAGATCTTTACATCTTCAAAATTCAGAAATGGACCCCAATATCAATTGAATCCATGAAATGCACTGCCAACCTAATGCCACCTGGCATAGTGTTCTTATGCAGAAATCATGTGATGTCAGTATTTGTTAAGCAAGATCTTCTAGTTTGGAGGAAATAGTCTTGACCTTGTAGAGCCAAGAAATAGGAAATGTTTCTTCTATTAACAATTATCTGGGCTTTAAAGGCATAGCCGAAATCTGAATTATCTCAGCTTTAAAGGCATAGCTGGTATTTGAAGTCATATTATTTTATTTAGTTATTTCCTTAGATTTTTTTGGTGTGCTAGATGTACTTTAAGTTACTTTGGATAAGGCTTGTCCAAATAGAACACACTTCAATCGTGCATGCTTATGCTTGTGACCTGATCAGTTCTAAATCTGTGAGCCAAACCATATACGGCTTGTGAGCCAAACCGAGACGGCTCGAGCCTACATCCGAGTCGAGCCGGCCATTTGGCTCATTACTTTAATGAGCCGAGCCGAGCTCGGCTCCAGCTCTATTGGCAGCAATCCAGGCGCTGAGGAGGAGACCTGACTCCAGCGCTGCAATTTTTGCGTTGGTGGCGATGCTCTGACGAGTTAAATCCGCGATCTTAGATTTCATATCTGCGTTTTGTTGGACAATCGCTTGAAACATTGCACTCACCGAGCTTTCATCATCCCCGGAATCAGAGCCAGTCATCTTTGATACCAAGTTGTTAGTGCCTATGGATCTCAAATCGTGCTGATGGGCGACTGGACGACGTGGACGGCCACCCCGTCGTCGGCCAGGCATTGCTGGAACCTGTGAAGCCAGCAGGTGGGTGGGAATACAGGGAAGAGGTGACAAACTGGAATCTCTTTGTTTCCGTCTACCAAAACAATCGGCAACCTTAGCTTTATATAGGTGCCTTTTACAAAACCTATTCCGATCCAAACTCATAACCGCACAAGATATACTCGGAAGTCCTGCCTAAAGATAGAATTTAACCTCTAACTTGCTAAAAAGAACTCTAACTAGATACAAACTCAAAAGGTTACTATATGAATTCATAATCTAATCCTTTCTCCGGCGTTGATAGACTATGACATTAATGATACAGCAAAAGCAACAACTTGGGTGGTCCATCTGATCTTGATAGGGTTTGTCCGCTCTTGTCCATGATGCTGCAGACGCTTTACCAAACTGGGTTCCCCTTTTGTTAGGCACGATTCTTTGAACTTGTATAATTGTTGGTTTTCCTTTTTCCCTTTTAAATTGCTTCTGTCAGCTATTTGGTGTTCTTTATATGCCAAACTGTTCACTTTTGTTTGCAGCTTGATCTGAAATTTGCTAAGATGTATACATATGTAGTATGAGACCAATAAGGAACAGTATACCAATTGCAGTCTTAAGTCTTAATCCTTTATATGAAACTGTGAGTTTTGCAGCACGGTAATCAACAATCCGATATGCATCAACTAGCAATGGTGTGCAGAATTAGGTGAAAAAAAGAAGATAATATGCACTCTGGATTTAAATGAAATATAATTGAGATTATTCTGTCCATAACTTCAGAGTCCAGCAAAGTAATCACTACTTGTGTTCATTACTTTGTATTATATGTGGATGGTTGATATTAAAGAAACAAAAATGGACCAACTTGGATGCAGAGAAGATAAAATAGTTTTTGACATTTGACGGAGTAATATTTTTGCACTGAAGGAAAATGACAATAAAGAGTTCAGATTAAAGATACTTATCTAGTAATTGTTATCCAGCCAAATAATTCTGGTATTTTTGACCTGTCATAATTTAACACTTCAAATTCCATGTGAGAACGAGAGGCAGATGTATATTCTTTGGGAGTTATAGAATACTAGGCTTTCACTGACTTCAGTTCAGCTAGTTACAAAAGAAAATAGCAAGTATAGATAGAATAACACACAAAGAATCAAAGGATTTGTAAATAGAAGTTTCTTGAATCACGGGGGGGAAAGGAATATGGATCGTCAAGTGACATTATCTTATGGTATAGCGAAGCATATTGCCTAAAACTATCAATTCATTTTCAGTTTTGTATGTTCCTAAGAGAATATCAGTGCTGTGAAATTTTCTGTATTCAGTTTGGTAATGCAATATTGCAATTAGCGAAGAACCAAGTCGTACTAGAATAATTATTGTAGTTAGAACTAACAGACACTTGGCCGCAGACCATGGGCCATTGAAATAGGACAGATTTGATGAATCCATGTGATATGCAGCACCAACCAAGTGGTCCTATTTGCAACTGACATTCAGAAAAAAGGTAGAAAATGACTGACCAAATCTGGCAAATGTTACTCTGATCTAATCCGACTTGCATCAAGGGACCAACCAAGAGAAGGATTTCTCACAATTTTATCTACAATTTACATTTGCCTTCAAGGAAACCAAAGAGAAGTTACAAACTTACAATAGCTTCTTCCATAGGAACAGAGAGCAGAAAGAACCCATCTTTACCCAAAAACAAAGATGGCAAGACATTACTAGATAGATCAGATGAACAATTAGCACGCACACACACTATTCCTCCACTGGTTTTACTGTACAACCACAGGTCTTCCACTAATCTTTCTTCCTTCATTGCAGCACCTCCAAACCCCGTCTTCGCCTTCGTCGCTGCCTTCACCACCTCCACGTCCCTTCGGCACCGTCACAACAAGCTGCCCGTTCACGTACCCAGCCACCGCCATCGCCGGACAGCTCGCCTCAGGCAGCCGGGACCTCCACTTGCCAAGCTCCATGTCGTCATCATCATGACCCTCATCGCTGCCTCCGGCCCCAGCCTGCACCACTACCTTGACAATCCCAGGATGGATCCTTACGGTGCGCACCCGCACCACGCCGGTGCCCAATGCGCTCGCCACGACAAAGTGGAAGGCGTCAGGGCCCTCAAACACCGCGACGTCGGTGTCCGCCGGGAGCGGCAGCTCGAGCACCTTGCTGTACACGTGCGGCAGCCGCCGGAGGTCCTTCTTGCCGCTGCAACCGCCGGTGGGCGATGGATGGATCCTCATCTGCTCGCAAACAAATCAAGAACTCCAAAAGGGAAGCTTTTTTTCCTTCCTTGGTTCCTTTCTTGGTGTCTCCTTTTCTTGGTGGTATGGACAGGTGAAGGGTAGAGATGATGGGATTTATAGGCTGCCGAGAGTCTAAAGGCTGAGGTGTCACAAGGTTCTTGACGTGCGGGGATGATAAGCCCAAGACGGGGATCAGGAGGAGGTGGCGGTGAATGGAGATTTGGAGACGGTGATAGGAGACCAGTGTGGTGTGCGTGTCTGCTCCGTGCCTGTGCCTGTCTGTCTGTTCTTTCTGGTGTGCTGCGGGCGGGACGACGGGTGGGCACATCACGCACGCGCGGTGGTGGGCTCCGGTGGCCTTGAAGATAAGGGCGGTATTGGCGTTTCTCGTCAATCCTAACAACCAAACATGGGGCTGCTGCAACGGTTTCAGAGGTTAGTCCTCTTGGCATCCGTGTGCTGCGCTCCTTTCCGGTCAGGAATTCTGGGCGTGGCTTTGCCTCCGACCAAAACGGATTTTAACTTTTGGCTAAAATAGGTACGGTTGTCATCTAAAACGTTTAATTAAAAAAATAAAGAAATATAAAAAATTCTTAACAGACAACACAAAGAAAAAAAAGGAAAAAAGCTACATTCAAAAACTAACACATTCAAAACATCTTCTGATTTCTAAAAGTTAGAAACCAGAAACCAAAAATCATCTTATATAGACCTGATTATGGCAGTTTTTACCCGCAAACAAGTAAGATACCAGGATGAATGGACGGTAGTTGCATTGGAAGCTTCTCGTGCTCGAAGAAATCCTCCGTCCTTAATGGAGCAAGCAACTTATGGTGCAGGACTGCAGCCTGCAGGTAACGTTCGTCCTGCATGGCATGACAAGGTATTTCTCGACGGTCAGATACGGCTCGGCGCCTTTTGAATTTTTAGCGGATTTAGTGTTATTTACGGCGGTATTTATAAACTAGTCATATGCGGCAATGCACGGAGACGACGCGTGGGCACCTACCACCCTGTGAGCAAATAGCAGACGCTTGCCACCCACCCACGAGATAGTAGGCGCCTACCGCCCGTCCACGGGATACTGCCTAAATTTGCAATTTTACATCATGTTTGTTCAAAATTTTAAATATAGCAAATAAGGTAAAAAAATTACGAAATTTTATGCATAGACTCCTAACACAACGCACTTCATTGTGTAATTTTTTACAATTTTATCCCATATCGCTCAAAAATTTGTATAATTTTGATATTTGTAGAAATTGTTACATATAACAAACGAGCTCCAAACATTATAAAATTTATGTGGAGTCTCCCAACATAGTCGGCCTAATTGTGTATTTTTTTTAGAATTCTATGTGCTCCAAATTTATTATGTTAATTCATGATAATTTAATTGTAATTAGCGATATGCGAGGAGGGATGTCCCCCCTTGGTGTTGTCCCCTTGCCCGCAGAAATGACAGTCTGTCCATACTGTACCCCTTACCCTCTCTCTTCTTCGGACATGTATTGGCTTGACATACTGGCCCCCCTCGCACACTCCCTCGCCCGCACAAATGTTAGTCTGGCCATGTTGCCCCGCCTCGCCCGCTCCCTCATGCACACATATGTCACTTTTACCATGCTATCCCCTGTCGCCCGTGGTGGTGCATGTCGACAACGCGTCCATAATTTCCAATAGCAACATACCGGATTCTCATTTCAGTCGCTTCAAATATAGAGCTCTCACAATCGCTCATCGCTCATCTAAACTGTGTTTCACTTCTTGTAGGAAGAAAAACCTTCTGCGTTTCACTTCATGCCAGCCTATTTAAGGAGATCAGTGCATACTAGAGTTGAGAAAGGAACATTCCGTTAGGAGAACGGGTGACAGAAATTCTAAGGAAAAAATACAGGTTACCAAGATCCTTCATAGCAAACTTTTGATGAAGGGAGTGAGTGATGCTAGTGAGGAGATGAGAATATGCAATAAGAATTATGTCATCGACATAGAGAAATAAAAATGCAAATTCATAACCATATTCAAGAACAAAAAGAGATACATCAAAGTGAGACATAGAGAACCCGATAGTGCAAATATAGGATGCAAATTTCATGTACCAGGCATGTGGTGTTTGTTTAAAACCATAGAGGGACTTATGAAGTCAACAGACATGAGAGGGGCATGAGAGACCAATAAACCCAACCAATTGTTGAGAGTAAACAATCTCATCAATAGTCCCATAAAGAAACACGTTCTTGACATCCAATTGATGGATTGGCTAAGAACGAGAGGTGGCAATGAAAAGAGCAATCCTGATGGTGGCCAGTTTAACAATAGGGCTAAAAGTTTTGGCAGAGTCTACGTGGGGCTATTGAGAAAACCCACGTATGACCCACCTATCTTTATAGCGATCAAGAGTGCCATCAGGATGTAACTTGTGCCAAAAAAAACCAATTTGCTAGTGACAATGTTCGTGACAGGAGGGGAGAAACAAGGGACCAAGTCCCATTCTGAAGCAAGGTAGTGTACTCATCCGTCATGGCCTAAAGCCAGTGTGGATCTTTGAGAGCACTTTTGTATGTCTTAGAAATGGGCAACAGTGGCGAGTGGAGGATGGAAAGATTCAATCAATCCACTGGTGCTACATAACCTAATTTTGCTCGAGTCACCATGTGATGGGGGCTTGTATGTGGATAGGCAACAGGAGCTCCTAGAGAAGCGACGAGGGGTGGCAAAGGTGGTGGCATCAGTGTCTCACGTAGTGCAGCTGAGGTGGAGGTTGGAGCCACAGGCCCTCGAACTGAATGAGATGGCTGATGTGCCACGGGAGCAAAAGGAATGAGCTAAACAGGAGAGACAAATGGAGTAGTAGTAGCAATGTCAAGAAGAAAATCAAGGGAAGAGTGGTTGGTTTATGGAGAGATGAAAGTGGAGAATGGAAAGGCAGTGTCGAAGATGACATGACAAGAGATGATGATCAGTTTGAGAGGAAAGCTCAAGACAGTGACATCCTTTATGATTCGTGGGATATCCAAGAAAGACACAAGATGCAAAACACGGAGCAAGCTTATGAGGAGCAGTGACCAATAAATTTGGATAGCATAAACATCCAAAGACCCACAGATGCACAAGTTTAGGAGGTGTGCCATGCAGGGCTTCATACGGTGTAGAGAATGGAAGAGTGTGTGTAGGGTGCTGGTTGAGGAGGTATGTAACGCCCCCGTTTCCAGGGGCGCGTACGGACACGGCACCCCGCAACTATTCACGCAGGAACAGTTATGGAGTGTCGCGCAAGAGTATACCATTGCATGCCTACAACAAAAGTTCAGCATATATTTCACATACGGATTAACATCCATTTTCAACAGCGGGGCGTGCAAGCCCAAAGTATAATTACATTACAGAAGCTCCAAGATCCGCTTGAGCGCGGCCAAGACCTAAAGCCACGGATCCTCGCCGAAGAAGCGACCTTCCGGGACTTCCTCAATGGGGAGGCAAACACCTTCGTCTTGATCCTCTAAAGAAGGGCAAAAGCAAGCCGTGAGCCAATCAACCGGCTCAGCAAGTCCCAAAGGGACCCTAACTTATTACATGCACGGAACATCAAAGGAAGGGAGTATACTTGGTTTATTAATTTGAGTGGATGCAGTTTTATTTGCAAGCATTTTTAGAAGACGGACCCAAAACTACTCCTCAAGAACTCAGGGGTTTTTCAACAAGAGTTCATTAACCAACCTAAACAAGTTAAACATTTACAAAACTACTTAAGCTTTGCGGCTGGAATCACCCAAGTGACACAGCTCCAATAACCGGGAGCACGGCGTATTCGAATACCATTTATTAGACTCTGCAGAGTTTGCTCAGTTTTACCCACACGATCCCTTAACTCCCGCGACAGAGTTAAGAAAGCCATGTCGTTTCACTGCTCAACTCTTTATATAGGCTCTACCCGGTAGAATTCACTCGGGTCTGGCTCGCTCACACACACACACACAAAGAAAAAGAAAACGGTGCCGCTTCGAGTGAACTCTACCGTTGTTAGGCACCCGCAGCACGGCCTGCCTAACCTTTGTTACCCAAACACCTACTCCACAACACCTGTAGAGTTTCAATCGAGTTGAGCAGCTACTAAACCAGTGTTGACAAGTCAACTCCTGTGGTTGAGCGATCACCATGTCATTTGCTCAGCGTAAGGGTCTGGTCCTTATAGTTCCCCCCCGGAGTCCGCAACCCCGGCCAGGTCCGCAACCTGCAACCCAGGGTAAGAGGCGGGCGAAAACCGTCTCGCGGCGCACCACAGCCCCCTTACCCTATCTTACATGTCGACATACTCCGCCCTAGGGCACGACATCCCATACTACCCTGCCCTAGAGTCGGGTTTTCCAACTTCTATTGGCCCGCAGCCACAACCTTATTAGAATAAGACTTTGCACTATAATAATAACTTACAATTATCTAGAATAACAGATAATTAATTCTAGGGTTACAAAGGCATGGCTACGAGTTTAACATGGCATTTATCGGTGGTAGGGTTAACTATATAACATGTCATTCTAAACATTTTATTTTATTTTGAACTAACATTTCAGAACTAGCTCAATGCAAATAGCGTAATAACATAATTAAATAACATGGGTTGCAACATGATCAAAGGATTTGGGACTTGCCGTCAATCCGAATGATTTCCGCTAGCTCGAACGAAGAACCTCCTGGCTCCTGTGACTGCACTTGAACTTCCGGAGACTCCGACACTAGCGCAAACACTGAAAATAACATAAATCCGGCTTGAGCCTAATCAAGCGAGGAAAAATAATCTATTAAACAGGAATAAAAAGCATAAAACTCCAAATAGGAATTCTTAGAATTTATCTGGAATGAAGTTGTGGAAGTGGAGGCCAAAAATGGGTTCTGGACATTTTTCTGAGCAAGGTGGTGAAATTCGGGAATTTTTGGAATTTTCTGTGATTTTCTAGGATTTATTTGGATTTTTCTGATTTCTGGAAATTGGAAAAAGGCTGGAAAATCGGTGTGAACAGTGCGGAGGCCAGCCCGGTTACTGTGCGGCCCAGCACTGTGCGGTTCGGCGGGGAAACGGCCGATCGGCCCACTCGGCCCGTGCGCGGGCGCGCGCGCGAGAGGCAGGCCGGGGAGGCCGCGGCCCGTCCGCGCTCCGCGCCCACCCGAGGCGGATGGAGGACGCGTGGCCGGGGCGGACGGCGCCGATGCGAGGAAAGCGACGAACCGTTACGGGAGATCCGACGGACGAGGGAAGAGGTGTTTACAAAGATCGGGCGGCTGGGATAAAACGAAGGCGACGAAACGGTACGGGGCATCCGACGGGTGTGGCGAGTGGGGTTTAAGGGGATCAGACGGAGGCGGAGGGGCCACGTAGCGGGGAGAGGGGTCTTCTTCCTCCTCTCGCCGCTACAGTGCCTGCGCGGCCGGAGCACGGTGGTGATGGCGGTCCGGGAGCTAGGGGACTCGCCGGCGATGAAGGAGGGTACCATCGGGGCAGTGCTGGGGTTGGGGAACCCATTTTGGGCGGTTGGGAGGCGGGAGGATTAGCGGAGAGGGCAGGAGGGCGAAGGGGAGTGTCTCGGCCGTTCGCGGCGAGGGAGGTCACTGGCGGCGAGACAATCAAATCGGGGGTGGCTACACGGTCACGGGGACCAGGTGCTCACATTGGTGGCAGTGGAGGGGATGGGGAAGCCTCGGGGTGAGCTGGCCACGGGAGAGGTGCGGCGGCAGGGGAGGAGCTTCGGCGGCGGCGCTCCTCAGGGCTTTACTTGGGCAGAGGAAGACGGCAAAGTGATTAGGGATGGATGAGGATGCTCTGGACGAACACAATCGGAAAATGGAGGAGGAGAGGAAGAGATCAGCTTTACGGTGCCGCCGGCGCAGGGGAGGGTGGCGGCGGCGACTGGGGCGACGGGGGTTCAATCGGTGGCCCGGGGAGCTACACGGGAGTGGTGGGAGGAGAATGGGGCAGTGGAGTCGCTCGGGAAGCAAAGGAAGTAGGAGAGCAGCGGGGAGGGGTTTTTATACCCGAGCGAGGGAGGAGGAAAGCTTCGGGGAGAAGGCAACGGGCGCGGCCGGAGGTCAACAGGAGTGACGGGGAGTGGTTGAGAGCGTCTTCTCCGCGCGACGGGCGGTGACAGGGCGAGTAATGGCGATGCGACAAGGGATGGGAGCAGGTGGGCGGCGGGTATGGCGGAGGCGCGTCCGCGCGCGGGAGAGGGAGAAGCGGCGACCGCCAGGTGGGGTTGGGCGCAGGAGAATGGCGGCACGTGGCGCAAGGGTTCTGCCGCCTTCGGACCGGCGGGCTGCCGGGGTGACGCGAACGCGGAGGAATCCGAGGCGCGGCGCAAAGGCGGTGCGGGCGCAGGCGACGGGCGGCACGGGCAGCGGCGGTGCTTGCGGGCGAAGGGAGGGGAGGGGGCGATGCGTGGTCGGGAGGCGGAGCTTCCTCCGGACGGGATGACGTCGGGGCGCGCGGTCTTCGGACCGGGGGCAGCAGTTTGGCGAGGCGGTCCAAAACCGACGGCGCGGCATGGGCGCTGAGGCGGTTCCACCGCGGGCGCGGGCGCGGGCGCGCGCGCGAGGAGAAAGCGGGGAAGGGAGGAAGGCGCCAGCGCGCGAGGGAAGGACGCGGGGCGCTGGGGCGAAGCGAAGGCGGAAAGGAGGGAGGGCGCCAACGGAGGGGGGTGGCGCTCGGCCGAAAGAGGAAAGCGGCGGCGGGGAAAACTTTCCCAAAAAGGAAAGTTTTCAAAAATCACTCAAAAATGCAGCAAAAATTAAGGAAAAATTTTTGGTTTGAAATTTTGGGGCTTTTCAACCTACCCCCCTTAAAAGAATCTCGACCCCGAGATTAACTTGGTTCAGGGAGTAAGTTGGGAAAAAAAATCTCGCTGCAATTCTGACTCTCGTTCCCAGGTGGTCTCGTCCGCTGTGTGATTCTTCCACTGTACTCTGCAAAATCTGACATTCTTGTTTCTGAGCTGCCTTTCTGACGTCTGAAGTATTTGTAGTGGTTCTTCAGCACCTGTGCAGTCATCTTGTAATTCAATATCTGACAATGACACTTCGTCTGTTAGCTATCGTAGACACCTTCGAAGCTGGGATACGTGGAACACGTTGAGGATTCTGGATAAGTTGGGCGGGGGCTGCACTTGATAAGCTACTTCCCCAACTCGTCCAATTTTTCAAATGGTCCCACATATCTTGGTGCTAATTTGCCATTGACTTGAAATCTCTTGACTATTTTGAATGGTGTGACCTTGATATAGACGAAGTTTCCAACTTCGAAGCTCAAATCCTTCCTTCGGTTATCTGCATAGTTCTTCTGTCGGTCTTGTGCACTCTTGAGTCTGTCTCTGACGATTCTGACGTGTGCTTCTGCATCTTGAACAATCTGGGGACCAATGAGTTGTCGTTCTCCTGTTTCTGTCCAATTCAGTGGGGTTCTGCATTTTCTGCCATAGAGTGCTTTAAATGGTGCCATTTGAATGCTGGCTTGATAGCTGTTGTTGTATGAGAATTGAGCGAATGGTAAGTAAGTATTCTATGCTGCACCATACACAATTGCACAAGCTCTCATCATATTTTCTAAAATCTGATTTGTTCTTTTTGTCTGTCCATCTGTCTGTGGGTGATATGCTGAACTGAAATTCAAATCAGTACCCATAGCTTCATGTAATTTCTCCCAGAACTTGGATGTAAACTGCGCTCCTCTATCTGACACAATCTCCTTTGGAACTCCATGGAGTGTCACAATTCTCGTCAAATACAACTCGGCAAGCTTGTCTCTCCCATAGGTTTGCTTAATCGGGAGGAAATGAGCCACTTTGGTCAATCTATCGACAATGACCCAGATAGCGTCATAACCCTCACAAGTCTTAGGAAGTCTAGTGATGAAGTCCATTCCAATGCTATTTACTTCCATTCGGGTATTGGCAAAGGCTGCAACAATCCCGATGGTTTTTGGTGGTCAATCTTGATCTGCTGGCAAACATCACATTTCGCTACATACTCTGCCACTTCTTTCTTCATCAAATTCCACTAATACTTCTTCTTCGGGTCTTGATACATTTTTGGTACCTCCTGTATGGATTGAGATTTGAGATGAGTGGGCTTCAGATAAGATTAACTCTCTTAATTCCTTCTTGTCGGGTATACAATAGCGATCACGGAAGGGTGAGGATTCCATGCTCGTCTATCGCATATTCTGTTGAATCTTCTTCCTGGATATCCTTTTTCAGTTTTTGAATCTCTATAACTTCATCTTGTGCTGCCCTGATCCGATCTGTCAACTACGGTTGAATCTCTTATGCTGTCATACTGCCTTGTTCAGTGATTATAAAATTCAGTCGTAGTATATCCCTTTGCAACTCTGGTGGGTATTCTGCAGTATTCGGTTTGCTTTGTTGAACTTTTCGGCTGAGGGTATCGGTAACCACATTTGCCTTGCCCGGGTGATATTGGAGATCAATGTCATAGTCTTCATTCAACTCTAGTCCTCTTCGTTGTCTTATATTCAACTCTGCCGGTGTGAATAGATACTTCAAACTCTTATGGTCTGAGAATATCTCACACCGATTCCCTAGCAGGTAGTGCCGCCAAATTTTTGAGTGCATGCACCACAGCTGCTAGTTCAAAATCGTGTGTGGGGTAATTCTCTTCCTGTGGCTTCAGTTGTCTCGCAGCATAGGCAACAACTTTTCCATCTTGCATAAGCACACGTCCTAAACCTTGTTTTGAAGCATCGCAATAGATTTGGAACTCTTTCTCTTGCAGTTCATCTAACTGTCTCTTGAGCTCTTTTAATTCACTGGCTGACATTTTGTAATGATGCTGGGCAATTGGTTTTGTGCCTGTAATCAACTTTATGGCAAGTTCTACTTATCTGTCAGGGGGTCTGCCTGGCAATTCTTCCGGAAACACATCAGGGTATTCTTGTACTACTGGCACTTGATCTGGTGTAACTGCTAGCATGTTGATCATGCGCTTTCTTGCATCCTTCAATACTTCTCGTTTTTTTCCACTTTCTGACCTTCAAGGGTTACCAATGATACTGTTTTGATCTCACAATCTACCTCGCCTTTATTCTTGGCTAGTCAGTTCATGCCCAAATGGCATCTAGCCCTTGCATATCTGGCTGCAGTAAATCTGCTTTAACCTCTGCTGGATTGACTTTGACTCCTTCTCACTTGTACCTGCATATCATCATTGGGTATATGCTACAGGTTCACACTTAGCTGGATTATGCAGTACTAGGGCTACATATATGTCTGGGTCCGTTAGGATTAACTTCATTGCAACATGAACTTCTCATCCATTACACTTTACATAGATGGTCTTCATACATTTTCATAGTCTTGCCACAAGTCTTAGTTAAAGAAATTTACAGACAAACCATTAAGTTCTTCCAACTGGTTTACAAAAGGATAACCAAAAGTACATCATCTCATTTCTTGTTCTGCATAGCTCATATTTCCTTGACTATCTGCTGGTTTTGGGCTTGGAGTTTAGCTGCTTCTGATGACAAACTCCTTCTGGGACACTGATGCTTGTAGTGTCCAATCTCTCCACAATGGAAACATGTATCTGTCCTTCGTGGACAGCTGTTAGTGAGATGCTTGCCACCGCAGGTGAGGCACTTGATGGCGAGTGGTGAGGGAGTGGCATACTGCTGAGACTGTTCAGACTGGGTCTTCTCAGGGTAGGATTCTTCTTCTTCCATCGGTGGCAAACGTGATGTTGATGTCTGCCTCTTTGCTTGCTTTCTAGCTTCTTCTGTGGGTAGGGACTTCAGTGGGCATTGGCAGCGGTAATGTCCATCCTATTCGCAGTGAAAACAAGCCGTTGGTGAAGGAGGCGAAGGCTGCTTTCGTTTCATAACTTTCACGTAACCTGATCTTTCTTCTATTTGTAGAGCTCGATCAACCAGGTTAAATAGGCTTGAAAATTTCATGGCCTGAAGGCGTTGTCTCATATTGGGTTGTAGACCATTCATAAAGTACTCCATCCTTTTAGCTTCGGTGTTAATTTCCTCTTGAGCAAATCGGGATAACTGATAAAATTGTTGTAGATATGCTGTGATGGAGTTCTCTTCTTGTTGAAGATCAAGGAAATCCTGATATTTTTCAATGATAACTCTAGGGGAAATGAAGGCTTTACGGAATCTCTTCACAAAGTCTTCCCAGGTAATGTCTTCCTTATTTGGATGTATCCACTGGATAGCATTCCACCAAGTAATTACAGGATCTGACAGCTGATAGGTGGCAAAAAGGACTTTCTCCTTATTGGTACATCGTATAGTATTCATTCTTCTCTCAACCTCTTGTAACCAGTTATCTGCATTCAGTGGTTCTGTTGCAGAGGGGAATTTAGGTGGTTGAGTTTGCAGGAATGCTGTAAACTTCAATGCAATTGCGCTTGATGCTGACGCTGACTCTTCGGGTGTCACCTTGACACTAGGTGATCTGGCTGCTATCTGCTCAAGCAACTGGGTCTGTTGATCTCGCATTCGCAGAATATTTTGCTCTCTCTGATAGCGATTTTGTTCCATCATCGCTATTATGCTGGCAAGTGTGGCTTGATCTGTGGCAGGTGCACCCTGCCTGTTGGTCTGATCACTCTGCTGCGTTGGATCCATCTGTCAATTGGGAACATGAGATCAGTTTTGCAGCGGCTTTGGGGAATAAGAGTAGATAAGTAAGACATTGAATTTCAAGGTAAGTATAGGACGAAGTAAGGTAAGAACGAGAGCGAAAGGGACAGGAGAAAGCTTTGAATACAAGGGGATTACTGATAATTAAGCAAACAATATACAAGGATAAAGAACATAGATTTACAATATGCAGGTGATACACAAACCACTTAGGGTTCCTGATTACACCTACTTTACATTACAAAGAAATACCACTACCACTCAGGGTCAGTGTAGTCTAGCGATTAACGGCTACTCCTCCAGCTGCCGAGAAACGAAATTTTGAAGCTAGACAAGAGAAGCAGCAAACATTTTGCAAAGGCAAAACTTAAGTAGAAGTAAACTAAGATAGATAAGATAGCAATAAGAGAGGAAAAAGACAGCAGTAATACTTATATTTTTCGTAAACACCTTTTTATGGCTTTAAATTAAGTTTTGCGATAAAATCGCTTCCTAGTTTGCCTTAGGTCTCAACCTACGGTCAAGAGCCTGCTCTGATACCACTTCTTGTAACGCCCCCGTTTCCAGGGGCGCGTACGGACACGGCACCCCGCAACTATTCACGCAGGAACAGTTATGGAGTGTCGCGCAAGAGTATACCATTGCATGCCTACAACAAAAGTTCAGCATATATTTCACATACGGATTAACATCCATTTTCAACAGCGGGGCGTGCAAGCCCAAAGTATAATTACATTACAGAAGCTCCAAGATCCGCTTGAGCGCGGCCAAGACCTAAAGCCACGGATCCTCGCCGAAGAAGCAACCTTCCGGGACTTCCTCAACGGGGAGGCAAACACCTTCGTCTTGATCCTCTAAAGAAGGGCAAAAGCAAGCCGTGAGCCAATCAACCGGCTCAGCAAGTCCCAAAGGGACCCTAACTTATTACATGCACGGAACATCAAAGGAAGGGAGTATACTTGGTTTATTAATTTGAGTGGATGCAGTTTTATTTGCAAGCATTTTTAGAAGACGGATCCAAAACTACTCCTCAAGAACTCAGGGGTTTTTCAACAAGAGTTCATTAACCAACCTAAACAAGTTAAACATTTACAAAACTACTTAAGCTTTGCGGCTGGAATCACCCAAGTGACACAGCTCCAATAACCGGGAGCACGGCGTATTCGAATACCATTTATTAGACTCTGCAGAGTTTGCTCAGCTTTACCCACACGATCCCTTAACTCCCGCGACAGAGTTAAGAAAGCCATGTCGTTTCACTGCTCAACTCTTTATATAGGCTCTACCCGGTAGAATTCACTCGGGTCTGGCTCGCTCACACACACACACACACAAAGAAAAAGAAAACGGTGCCGCTTCGAGTGAACTCTACCGTTGTTAGGCACCCGCAGCACGGCCTGCCTAACCTTTGTTACCCAAACACCTACTCCACAACACCTGTAGAGTTTCAATCGAGTTGAGCAGCTACTAAACCAGTGTTGACAAGTCAACTCCTGTGGTTGAGCGATCACCATGTCATTTGCTCAGTGTAAGGGTCTGGTCCTTATAGTTCCCCCCCGGAGTCCGCAACCCCGGCCAGGTCCGCAACCTGCAACCCAGGGTAAGAGGCGGGCGAAAACCGTCTCGCGGCGCACCACAGCCCCCCTTACCCTATCTTACATGTCGACATACTCCGCCCTAGGGCACGGCATCCCATACTACCCTGCCCTAGAGTCGGGTTTTCCAACTTCTATTGGCCCGCAGCCACAACCTTATTAGAATAAGACTTTGCACTATAATAATAACTTACAATTATCTAGAATAACAGATAATTAATTCTAGGGTTACAAAGGCATGGCTACGAGTTTAACATGGCATTTATCGGTGGTAGGGTTAACTATATAACATGTCATTCTAAACATTTTATTTTATTTTGAACTAACATTTCAGAACTAGCTCAATGCAAATAGCGTAATAACATAATTAAATAACATGGGTTGCAACATGATCAAAGGATTTGGGACTTGCCGTCAATCCGAATGATTTCCGCTAGCTCGAACGAAGAACCTCCTGGCTCCTGTGACTGCACTTGAACTTCCGGAGACTCCGACACTAGCGCAAACACTGAAAATAACATAAATCCGGCTTGAGCCTAATCAAGCGAGGAAAAATAATCTATTAAACAGGAATAAAAAGCATAAAACTCCAAATAGGGAATTCTTAGAATTTATCTGGAATGAAGTTGTGGAAGTGGAGGCCAAAAATGGGTTCTGGACATTTTTCTGAGCAAGGTGGTGAAATTCGGGAATTTTTGGGATTTTCTGTGATTTTCTAGGATTTATTTGGATTTTTCTGATTTCTGGAAATTGGAAAAAGGCTGGAAAATCGGTGTGAACAGTGCGGAGGCCGGCCCGGTTACTGTGCGGCCCAGCACTGTGCGGTTCGGCGGGGAAACGGCCGATCGGCCCACGCGGCCCGTGCGCGGGCGCGCGCGCGAGAGGCAGGCCGGGGAGGCCGCGGCCCGTCCGCGCTCCGCGCCCACCCGAGGCGGATGGAGGACGCGTGGCCGGGGCGGACGGCCCCGATGCGAGGAAAGCGATGAACCGTTACGGGAGATCTGACGGACGAGGGAAGAGGTGTTTACAAAGATCGGGCGGCTGGGATAAAACGAAGGCGACGAAACGGTACGGGGCATCCGACGGGTGTGGCGAGTGGGGTTTAAGGGGATCAGACGGAGGCGGAGGGGCCACGTAGCGGGGAGAGGGGTCTTCTTCCTCCTCTCGCCGCTACAGTGCCTGCGCGGCCGGAGCACGGTGGTGATGGCGGTCCGGGAGCTAGGGGACTCGCCGGCGATGAAGGAGGGTACCATCGGGCAGTGCTGGGGTTGGGGAACCCATTTTGGGCGGTTGGGAGGCGGGAGGATTAGCGGAGAGGGCAGGAGGGCGAAGGGGAGTGTCTCGGCCGTTCGCGGCGAGGGAGGTCACTGGCGGCGAGACAATCAAATCGGGGGTGGCTACACGGTCACGGGGACCAGGTGCTCACATTGGTGGCAGTGGAGGGGATGGGGAAGCCTCGGGGTGAGCTGGCCACGGGAGAGGTGCGGCGGCAGGGGAGGAGCTTCGGCGGCGGCGCTCCTCAGGGCTTTACCTGGGCAGAGGAAGACGGCAAAGTGATTAGGGATGGATGAGGATGCTCTGGACGAACACAATCGGAAAATGGAGGAGGAGAGGAAGAGATCAGCTTTACGGTGCCGCCGGCGCAGGGGAGGGTGGCGGCGGCGACTGGGGCGACGGGGGTTCAATCGGTGGCCCGGGGAGCTGCACGGGAGTGGTGGGAGGAGAATGGGGCAGTGGAGTCGCTCGGGAAGCAAAGGAAGTAGGAGAGCAGCGGGGAGGGGTTTTTATACCCGAGCGAGGGAGGAGGAAAGCTTCGGGGAGAAGGCAACGGGCGCGGCCGGAGGTCAACAGGAGTGACGGGGAGTGGTTGAGAGCGTCTTCTCCGCGCGACGGGCGGTGACAGGGCGAGTAATGGCGATGCGACAAGGGATGGGAGCAGGTGGGCGGCGGGTATGGCGGAGGCGCGTCCGCGCGCGGGAGAGGGAGAAGCGGCGACCGCCAGGTGGGGTTGGGCGCAGGAGAATGGCGGCACGTGGCGCAAGGGTTCTGCCGCCTTCGGACCGGCGGGCTGCCGGGGTGACGCGAGCGCGGAGGAATCCGAGGCGCGGCGCAAAGGCGGTGCGGGCGCAGGCGACGGGCGGCACGAGCAGCGGCGGTGCTTGCGGGCGAAGGGAGGGGAGAGGGGCTGGCAAGCGGGTCCAACGGGAAGGAGGGGGCGACGCGTGGTCGGGAGGCGGAGCTTCCTCCGGACGGGATGACGTCGGGGCGCGCGGTCTTCGGACCGGGGGCGGCGGTTTGGCGAGGCGGTCCAAAACCGACGGCGCGGCATGGGCGCTGAGGCGGTTCCACCGCGGGCGCGGGCGCAGGCGCGCGCGCGAGGAGAAAGCGGGGAAGGGAGGAAGGCGCCAGCGCGCGAGGGAAGGACGCGGGGCGCTGGGGCGAAGCGAAGGCGGAAAGGAGGGAGGGCGCCAACGGAGGGGGGTGGCGCTCGGCCGAAAGAGGAAAGCGGCGGCGGGGAAAACTTTCCCAAAAAGGAAAGTTTTCAAAAATCACTCAAAAATGCAGCAAAAATTAAGGAAAAATTTTTGGTTTGAAATTTTGGGGCTTTTCAAGGTACATGACAGTAGCCAAGGCTTTAGCCCAAAAACGAGATGGCAAGTGAGCGTGGATAAGCAACATGCGAATGACATTATTTATTATGTGAATAGCCCATTCAGCCTTGCCATTTTGTGGAGACGTGTGAGGGCAAGAAAGTCAAAGAATAATGCCTTGAGCTTGAAAGGGAGAAGTAGTGTTGGAATTTACAAAATCATGCCATTATCAGTTTGAATGGACTGAACTTGCTAATGAAATTGAGTGCGAACAAAAGAGAGAAAATGTGTGAGTGTGGCCAATACATCGACTTGCGTGTAAGGGGAAAAGCCCACATATAATGTGTGAAGTCATCAAGAATAATGAGATAGTATTGGTAACCAGAATTGCTCAACACAGGTGAAGTCCAAAGGTCAAAATGCAGTAGTTAAAAAAAAAGACTTGGTTAATGAAGTGACTCAAAAAAGGTAATCGAACATGTTTGCCGAGTTGACAAACACCATAGATTGAAAAATCTGTTTTATTACAAGAGACTAAATTGGACTTCTAAAGAATGGAAAGGCATCATGTCCAAGATGATCGAGATGTCAGTGCCATAATTCGGCAAAGGCAGGAGCTACAAGGAGAGCGTGCGAACTGGAAGTAACAAGAGCATCATGGATCGGATAGAGGCTGTCGTCGCTATTGAAGTGAGAAATCTCTTTCCTGGTGTGAAGATCCTTGACAAAGAAACCAGAAGGGTAAAATTCAACAGTGCAAGAGTTATCACGAGTGAATTTGTGAATAGAAACAAGGTTTTTGATGAGATTGGGAACTACTGGCACATTTTTTAGGTCAAAGAAAGCCAGATATGCATGTCCAGTATGCGTGATGGGTGTTGGATTTCCATTCCTGTTGGTGATGTAAGGAGAATGGGAATTGAAAGGAGTAAGAGAGGAGAGTATACCCTGATCGGAGATCATATGGGAGGAGGCGCCGGAGTCCATGACCCATTCACTTGAGTTCGAATAGACATGTTCTTCATCGCCGTCAGAAACCCTGCTTGATCCCAAGACGGAGTGTTGGGTGGTGACTGTGCCCAGGGTGGAGGAGCTGCTGAGGATTGATGGAGAGGAGTGAAAGCCATGTGTGCCTGAGGTGTTGGGCGTGGGTTGAGAAGACTCGAAGCAAAAGTACTCCGCTAGCCCAGCCAGGATGGAGGACCCATCAAGGCCTGAGAACCTATCGGAGACTGCCCATTTCACTGTCCGTTCCAGGTGTTGAAAACCATCCATGGTTGGGGTGTAGAATCCAGAATGTAAAGGTATGTGCTCCTTTTGCCTTTTAACAATGGGAGATCGGAGGATTTGCCCCATGCATAAACATAGAATTTGATGATTTGCCTCATTTGTGTTGTTGACATGTGGGCCTTGACCCCACATGTCAATGAGATATCATGGGGCAAATCATCAAATGCAAACGAAATATGTGGCAAAAGATCAAATATCTCTTTAACAATTGAATTCGGACAGCTCGCAGCCATAGTAATGTACTAATGTGTATGTGGGTCTATTGGCTCACCAATAATATAAAACAGGTTTGTGATTTTGGACTTTCACGCTTGAAGCACAGTACATTTTTATCATCCAAATCTACTGCTGGAACTGTAAGTAACTAGCGCCTGGACTATAACAGGATGTTTTTTTATTTCTTTAACCATTATTGAAACATTTACTGGTTCTATTTTTGAATTAAAATATGCTTTGTTGGTATCCCACCAGCCTGAGTGGATGGGACCTGAGTTCTTGCGGAGTGAACAATCAGATGAAAAGTGAGTGATTTTCTTGATGTTTCTCATTTTAGCTGTTAAGTGTATGTCCTTGCTAGTTCCATTGACTTGTTCATTCTGGATGTCTATCTTCCCATGTGAGTGGTTGTGTTTCAACTTTCATGCTTGAACTCTTTACTCCTTGGAAGTTGGGATGGGATATAATGCTTTTAAGTTTCATGTCATGGGATTCTGCATCCTTTTATTTGACAATTGGACATGTAATGTTGATTTAAAATTGATGATCAGTTTACCAAGAGTGATAAAATATTTTGAGATATGCCTAGGCTTGCAATTCACTCCTTAGATTGGTTTGACAATTCGCCATCCAGTTGAAATGTGAAAATACCTGAAGTTATTGTGTGGAATTCAGAAATGTGCAGAACTACAGATCAATTAACTGATCTTCCCCAAGACAGAGAAAAAGTTTGAACAATTCTTTTTAGGTTTTTTGTTCTTTTTCCTTTTTTTATTTGTGTGACATCTGAATTTTAGTCTCACTCAACCATTACTTCAAACTTGTGCAGTTGCCATGTTTACAGCTTTGGTGTCATCTTGTGGGAACTAGCAACACAGAATGCCATGGGGTGGGATGAATCCGATGCAAGTCGTGGGAGCAGTTGGCTTCCAGGACCGACGGCTTGATATTCCTAAGGAAGTCGATCCTCTGCTTGCAAGGATTATATGGGAATGCTGGCAGAAGTGAGTTTCTAAGTTTTCAAAAGAAAAACTTATGTTGTGTCGAAAGAGTACTCCCTAGTCGTCCTGTTTTGGGTCTTAGCAACTTAAAAATTTGATGTTGATGCTAAATGCGAGATAATATGTGGTTCATTAATATCCAGGGATCCAAATTTGCGCCCTTCCTTCGCACAGCTAACAAGCGCCTTGAAGACCGTTCAAAGGGCCTGTTCTTTTCGGCTACGGCTTATAATTTTTGGCTGAAATTTTTGAATTTTGGTTGTTTATGGTACATATTACGGAGAGACAGATACTCACTTGCGATTTTAGCTGGTACAGATGTTGGGCTTTTAACGTGTAGATCGTTTAACTTGTACACCCCGTTTTGAGAAAATACTCCGTTTGAAAATTAGGTAATATAGCAAAAACCAAAAACCGCTAACTTATGAGGTAAAGAACATGCCCAAAGGCTAGTACGTAACCCCTTCTCATCAGGAGACGCAGAGCCTCCCTGTGCCTCAAGAAATATCGGTGAACTCCTCTACCCCTTGAGGGTGTATTCCACTCTCAATTGCGAGGAATTGTTGCTGTTATGTTTGTCCAAGTCTGCAAATGTGGGCGCGTTGTGTAGATTGAGTGCCCCAGATGGTAGACATCCTGCTGCCCTGACAAATCCTCCTCGGCAGTGTGTGTATACTGTATATGGTCGTCCGTCAAACAACAATCGGAAGAAGAAATTCAGTTTGTGGCATCTCAATTTTTTTTTACGTGCGCGCTTATCTTTCCAACCGGGTGCGAGCCCTCTGGAAGGCAGTGAGAGCTCATGGTACTGTGTTTACAAGTGGATTAATTTTTTTATTGCAGCACAAAAAGGCCGCAATCTTGGAGGTTTGAAGTGTTGTCACACTGTGATTCTTAAAAAAAAAGGTGTGTTGCCAACACTGTACAAGTGAGAGGCACCACATGCAAGAAGCTTACATAGAGCATTTTGCTTCCGCCAAATGTCACGAAAAGCGAACATAAGCAATGTCAAGTGTCAACTAGCCTCGAAATTTCCTTCAGATGTAGAGCCTGTTTTGTTGATACATAACCTTGCAACAACTAATTTTAACTCAGCTTCTAGCTTTGCTTCGATCTCCTTAATTTTATCTTTCGCTGATTTTTTTTCTTCTTTTTTTAGGTTTTTCTATATTTTCTTTTTTATTTTATTTCTTTGTATTGTCTAACATGATGTAACCTTTTCTTTTTTTATATTATGTTAAAAAAGCTAACAGTGATTACATTTGTAAAATAAGCATGCTACAGTCTCAACAATGCCGAACAGTGCCAGAAGCCTGTAGCTAAAATGAGCGTGTCAGTTTGGCTTGTCACATTTTTTAAGGCAATAAAATTGAGCGTCACAAGAATGTCAAACTTCGGTAAAAAAAACTAAATCTATAATATATGAATCATGGGACTAAAAAAATATAAAAATCCATATTTATGATAACAAACCAAACACTCACCTAATAAGCAGCTGTAGCCTATCTAAAGTTTGACGTAGCAATCTTAAGTGCCGCTTATTTGGTCTAAAAAAGTGGATTATAAGTAAAACTTCACTATAGTTAGCTAAAATTGTACTATACCTAATGGCAACTTATTTAATGTAATTAAATTTAAAAAATTAAAAATATAAAAATAGATTAACTTATTATAGATAATATAAATAAATATGAAAAAAATCGATAAAAAAGCTAAAAAATAAAATAAAAAAGAACTTTAAATCAGAAACTTAAACCAGAATGAATGGCCTTGGTCTGTAAACCAAACAGCCCATAATTTACGGCCGTCGAATGAAGCCCAGTGGCATCCTCCATAAATACCCGAACCCGTCCCCACCGCCGCACCCGCACACGCCACCTCCCACCACGCGTCCTCCTGATCACCGTCCATTCTCACCGGTTCTTAAAAATCCAACGTCCCATACCAACAGCCGACGTGTACAAATTGTACGTGCCCTCACGGTCACGGGGCCGGTCGCACACAACCCAACGCACGGACTCCCCGTCCCCTCAGGATCTTTATTAAAACCGGTTTTGCGCAATCCGTTTGGAGTCCGGCGTCGTGTAGCTCTGCTGATCATTAGCGTGGTTGCCCCCCCCCCCCCCCCCCCACACCACTAACCCCAACTCAATCACACCCCGTAAGCTCCCACCTAACCATCCGCTGCGCTCCCCCCTCCATCGCGAGGCAGATCTCGCCTAGAGCAGCTGCCGGATCCGCCGGGCTGCCTTGCGGATCGATCGATCCGCCTCCTGCCCCCAATCCCGCGGGTATTTTTCTCGGGATTTCCCCCGCCCGGAGCCGGCTGGCTAGGCGGATCGGTGAGTTGGGCATCGGAGCTCGTGAGATGTTTTGAGGTTTTTTTTTTCTTAGGGGTTTTTGTTTGATCTGCGTTGGTGGTGGTGGGATTCGTGGATGCAGTGTGCGCTTGCGTGCGGATCTGGTTTAGGACGGCGACGAGGAGCGCGGAGGCGATCTGATAGGAAGGGGCGCCCTTTGTGTGCTCTGTTTGGCTTTAGATCTGTTCCTCGGCTGTAGATCTGAAAGGTACCTATCTGTAGATCTATGCTTCCGTGAATTTCTGCTTCATACGGTGTGTTTTGTAGAACGAAAGCTTCAATTTTTTGCTCGTGGATCTAATTTGCATATGACTTTTACAATAAAAATTGCACCTTTTGTAAGTTTCTACTAGTCTCTGCAAGTTCTACGATTAAAATGCGATGTTTTGATCTTCTGCGTTGGGTTTGTTTGGCACTAGGGCTTCGTGGGATCTGCCACTCCAAGCTGACAAAAGTTATATAAGGAAGTCTCCGCCTTTGACACTCATCCCCACCACCCGCACCTCGGGCCATGGAGACTCTGGTCATCTCGCAGCAGCGCGGCCACCACCACCACTCTTCCGGTCGCCGGAGGAAGCCATCGTCGGCATCATCGCACCTCTCCTCGCCACAGTCCATGCGTGGCTTCCATGCCGTCCATTGCCGCGCCTTTCACTCCAGCGTCAGCATTAGCATTCTGCCGTCCCTGCCCCCACCCCCGGCGCGGACCAACTCCACCCCAGAGCCCAAGCCGCCCAAGCCGCAGCTGCACAACGGGAAAAAGCGCAGCCGGGCAATCTCAATAAGCCCTTCGACGTCACCTCCCTCCCGTCCTGAGCCCTGGGCTGGTCCGGCGTTCTCCAACTCGCCACCGCCCAGCTCACTACCGATACCCAAGTTCTCCCTCCACCAGAAGCGCAGTGTCTCACTTGAGTTGCCGCCTGCTGACCGATCGGATGATGTGGAGGTGCCTCTGCATGCCAAGTCAGCACCTTCGTCACCGACTGCCAGCTCAGGTGTCAACTTCTTTAGTGATGACAGTGATACTGCCATTGCAACTGAGAATCTGAGGAGGATCCTCAATTTGGAAATCACCGATCACTGAATGACAGGCGGAGTGATCCGTGTACATAGGTCGTTAACAGCTAACCTTGGTAGCGTGTATAGAGTAACTTAGAATGGCCACTTTTCACTTGACGGTGGTTCTGCATCAATAGGAGTAATGTAGGTGGTTTAGCAAGCACATCAAGAAGGTTGGCCATCAGGAAACTGCAGTGAAGGATGTGGTGGTGGTAAACTGGTGGGGTGCATTTTCTGGGTTGCCTTCGTAGCTTGTGGTCACCTATATGCTTCCAGTGTCTTTTTAGGTATTTGTTCTGTAGGTGTTAGATCATCATCCGCATCCATGGTGCCCATCATTAATCAGTAGTGGTAGTCTGCATAATCCTTGCTCCTGGTACATGTCAGGCAGGGTAGGGTAGTATGTTAGTACTATTCAAACGTTATGTAACTGTAGCTTACACTCTGGTATCTGTTCTTGTGTTAAATATCTTTAGGATAGCTGCATATCCTTGTACTTCATTCTGCCTTGCCTTGTAGACATACTCCCTTGCATCCTCTTGACTATCTGAATCCTCTAATCATACCGACTTCACCTAGTGCTCTGCAATGAACACAAGGATCTCTCCATGCAGGCTCTTCTGGTTTTTTGGAAGGAAGAGGCTCAGTGGAGATGTCATGAAGTCCCCCTTCGATGTTCTTGCTCCCTCATCTGTCTATAATAATTTTATCTTTGCACCTCTTTTTTCCTTAAGTTTGTTGCATATCTAGCATGGCAAATCCCCACCCCTGCCAACCAATCTTCGTTTCATGCCTTTTAACCTGAGTTTCATCTAGTAGTGAGATGCCTTTGTTCGGGCACCCTCAATAATTCCTTATCCTTGTTCATGTTCATGGAACATGTTTGGGATTCTACTTTCCTTCATATATTTGATAAAGGAAGGCGCCAGACTCCATACACCTACGATCACGCAAACCTGACTATGGTAACTATCTGTTTTCTTGCGCTTTTACCCTTATGCAGCTGACCTTTTTGGCAAATGCTAATGTAATTTCTGTCCTCTGGTGCTGCAGGTTTGCTTATCCAGTGCACTTCATGGTATACATACCTGGAGTTCAGATTTACCTAAGTTTCAACAATCTAGTTATTGTTTTCGTTGTAGTCAACAAGCAGCATAGTATATGCTAGCTGTTACTTGTGTGCAATGTCTTCTTGGCTAGTTGTTTCTGGTACTGTTTTAAAGTTATTACAAGGTGTCGGTGTTGTTTCATGTTATTAGCAGATGTCGCTGCTTTCTTTGTCAGCTTGCTATTCGAGAACTTAAATGCTAGGCCTTTATATCAGTTTTAATCCTGTTTGTATGACATGTCTGGAGCTTAGTGTTACGAAGATCAATCCTGTGTATAGATGGTTGTTGTGCCTCAGATTTTCTTCTATGCGTATGCTTTCGTTCATCAAATGACCAATGGTTATTGTACTTCTGTGGTGCATATGTAACTATAGTTGTGACGTATGGTAGTAGGAAGGTTTGGTAACTGTTGATTTTGCTGGGCAATGTCCTGTTCTGTGTTCTTGAATTCTGTACTGCATTTAACAATTAGCTGTATTTCTGTTGGTCGTAGTGTCAACTTCTTAAGGACTTTACTCAGTATTTTACTCATGAGGTACTGCGCCTGGCCAAAATCTTGATTTCCTGATGGTTTAGTCTTGTCCTTTGAATGGCATAATCAGCATAAAGAAATTACAGGTTGCTGACAGTATAATGCGTTCGGGTGATAACACACTTGATGGTCAGCTCCGACGTGCAGGGCTGATCAGCTCCATAGGGTGAGTTATTGTGTGAGCATGAGAGCCTCGTGCTGACTGGGCCATTCGATCCTTGATGATAAGCACTAAAGCTACCGTTGACCCTTAGTTGACCATCTGTGTGCTTTAGTTTTCCATTTCTGCCATCGCGTTTGATTCCGGAAAATGTTGTGTTTTGTGGTTCCAGTTTATGCCTGTCTGATAACTAGACTTCATCATCGTTGGCACCACGTCAGAAACTTGAGATCCCGGGAAGGGCAAGGGGGGGCTTGTCGCTGAAAACGCCAGCTCTGCATGGCTGTGTTCGTGGTGTCACATGTATCCACTCTTGCATTGTTTTACACGCATAGCTATTCTAGAAAGGTCCAAGGCGAATGTACCAATAAATAACTCGTCACAGAGAGCCAAACTGGCACCAACGTTCTACTCGTAGCTGGTTTTGGATGTGTAAAAATTAAAAAAAAACCAGCATGTTTCACACACTGCTAGTAGCATTCCAGTTGTTTCAGGGCTGAGGTGTTCTCCGGCCAGGAAAACACCTTATCATATCGATTAGATGCAATCATATGCTACTGGCCGTCTGAATTATGTATCAGGTGATGCCAAACTAACAACCAGGAATCTTGCTTGCCGCCTCTCCGGATTTTCTTTCAGCTGATCATTTGGAGCAAGCATTTGCCGTGCATGACGGTACTTGGCATATCATGTGATGGAGAAACGCAAACCAACATAATTATCTAGGCTCGCCGATTCTGATTTTATTTCCCCAGTGCTTTGGCAGGGAAGATGCTATAGGCATATAACTACTCGATAAGTCGATATGCATGCATCTAAATTCTAGAATAGTTCAGCTGAATCTCAAGCGACTGCCACAAGCCTGTAATCTAACAGTATTTTTTACCTGTCTAGTGAAGAGCCTTTTTTAGGGTGTGAGAGGGTCTAGTGACGAGTTATGTTCAAAGAACATCGCACAGATCTTAAAAGCGCCTGTGGCTAGTGATAGCTAAACGCAGATTAACCTTCATGCCATTTGCTTGACTTCATTCGTACATACCTACGCGTGCTTTTTATTGTTTACTACTTGCATATTGTTATTCCGGTGCATGTGTATTACAGTTTTTACAAGCATGAAGCACCTACATGGAAAATTAGTTTATTATTACTACAGGAACTGAGAGCTAAAAGAAACGAACTCCCTTTGATTTCAGAGAGAAATTGCTTGTAGACAGATAGGGAGAAGCCGGATGCGAGCTAGATGATCACAGGGTGCGTCACATCTTTTGAGTGAAGAATTGTACATTGCAATAGGCATTCAAGCTCTACTAATCTTCGGCCATGCAGACCTTGTGTTCTTGAGTTGGTTTGCTACAGCCAAAGCTAAAACCTCCCAGGTCTAAGACTCCAGACAGTCAATAGCACTAACCTGCGATGCGGTGATGACTAGAAAGTAGCAACAGTCTAGCTAGATTATTACATTATTACATACATGACGAAACCTGACTTATCAAATATCAAGGATCAACATTCAACACAATGCTAGCTCACAGATACTGATCACTAGCTTGTTCATGTCTTCTTCAGGACTTACTAGATGATATATGCTGATGAATTTCTGATACACCATGCAATGCTCTCACAGTATCACTTCGACCGCCTTCGCAGCATCTGCCGCATGCCGTCGGCTACCCGGAAGGCAGGGTTCTTCCTGCACTTGCCACAGAAGGACATGTGGTCCTTGAGAGCCTCCTCCAGCCCTCCACCCCCTCTCTTCCTCCCCTTGGCCACCTCGTCCCTCACCGCCTCCGAGCACAGCCCGCAGAGCCACCGCCCGCCGAAGTCCGCCTTCACGCCGAGGATGTAGTCCTGGGTGCAGTCCTCCCTCAGCTCGCAGCACTCACACTTTGCAGACTCTATCTCCATGGCCGGCTGTCTAATGCAGGTGAAGAGAGCTCAAGATCATGTGGAGCTTAGTGTGAGAGAGGGCAGATGTCTATTTAAGGCATAGCATTCTGTGAACACTGCATGTTTATTTATAGAGGGACTTGGCTTTGGAGTTGTACTGCGATGCATCATCCCCAAGTGTCATTATGCTTCAGCGTTTGCTTACAGAACTCTACTTTGCGGTGGTACTGTACCATTGTTAGTCATGCAGTAAAGCATACCTAACCTTGCATTGGCTTGATTTGGCATCTGAACATCCATTGCTAAGTAGCTCACTTATGGAAATTCTTGCAGGGTTAGACTGCAGCATGTTGTATGATGTGATCTCTGAGATGTAGTTCCTGATGAACAATACATTTGTCGCTGTGAAAATGGATGTGTTGAGATAAAAAGAACCGGTTGATTGTGGATATTGGTTAGTTCACATATGAAAGAGTTGTAAATTTACGTGATTGATTTGTGAAACATAAGTTGCTGAAGTACTCATCTTCCGACCAGCTCACGTACCTTGATTCAGTCAGAGTAGACGTTTCTGACAGGTACCGCTTTACTAACTCTGAATTTTTTTTAATTTGTACAAGAAACTGTTGGAATGGAATTCTAGCACAAATAAGTAGGAAGACATAATCATTAAGGAAATCTTTGAGATTCTTGTTATCTGTATGCTTCATAAAGTTTGAACAGAAACCTTATACAACAATTTAGTTACTATCGATTTAGGACCACCCGGCAGATACCCTTTGTCCCTTCTGCTAGATTTCAGTCACTGTTCATAATACGACACAACTGGCCTTGTCGGATCGGTTGTTACGAGGTCGAGTCATGCTCATGAGTCATGACCCGTGATTTATTACGAACACACATGCTTAACTTCTTAACTAGTGTTCTTCGACGATCAGTTTAGCTTGGACCTGCATGAACTGTCCATGAACTCAAATGCCTCATTTGCATCCTCGGCATTATTGTAGGACCCTACCATCCGTGCCAAGTGCTACAGTACACAAGTTTTTGGGATCCTGCTTGGACAGTGCGACCTAACTGCACAAATGCCATTGCATCAAGTAGTTTCAAGTGTATGGCAAATAGGATGTCTGTACCCAGTACTGATTTATTAGCTGCAAAGGTTGGTGGTACTTATTATTCCAAGTAGGCAAAGCCCTTCTTTGGTATCCATTTGTACAGCAGGGTATCAATGAATAGGGAAAAAAGATAACACCAGCTGTCAATTTGATGGTCTATGGACATACTTGACGCCATTGCTGCTTGTCCTAGGATCAAAACTCAAAAGGCAATTGTACCATGAAAAAGTACAATGTGACACAAACAAAACCGAGTGCCTTTTCTTCTCTGTGGTTCTCTTACTTTTTGTCTCTTCTTTTGCCAGACCTCACAGTGTATTTTCTTATGATGAACAGCCAGGTAACTGTCTGTAGCAGAAAAGTTAAACATGACAGAAAATAAGTGGTAGTAAACACGACAGAAAATAAGTGGCAGTACCATGATGTATAATCTACATCGATTCAGAGCTTCATTTATGTTCATTGTTGTGTAACATATTAATTAACTGCGTAATTATGCTAGAGTAATAGCATTTTTGGCACAAGACAAGAATGAAGTTAATTGTGCAAGCAAGAAACTGAAGCACGAATGACGGAAGGAAAGAATAGAACAAGGGAAAGAGATGCCAATTGCAAGGTTTCTGATTACTGCAACTGCCAAATTAAGACCCCACCTTACTGGTGTGCCCTTGTGAGCTTTGAGAGACCCTATCTTCCATCATGAATTTGAACAAGACAATGCTCGATATATTCTCTTACCATTATGAATTTGTCTGAAGACACTGATCAACTACCACAATAATTCTTCACAAGTGTTCGTTGCCCCTCCTCCATCAGAAACCTGGCCAAGTTCTACCAGATACTGATTGCCCTTCGATCCTCCCACATGAGCACCACATGCACCTGTCCTCCCAATGTTAATTATTTTAACCCCACAGCTGCTTCCTCTTCTGCCATGTAGTATGTGTATGTGTATGCGCACAAGTTGCATGCGAAGTAACGCATTCCTTTGTTAGCAAATCATCATCATACTTGAGTTGAAACCTGTGACACGAAGCATACATGAAATGAACAATATCGGCATGGATTCCGATCGATTACCAGTAGCTGGTAGGAGGTTATCGGGCGAAAAGGTCCTGGGTAGGCTGAAGAGAACCTGGGCTTCGTGGAATCGCGTGCCCATCCGTAGGGTACTCCAAATTTCGAGGAAACGGGAAGCGTGCATGCGTCCACGTACGTACGCCGTATCGGCAGATCCAGAAGTCCCTTGGGGCCCAACGACCACCCGTACACGTATAGGGTTTCTCTGCGCGGTTGCGCTTGCGCTTGCGCCGAACGCCGAAACCTCGTACGCCCGGACGACCCACCCAGCGCACGGCACGATCGCGAACGGCGGCAGGCACGCACGGCCAAGCGGGCTCGGCACGGCGTTGCGTGCGCTGCCGGTTGCCATCTGCCACCACCGACGCGCGCGGTCCCGCGCTTGCCACCGGCACTCCCTCGCCGCGCCACCGCCGCACGAACGGAAGGCCGCTCACGCATTGGCGTCTGCGATCATCGAGCTGGTAGAAAATGCATTATGCATCGGTCGTATGCAGATATGCATAGACTTGGACAGAACAAGCCTCTGCACTTGCATCGAGTAAAGGAGTACCAAAGGCAGCGGATCCTAGATTAGCTAGAGATAATTGTTTTTTTTTTTGCCTTCTTGTAGGCTGTACAGTTTTCTTTTCCTCTTTTTGCACATAAAATTTTTATCAGTTTTACTATTGCACAGGCGACTGAATTTTTTTTATAATTCAGTCACCTGAAATTGCACTCTCAATCAACTGAAATTGCAGCACCCCTCAAAAAAACAGCTGCAACTTTAGGTGATTCAGAGTGCACAATCAACTGAAATTGCAGCCCTCTTCAAAAAAACACCTGCAACTTTAGGTGATTCAGAGTGCAACTTCAGGTGACTGAAAGATAAAAAAAATTTCAGTCGTCTGTGCAATAGTCACTACCAATTTATATATATATATATATATATATATATATATATATATATATATATATATATATATATACTGAAAGATAAAAAAATTTCAGTCGTCTGTGCGATAGTCACTACCAATTTATATATATATATATATATATACTGCTCCCTACGGTTTCACGTAAAAAAGCCTAGTTTTCGACGTACCCCCACCTCATCCTCATGTACTGCCTGCTTCCCCCACCTCTTGTGCATCCTAGTCGTCGTCGACCTGGACCTCTATCTCGCCGTACCCCACGGTATCGATGGCGGATGCGCGCCATCTCGTCGTTCACCTTCTTCACAGCGGCAGAAGCGCTGGCCATAGTCCTGCGCGCACGATCTCGTAGCTCAGCGCTCTTCAAGGTGTCGAACAGTTCGTCGGCGATGACAGGGAAGGGCTTGGGAGGCCAAGGCTTCGCGCCTTGATGAACTTGATCTGCTCCTCCGACAGCCTCTTCACCATCGTCTCCTTCTTCTTCTCCCCCGCCTTGGCCTTGTCGCCCGCTCCCGCCTCCGCCTTCTCGCCGTCGCTGCCTTGGCCTGGTCGTCCAGCCAAGCTCTGGATAATGTGAGGCGGCGGCTGTCGATGGTCTTGGTCCATGGGAGCCCAGAGAGGGGCCATAAGTAGCCTCCATCGAATCGCTTCTCCCTCGCGGACTCCGACGACTCTGCCTCCGCCTCGTCCGCTCCCTTCTAAATGGGATTTTCGTGGTTCTTGGCTGTGCAGTGATCGTTAGCGGGTTGCCGTGTTGTGTGGGATGGTTGGGTGTTGTGTCTTGTCAATAAAAAGCTCACTTGTTGTACATATTTTGTTTGTTCTTCACATGTTACGATTTGGCCTTGATCCTGTTCGATGACGCTTTCATGTCATAGGGGATGATAATGTAAAACACGACATCACATTGTCTGGACAAAACCGGAGAGCACATCCTTGTCACCTGTAATGCAAAACACGACAAACTCAACTGAATGACAATAACAAATGGCTCCACATTGCCCGCAGAAATAAGATAAGTAGTTTCAGAGTTTTCAACAGGATAACACGTACGTTCTCCCATACTGTCATCATCATGTAGACGATGACCTAAGTACATAGATAGATGCATTAGAATGAGTGCCTGAGGGTGAGTTGAAGGCCTAAAGCAAGAAGTACCCCAGAAAGTTGGTTTAACAAGGCCAATCTCAATTTATTCTGCCAATGGCCTCCACGAAAATATTTTGTGGTGGAGATAAGGCGATTACGAGGATGCTCGAGACATCACCATAACCAGGAGGAAAGCTGAACTTCAGCGCATAGGCATCTTGGACCAGATCGTCGTTGGTTGAATATTGGTCGGACTTCACATCATCCTGCTCAGCCTCTTCCTCAACGTGCTGCTTCAGCCTTTCCTCGTGAGATTCTGCTTCGGCTTTGCTGAATGGCTGGTACTCCTCATCTGGCATCTCCTTGGACCATACCACTTCATGTCTGAAACCACAGTCAGATGGGTCTTGATTGTGGATATAGTTGGCAGGTTCTTTTTGGTTGTAATTCCACCCAGCAGGTTCGTCTTGGTTGTCATCATATCCAGAGACCCTGGTTTCTTCTAAATAGCAATGAGATTATGGTGATGGAAGTGGACATCCTTGATAAGAACCATTGTCCGTGCAGTACCTCAGGAGCTTATCCCAGTGCCGATCCTACAAGTGGAGCTTATTAGTTCGACTAAAAACAAAACGGTGCATGATGTGAGAGGGAAGCTTCTATACAAATAGTTAGAATGCTACAACAAGACACCTTAGTGATAATGTGAGGGTTTCCGACGATGATGAGCAATGATTTGGAACGAGTTATTGCAACATTGAACATTCTATGGTTGCTCAGGAATCCCAGGTTGAAGAATTTGTCAAAATCGTTATGCTTGACTGTTGAGATGATTATTATTTCCCTTTCTTGACCCTAGAATTGTTCAACACTTCTGACTTTCAGGTTAGGCATTTCAAATATCTCTAGGGCTTTCTTTATCTTGACAACTTGTTGACGATATGGAGTAAGGACTCCTATATCAGCTTCACGATCATTACCACCCCTTGTCAGAGTCCTGATGATATTTACTGCTTTACTGGCTTCGATCCTATTGAACCATGATGGATTGTTGCCTTCCCTTTCATCTCATCCTTGAATTCCAACAAAAAGAACAGGGAACGACTTGTTAGGAAGGCCAATGCAGTCGTAAATAGGTAAGTCTTCATCTTCTTTACAGGCGATCAGTTCACCACCATAGAAAAGCTCTGATGGTAGCTCCAGGATTGCTGGGTGGCACCGATAATTCCTCACTAGCTTCATCACATAGTTAGGATTGCCTGTTTCGTACTGCTCAAAGTCAAAGGGCAGCCTTTGCAGATATGATTTCCCCAAACCATACCATCCTTCTCTGCTTGTCTACAATAAACCACCGGCCCTAACTACATAGGATCTCCTGCTAACACAACCACAGTGTCTCTTCAACACAAATCCGACAAAGGAACCATCGCCTCTGGTTCAGAGGCTTGACCAGCCTCATCCAAGAAAATGTGTGTGAAATGGGCCAATGGCCCCGGCGAATGCCCTCGGCCTGCAGCAGTGATGAACTCATGTAAGTTGATATAACAATCTTGTACCGCATTAATGCTTGCAATGAAGGGCACTTGAACACCTTATCTCCAAAGAAACAAAACCGGATAAAATCAGAATTGACATCCTCGTATTGACGGCTGGCCACATTTAGCCTAAAGATATCACTTGGGCGGATCAGATAGCTGGCATGAAGGAGCTTTTCCAATACATGGTCAGCAGCACTATTGGAAGCAGCACATATGAGAATATTTGCACTCCTCTTGGCTGTATAAAGCTGCAAAATGGCCTCAACAAGGGTCATGGTCTTGCCAGTTCCTAGAGGTCCATATATCACGTATAGTTGGAACCCCTCGGCAGCCAAGTACCATCGCAACTGCATCAGTTTGCTCAGGGTTTATGTGTGGATTCAGAGGTTTAAATGACCACTTCTTCATACTTCTATATGGTGATTGGCCGGGAAATACAATGTCAGGTTCCATAAGTTCCATTTCATGGATATACATGTAGAGCCTTCTTATGTTCAATCTATTATATGTGAAGCTAACATCATACTGATTCCTGTCACTGTGAGCGAGGTGGAACTGATTATCAAATCTCAAAAATATCTCATCAGCTTCAACCTTGTGAATGAAGCCCTGAAGAAGAAAAAACCTACAAATCATTATTCATCAATAGCACTTGAAACTGAATAATTAATCCTTAAGAATGCCCAAGAAATATTTTAGTGTCAAGGGAAAATCACTAACTTGATAAGGCCGAGCATCACTCCCAGCATGTCTGACCACTATAAAGTCTCCATGGACTAGTGACTGCCTTCTTTCTGCCAAACCAGGAACCTCACGAGACAAAATTCGTTACCCCTCCTTCTCATTGAAACACACTCCATGTCATATGATCTCTTCTCCTCCTGCGAGTGGGCCTCTGAAGTTAGCAAAGAAGGATAAAAGCTTAACATTTAAGACTATTACAGGTGTCGAAATACCTCCAAATTAAGCTCTTCCAAAACTAAGAGTGTTAAATTTTTTTGCATAGTTTATCATGCTCAGCTCTTCGGATAGGACAGCAGGTCTCTGTTTACTTTGAATGAGCTCACGGATGTCTGCAGGTATTGCAAACTGAGGGAGCTTATACTTGAATGCTTGAGTGTGCTGCCGAGTCAGCCGGCAACCTGGCACAAAGGGAGCACACTCAAATTTCTTCTTTTGAGAGTGTCCCCTGGAATAAGGTTTGTCAGAAAATAATGCGTTGGAAACATTATCATCTAACAATAGAAAAGCCACACGCTCAATCTTCTCATCAACGATATCAACATGCACGATTGATGCATGCAAACCAATATCTTCTGGCGTACAGGACAGCCAAATTGTTAGGGTTTGCCCAGGCTGAAGTGTACGGTCTTCCACAGAAGTCGAACCAAGAAAAGCCTGCTTTGCCTCCTCATCGGCATCATTTAGTGGTGGTCTCATCGTTGACAACACAAAACTGTCTTCTGGGTTCAAAGAGAATATTCTCACACACCACAAATTTACAGGTTCAGAAGAGGTATTCTCTATGCAAATGGTGTCAGCGGATGTTTCTCCAACAAGGACAGATTTAGGTTTGCCGTCCGCAAGGGAAAGGAACTGTAACAACCACAGGACCATCATCAAAATCATAATGCCGAAGAATGCCATCATTTTGGAAATCCATGAACTCTACTTCTGGCTTATCGCCAGCCACTGAGAATTCATCATCTGAATGATTCCTAGCAATAGTCCCCATATTGAATGCTGATATATCAAAAATGTTGTAACAAATTAATAATAGTTCCATTAAGCAAAAAAGAAACATTCTGAATTAAGTCTAACCCGTAGAGTGTGGAATTCTCCGCCATCCTCCGATACCCGTTACAAAACCCATGGTACATGGCAGCCAGTACTGCTGGCCCCAAGCGTGTTGTGGGACATCCTCCAACTCTGCATCCGCTACCTGCCTGGCATGCTTATCCACACTGTCCCTATGGGACGAGCAGAACATGACCCAATCGAATAACCAAAGCAGGTATGCCTCCAAATGTCGTCTCACAATCCTCTACGCCCCTCTTTCTCTTTTTACCAAACTATTATGAATTTTGGCCGGTTTTTTGGCCCTTAACTATAATGGCCTCTGTCATAACTTGAAATGGCGACAGAGAGTGCAGGGCCTCTGTCGTCATTTCAATTGATGATTGGTTTCTCTGTCGCCAATGGAAATGACGACAGATGCCGTAGCGTGACGTGGCACTCGGTAGTCCATTCGTTTAACGATAGAGCTTCTATCGCTATTTCAAATGATGATAGAGCCTCTGTTACCATTTCAAATGGTGACTGAGAGTTATTTATGTAAATTTTTAAGCCATGATATATTAATGTAATATTAACAAATATATATATTATTAAAAAACAGATTTTTCATAGGTTGGCAGGAGCTTAATCCTCACAAATCTCTCCTCAAGAAATCACAATATGCTGGCCGGTTTGAGTGCCTTCCATATTGGAAAAAAAACCCTAACAGTCCCTCCCTTCTCCCCCTTCCGTTGCATAAAAGAGCAGTTTTTACACAATGAACCGAACAAGAAACAAGTTAATTGTCCAATCTATCAACCTACCAAGATTTTAACTAAATTTCTACACATCCCATGGTACAAGCCGCCAAACCACGAAGCAATTTAGATTAAAAGAAACAAGTCGCAGTGCTTCACTAATCAAGATTTAGAAGGTACAAAGATGCATTACCAATCTTTAGAGAAAAGCGCGGGTGCAGGTCCACGAACGGGGCTGGCTTGTCGATCGGAGAGGCAGGAACTACACTGGATTATTAGACCCCGATCGAGGAGAGTGTGAGAGAGAGAAGCAGGAGGGTCTTTTGAGAGGAGTAGGTGATGTGCTCCGATCAAAAAAGAAGAGATATCATGAAACTAGCATTGATGATTTCTCTACAGAAGCTGCAGCTCAGGATGCGAATTTGCACACCTTAAGGAAAGCAAAATTGCCCATGTAGTTCGATCTTGACCGTCTACTTTAGATCTGACGGTAAGAAACTTTCTGAAAAATTCTATGAAATTAAAGTGTAGTTTAGGTTTGGAGAGTAGGATCGGTTAGGCCGCCACTACATGACTGGTCACACCACTCCTCCAAAACTCCTCACAACTCGACGAGCACTTCTCTAGAATAAATGTACCACCAACTCGAGGCTATATTTTTTTGGGCTGCAACTGATGGCTTTTGGCTACGGTTGAGATGTTTTTCAAGATGACGACAGACAACAGAGATGCTGATGTAGAAATCACACAAGCCATTTGAAGAAATGACTTCGAGAAGCTGTCCTGTTTGTTTCGGCTTTCGGAGAAACCGAAGCCAAAATCCACTGGAAAGCCAACAAGAACAGGCCAGAAATCACTCACACCATATTTTCGGTTGGACTGCTCTCTTCACAGCATGTCACACTGAACCCAGGTCAAACCGCTCCAACATACTCATCACACAGTATGAAGTGACACCATATGACCACACAATATAGATACAACAAACACCAGTAGATTATGCCTTCTATCCGAGAGAGGGGAGGGGTGTCAACTCTAGTAGTACATGTGAAGTAGGAGGAGATGTGGCATCTATCTCCGTAAAATTTTTGCTTTTTAGCCCAAAATTTGAAAGTTTTTTACATATGGACCCCTGGAGAAAAGATTTGCAAAAATGGACCCTTCTATCGGCGCCAAAGCATATGGCGCTCAGGGTACATGTCACGGCGCCATATGCTTTAGCACCGTGTATTGACACGTCGGAGCCAGGGTGGCATAGCTCGATGCCAAGGCCCACGGCGCCGTGATATGCACATACGGCGCTGAAGGCCGTGGCGCCGTGTACTGACTTAGCCAGTCAAACGTGGTCGCCGTGCCTTGCTGCAAGTCCACCTATCTCGGCGCCAAACATGCGAGCGCCGTACATAGCATACACGGCGCCATACCCTTTGGCGCCGAGATGTGTATATACGGCGCCAGACTGTTTGGCGCCTTTTTTGGCGCCAAACAGTCTGGCGCCGTATATACACAGCTCGGCGCCAAAGGGTATGGCGCCGTGTAAGCTACACCTGACAAAAAACAGCAAAACAGCAAACTTTTCTGTAAAACATATGCACATACAGACATACACATACATTTACACATGAAACATCTGAAAACCTAAATAACAACATCGTATAACTATCAATAAGTCTCAAAATACCACATAACTATACAAAAGTCTCAAAATATCACATAAGTCTGAAAATATCACATGTCTATAGAAAAATTCTCAAAACATCACTGCCTCTTGGCCTTCCCCGTTGGCTAGAGCATCACTCCCTGGAGTATACGTGCTCGGGGGACGAGCCGAACGACGAGGCCGCTGCGAAGCCTGAGTAGACGGTGCGTCAGGCATCTGCGACATCCCAATCTCGTTGTGGGTAGATGCCTCCTCGTCCTCGTGCTCCTCGTCGACGTCGTCACCCTGCTCCTCCTCGACGTCGTCACCCTGCTCCGCCTCATCGTCGTCGTCGTCATCGCCCTGACTAAAAGTCGGAGTGCGTGACGAGCTCCTCGTGGACTGGCGCTTGCCGACGTGTGATGACGACGCTGCATCGGTTGAGCGCTGGGAGGCCGGTGGTACGATCACGTCTGAGCGTGCGCGGCAACCACACCGACCTGCCGCCCGACTGAGGCGACGTCGAAGTCTCTGCAAGTAATGATATGTCATAATTGCATACATGCTGAATCGATCTAACCTAACGAATTATCTTCGTACCTGCAGGAAGTCCCTCAGGGGGTGGCTCTCGCTGTCCAGGTGGCCGAGAACCTCGTCGATCTCACGCACCGAGGTTTGGAGAGAAGTCCCCTAAAGAAATAAGTAAACATAAGTGCGAGATAAACGTGTGGAACCAAAGTATTGCAAATATCATGCTTTCCGTACCACTCGATCGAGAATCGAAGCGGCCTCGACCACTGTGGCCTCCCTCGCACGCCTGTCGTACGCAGTGTCCTCGTCCTCGGATGAAGCGAGGTCCGCGTAGTCGACATCGGTCCACTGCTGCCTCAGCCTGTAGCGCGTGGCAGTGTGGTACCAGGACAAGTAATCCCGGAAGCTGGCGTTACTGTGGGGGGTACTGTCCGGCTCGCAGTTGTCCTCCATCTTCCTCCACCACTGCACGTATTGTCGGTGGTGATCAGCGAAGTCTGTCACCTTTCGTTGGCGGACCCTGTCGAACCTGTACATATAGCAGATGTCAACAATAGTTGTTAGTACGAACCAAAAGAATTTAAATTGTTACTTACTTGTGCAACTCAACAGAAGTCGACATCCCCTCTTGGGGGGAAGAACTGCACGAGGCCGAACTGCCGCACAACTCTGTGGGGGAGGTGAATCTCCACGGCATAGAAGCAGATCAGCGGACACCTCATTCTCCAAATATGGGAGTCCCTGCGGCACATGGTGCTGAGCGGTAGCGCTAGAACCTGTGGCTCGGAGTAAGGCTCCCAGGGCACCTAGTAAGCGAACACACGATTAGCCATGTACAAAAACCAAGAACTGTAGAATAAATAAATGCAGTACCAATTTCTTACCATCGTGGGAGACAAAGTGTCAAACTCGTTGCTGAAATCCACATACGCCCGCTGAGTAGTCGCGAACGGGACTGACACTGTATCTCACAGGTATGCAACAGTGGGGCCGAGGTCATCCACACCCAGTGGATGCCAAGGCTGCGCCTGGAACACTCGAGGGCGCCCCACTGGAATGCGTGTCCACATCCACACCTAGCAAACGAACATACGGGCAGACACACGATTAGCCATGCACAAAAACAAAGAACTGTATGAAAAATAAATGCATTACCACACCTGCAGAAGGAAGACGCAGCCACCGAGCGTCGACGTGGGCGCCTTGCGTCTGCAGGCCTCGCAAAGCTGGTGGTAGAGGAATGCGAGGACCGCCGAGCCCCAGCTGAACTGTCCAGCGTCCCCCCAGTCCTGGAGGCAGTGGATGTACATCCACGAAGCGGCATCCCCCGTGGCGTCCGGGAACAGCACTGCCCCGAACATGTGCAGGACCCAGGCGCGGCAGTGGTAGGTCACCGTGGCGTCGTCCGCGGCAGCAGGGCATTCGCCAAAGGTATTCCGCAACCATCTAAGGTGGACCCCCGAGACGCGGCCTCACCTGGCATTATCTGGGGCAGGAGGCAATGCGTGCCCAGGAAGGCCTCCACACGTGCCCTCCAGCCCTCAGACACCGCCGGGCTGATCACCGGCTGTCCCCTGATGGGAAGTCCAAGTATCATCGCCACGTCCTGCAGCGTGACGGTCATCTCCCCACAGGGAAGGTGGAACGTGTGTGTCTCTGGCCTCCACCTGTTAGTAGTACAAGGAGAAAAGAATTAGTTACGTACGTAAGAATATAGAAGCGAAAACAAATTGACCCGATAGAGAAAATGCACCTGTCGACAAGTGCGGTCAAAGCTGCGGGGTTGAAGACCGGCATGCCCCGCCGTAATAGGTTAGCGACCGTGTGAAGCCCAGCACGGCGCAGCAGTGGGGTATAGCGGTCGTCGTAGCGCATCAACTGGAACCCATCATGGGTTCGAGGGAGAAGTATGGGTATCTCCTGAAAATTGCTATAAAAGTTAGCTGTGTGACCATCAAGTTGAACACATGTACATTTCGACCACACACGTACCCGGCCGTCCTCCGTGAGCCTGCCGCGGTGCTCCCTCTCGTAGGACTCGTCTAGCAGCTGGTATCTCGCCATCCTGTGATAAATTTTAGAATTCAATGGTTAAGAAATATTCAAATAAGAAATTTATAAAACATGATTTATAAATAAAAATAATAATCAAATTGAATTATGAAATTGGAATCAACATGAATAATAATTGGAATCAAATTGATTTACCCTTGGTTAAATACATGTCAACAAAGATTAGTAAGTTAATTATGGTATAAGAATAATTAGTGTAAGAATAAACCTTATGATAATAATAAATATTATTTACATATCTCAAAATCCATGGGGCCCTTTTCAAATAGTGATTATATGATTAAGGTAAATAATTTAAGTATTAGGTCACTAATATTAACTGTAAATACCGAGATATATTTATCAAAGACATTATTGATATATTGACTAAGGGTTAGGTGGACATACAATCTTGCCCATGTTGACATGAAATCATCCTATTTGGTATATGAAACCCTAAAAACCTAAAACCGAACACAACCATGTATAAATAATAATCAAACCCTAAAACATATCCAAATACACAGTACTTGTCTTACATTACGCATATCCATTGCAAACGTAACCTAAAATCGCTCATAATTGAACTAATTTCATCTAGGGATTCAAATCTTGCCCTACGAAATGTACCTCAAATAATCCATATCTATTGCAAAAAATCAAGGGAGGGGAGAGAGTTTACCTTGCTTGCCCGATTTGGAAGCAAAATCGCGAGATTAATCGGTGGATTTGAGAGGATTTGGAGGGGGAATAGAGGGGGGCGGCGGCGGTTTACTGTTAGAACAGAGGAGAAGTGAGGGGGAGCTGGGGGCCGGGGGATGCGCTCGGGCTTAAGTCCCGACGCACGGCACCACGGCCTTTAGCGTCGTACGTGCATATCACGGCGCTGTGGGCCTTGGCGTCGTGCTATGCCACCCTGGCTCCGACGTGTCAATGCACGGCGCTAAAGCATATGGCGCCGTGACATGTACCCTGGGCGCCATATGCTTTGGCGCCGAGAGAAGGGTCCATTTTTGCAAATCTTTTCTCCAGGGGTCCATATGTAAAAAACTTTCAAATTTTGGGCTAAAAAGCAAAAATTTTACTCTATCTCCCATCCAACAAGAGGGTCTTGGAGGTGGAAGGTAGGAGAGAGTTGGAGGGGATGCAAGCTAGTTGAGGCAGTGAAGTAGGCGAAGGGGAGGCAGCGGGGGGCGTGCGAGGTGTTGGGTTTTCTTAAACCCTAGATTGAATATGTGGAGGCTTTCGGTCTACCCTCTATTTCTCTGTTGTATCCGTGGTGCCACTCACAATGCATAATAAGGCTAGAGGGTAGGGACCTATTTATAGACTTCACTTACATGTGTTACAAAGTGACCCACCTATTTTTGGTATCCTATGAGACTCCTGAACCATGTCACTAACCAAAATCAAACAAGTCAGTTTTATGAGTCTAAAATAGATTAGTCCCAAGTAGACATGTGTAAGTCATGCACCATGATAAGATTATTTATGAGATCAATTCCAATCTGATCATGGGTCAACAGCCTGCAGAGCCGATCCTGCAAAACAAACCCAGCTATTCCACTCTGTGTTGTACCCAGGTTAACAAATGCATGTATATTAAATTTCAGTAGACTTGATCTCAATATATATGTCTACCATATTCCAGCACAGCCATCCTCGGCACCTCGAGTATTAATTCCTCGAGTTAAGTTCCGCATCAAAATATTTTCTATCACTTACATCAATAATATGAATAATTTCATATTAAATAAAATAAATAATAACCATAATAAATATTAAAAGCTACTTAAAAATTTCAACACGAGAGTAATGCTAGCCCTTGGTCCCTACACCCAAATATGAGTCCATGTAGGCCTTTGTACGTACTCCAGCTTGGCCATGCTCACGAGAGAAGCCACCTAGGCAGCTAAAATAAGGGTGGTGATCGGTTCGGCTGAAAGCCTCATGGCTTATGGCTGAAAATACTGTAGCTGGCTGAAAAAAGCACTGTAACTGACAGAGGCTTATTTACCATAATTAAATTTAAAAAAATTAAAAATAAAAAAACATATTAGCCCATCACGTATAATGTAAACAAATACGAGGAAAAAAAGAACCGGTAAAAAAACTCAAAAAAAAAGCCAAAAGTTCAGAAAAAGACGAAATTTATGAATAGTGCAAAAATAAGCTGAAGCCAGAAGCTGAAACCATATTGATCAGGGCCAAGGTCGTGTGGGCTGTCGGTAGGCTAGGCTGAGCTTTTGCTGTCGCTTCAGTTGTTTTTTCCTCAACTACTGCAGTTCAGCAGTTGCATGTATTTTTGTGACCTGCAGCGAATAGCGCGCGCCTGTGTCAGAAAGCGATTACTGCACTAAGGCCAGTCTCAATGCAAGATTTCACCTCCCAGTTTCCAAGATATAAAACAAAACATGAAACAAGTCTTTTCTCTCAGTGTATAGTTTCATTGCGCGGTTTCATAGGTTATTTTAGCCTTTCTGTGGTCCCCTCTTCCTTCTCTTCTCCAATCAGAAGCACGCTCGCACGGGATGAAACCCAACAAGGCTCTCAGTGGGGATTTCACACGATTACCAACGTTTTGGAAACAACGCTTAAAGGTTTCATGGGGATGAAATGTTTTCCTTCTCTCTCCTCCTAGTTTCATGCAAAAAGCTTCTTTTGGCTGATGTGGCACCGTATTTAATGTGCATGAAACCCTCCATGAAACTCCATTGAAACTGGCCTAACGGAAATGCGACCTGTATTTGCACCAACCTTGATAGCAGGAGACATGGACTATGGCCTATGGCTACGGTTGTCGTCCTATGCTCGTTATTTTGTCGTTGATCAAGATGATCATCTTCTAGAACGCCTGAAATGGACGGACCAGGCAGCGTATACGTTGCCTACATGTGAATGGTGGACTCGCCATACGATGAGTTTTTTCCTTACTAGTTGAGGCTTTTAGCTCTAATGTGTGCGCTCGTGCGAACGAATCATATGCCAATAAACCATTACAAAAAGATCATCTTGATAAACTATTTTAAAAAGATAATAAAGAAATCGTCATATTTATTTACTCGAAGAAATACATAAGCTATAAGCTAAATAAAGGATACCAATCATACCAATCACATACCCTAACACTCATGACTGACTATTGATTGGACTCCCCACTCAGCATCGCACCACTGACTAGTGTGTGGCAAACATGAGGAGGCGCATGGTACGGACGGGCCAACGCTTTCGAGGGAAAATTGCACGTGACCCGACACGGGAACTTTCACAACCGCATGGACTTGTATGAAATGTGTAGCCTAGCGTTGGTTGGGGCTAGGATTGTGAGAATGTGGGGGGTTAGGCCATGTAAATCAATATGAACAACAGAGTAGCTTCTTCACTATTTTTTACTTTATCTTGTTTCGAAAATAAGTTAAGGGGTAACGGGCTTATCACGTACCATATTTATCTCGCTCTCGTCTCATGCACGCATCTCTTCTTCACTTTTTATACCATTCGCCATCTTCTTCTAAAAACCACTTTTTAGTCCATTACTTTTTATTTTTAGTTAAAAATTATCAATCACACCTAAAAACTATCAGCAGAAACCAATACATCCCACCCTTTTAAGTTGGCCAGCCTCCGCGTAGTCGGGTCTCGTTGCGGGCCAGGGACCAGAAGTCTGCCCGCACGGCATGTAAGCTGTTGCCGCCCACATGGGCTGTGGGCCGCACCTTGCGGGAGAAGAAGGCCCGCGCTTTGATGAGTCATATCATGAGCTGAGTTTTTGCAGGTGGAAGCATGCGATTTTTCGGACCTTTTGACACTGGAGCAGCTGGCTCTCGCGCTCATCCATTAATTGGAGGATTTGACGGTTTAGAAATTAGAGAGGAAACCAATGATCGAGACTAGCCCTACGGATGCATTTGCACGTTAAAAATTGGTCCACAGACAGATTGGGTAGGCATGCGCACACGGAGTTTGGCGTCATAATTACGTAAATTTGATGCACTGCGTTTGCATATGTCCGGAAAACTTGTTAGAAATAGGCATATACGACTCATTTCCTATCATTTTAAAACATATATATTTTAGTACTATATTACTAGAAAAAAAGTAAAAAAACTAATTTATAAAGTGAACTTCTTGCCACTCCTTAAAACATGTGACACGTGGATAGGGATATCATGAGAAGGGTTTTAACTAAACATACATGCGTATTCACGTATTTTCGTATGAAAAATCGTATGACTTATGATTGTGACGCTACTTCTTGGCCTTTCTTCTTGGCATACATCGGAAGGAGGGAGAGTGGCCATCTCCGAGCCATTACCTCATAGAGTACCTGCACGGGGCGACAATAGATTTCTGGATAGCACAACATGTGTGACCACTCTTCATCTACGTTCTGTATTGCATACCAACAGTTAGTCGTTAGTGCAATCGATGACTTTATCATAAAATTTTTCTTCTATATTTTTTGAAGTACAATGGGTTGTTTGCTATTAGATTCGTTTGTTGCATCACTAGTCTTTTTATTGTATTTGTCTCCTAGTAAATTTAAAATTAAAATTTTACCTACATTTCCAACATAACTAACTTGTATCCTCATTGTCCTTTGTCACTTCAAAAACAAACTTGGTTTTGGAATTAACTCCACTTCATTTTTCTTGTACCTGAATGCAAGCACACTAAGGCCGCCTTCTTTTTTGGCTTACGGCTTGTCTCAAATAAACAAATAGAATGATTTCTCATTCACCGTTTTGAAGTGACTTATTGGGACATCATTTTTTAAGTGGCTTATCGGCATTCAGTTAGTTCATACAAGCGCTTGCCCTAAAACCAAAAATCATAAGCAAAGTTGCAGCAAAAAAAAAACCACCCCAAACATGCAAAAAGAAATATGAGGCAAATATTTACAAACATAAAGTTATCAGTGGAACAAATCAAATGTATTAGCGGAACAAATAAAAAGATGCTAGTGAGACAAAGGGAAAAAATATTTGTAAAACAAATAAAAAAATACTAGTTGAACAAAGGGAAAGTATCAATGGAACAAATCAAAGGTATCGGTGGAACAAGTTATAAAGGGGTAAGTGGAGCAAAGGAAAAGTATCAGTGGAACAAATAAAAAATACTAGTGGAACAGAGAAAACGTATTACCGAAACAAATAAAAAAAATGCTATTAGAACAAAAGGAAAACATATTATTAATGAAACAAATAAAAACTATTAGTAGGACAGATGAAAAATATTTGCGGTTGAACAAATGTAAAATAATAGAATAATAAAAATGCATAAATTATAAGAAAAGAGAGAATAATAAGGAAAGAGAGAGATGCATGCTGCCAGCCGAGCCTGCTCATTTAGGCTGAAAAAATATGGCTTATGACTAAAATTGTACTGTAGTTGGCTGAAATTACACTGTAGCTGATAGTGGCTTATTGGACATAATTAAATTTTAAAAAATAAAAAATCGAAAAAACATGTTAGCCCATTACAGACAATGCAAACGAATACGAGAAAAAATCGGCAAAAAAGCTCAAAAAAAGCCAGAAAAAAACAAATGTTAGAAATAGCGAAAAATAAGCTAGAAGCTGAAGCCGAAATAAGCGGAGCACACGCAAAGACCTACATGCTCAAGCAAATCATGCGAGGAGAACCCACCCAACAAGCGCATCACCGATTGCCGATAAAATAAGGGATTTGCTAGCATCTGAATATTTAATCTAGACGCTGGCTCAATGTTGCATATATGAAATAAAAAATTTACACACATGATATCAAGTAAAAATCTCAATATTGTACACATGATATTGAAATATTGTACGCGTAAAATCAAAATATTATATACATAAAATAAAAAATATTATAACAAAAACATGAATTAAAAATATTACAGCTGAGCGTACAAAGCTAACATCTTGATCGAACCTATGGACGCTAGCATTTCTCAATAAATAAATAAACGAAGAGCATGCCGCCGGAGGGCTAACTGGCCGAGGCCCACGAACGGCGGATTGCTCCCCAGGCCGACCTCGCTCGTGGGCCGAGGTCTATGGGGTGGGCGGCGAGCTGTTAAATGCCGCGCGCGCGGCATATAGGATTGTCCCGTCACGCCCTCGGCCTTGCACTCGCCGCCAGTTTGTCGGCGCAAGGCCCGCAGGCAGGCAGGAGGCAGCCCGTCGGCCGAGATGCACCGGGTTTGGCTGCGCCGGCCGCCGCGCGCGCTCCGCCGAGGCAGGATTCTCGTCGTGCTGCGCCCCACATGCCATGCCATGCGTGCACCGCTCCCGGAGGCGGTAGAAGACGGCGCCCGTGCATGAGGCGCGCCGCCACGGTGCCGAGGCGACCCGCGCGCAACGGCGAGAAGAGAAGGGCCTTTTCGCCTGTGACGTTTTGCCATGCGCCTTGAGCCTTGGAAACCTTTGCGTGTAATTTTTCCGCGACCTAAAAAAAAGAAGAAGAAAGAGCTCCGATCCGCAGCTGCACAACTGTTCCCGAAAAGAAATTCCCTGGGGCAAACAAAGAAAACCCAAAGGAAGTAACAGATTTCAAGTACATGCAGCTTTGGCCCTTTGGATGACGTGACCGATCGATCAGATTATCTCCTTATTCCCTGCGTCGCGCGTTCTGGAAGCTAGCAGGAAAGGGTCTCGGTCGGCTCGTGCAAGCTAGCTTTACCACTCCTCGCGTACGTATAGTAAAAATCGTGAGCTAGACGTGCCTTTCAGTTTGAGCAAGCTTTATATATGAATTGTGACTCTGCCGCATCGATCACTCATGTACGTAACGTGACAGGTGACAACGACTGACCAATACGAGTCTCGTGTCATCCACTACAGTAGACGCCGGCAGGCCGGTGCACCGATCAATCTGGTGCCATATTAATATGACAGCAGAAGTCCAAAGACTAGAAACAAGATGGCGACACGTATCACTCGATCGTAACTCCTGAGGTACACACCTTTGTCTATATATACTATACAAATAATATATACATGCATGGCATATATTGTCCGTGCATGGAAATGTCAGGATGCATGGAAGAGGAGAGACTGGAGTGCGATAGTGGTAGTTCTCCGGCTCTTCTGACAGCTAGCTGCTTCTGCGCCACGCAAAAATGGCATTTCCAAAGGCAAGGGTGGCTAGGCTTCTCATGCACAGCTCGTTTCCAATCCAAAGCGAAAGCTAGGTTGATGTGTTTTGGTTGCTTCCCTCTGGACCAAAGCTTGCTAGCTCCAGATGCTCTCCTCTCCTCCTCTTCTCTTCTGTCCTGAGGTGACGGTGTGAATTACTAAATATTCTGTCGCTATGTGTACCGTGCGTGCTCATGAGCTATAAGAGCAAGTATTATAAGAGACTGTAAGCTGGCTGTATGCTGAGGTGGAGGAGAGAGAGGAGGAGAGAGAAGAGAGGTGGGCTGTAAGCTTACAGCCAGCTGAAGCACAAGAACCAAGAAACTTTGTGAGAGGGATGTGCAGGTCATACAGCCTTCAGCTGGCTGTAACTACTATATGAGTAGGCTGAAAAGTGAGCTGTAAGTATTCATACAGCCAGCTGAAGGCTGTATTATAAGACTTGCTCTAAGGCTTATGTTTTTTGGGAGGAGAAGTTTGCAAGTTGTGTTGGAGAATGTATATATTCAACGCTACCTATGGACATATTGGTTTCACCTTCAGTCGATGATCAGATAATAGCTTGCTGTGTCTTCAGTTACGAATTGAGTTATACGTTTTTTTATTCCCACATTCTCTGTTTCAGCTATCTTTTCCGTAGATCGATTTATTAAACCGTGGATTTTGCCAAGCTGTGCCCTATACCTCCCACATCAAATCCTAGATATATTCTCTATCTTTTCAACTACTCCTTCACGGTGGTGTTTAGCATTATCTTGGATAACTTTTTATGATTGTCGCACGTTGCAGTAAACATAACCCTTGCTTAAATGGCAAGTATGACGAGACATGCCATCCTTTAATCTTCTTCTATCTTCATGTTATCATGCGCGTATCCATTCTTTGAATGTAGCGATCGAGCTTTAGGCTTTAGGTGCCTGCTGTGTCCTCCATGCATGCAAAAATTGTTCGATGCAAAAGTGTAGCATTGTCCATTTGCAGTGACCATAACCTCTCTGATCTACTGTTCCTTTCTTTTCGGCGTTTTCGCGTGCAAGAACTCAATACATGCAGAGAAAGAACATACTAGAATAGTAGTACTCGATCGAGATGATGAGATCATTGAGCTGATTGAAGTTGAACATTCTGGTGCCTCGTCTGTAAAGGCACAACATTCTTTTCTAATTCTGGCGCGAGATTGCTTGCTGTTGTGACGATTACTCCTGCACAGGAGCGAGCAGGAGGAGGAGGTCGTGGAAATGATGGCCATGGTTTTCTGGGTCCTGCAGCACGGAGCTAGGTGAGGGTGATGACATCAGCCACCATGCATGCACTCCTCGAGATTCGAACCAGCTCATCACGTGGCAACCATTCATTTCATGGATTGGTCGCCACATCGATCTGTTGATGGTCCTTGCACGTAGTTGCCACGATGTTGGAAGCAAAGCGATCGCCTCACTCTTCATCCACCCCTGTCTCCACATCTAGCTAGGATTGGTCTCTTCTCTTATCCGTTCCAAAAATTTCTTCTCTCTTACAATGTGGAAGTATCAGAAATGATGCGCATACAAAACGTCAGAACTGTTGACACATAACAAGCTAGTTTTCAGCTTGAACGAGCTGGCATATGTACACATGCTGCAAAAAGAGCAGCAACACGCAGCTCGATCATGGCATACTGTGGCGCTGTCCAATCATTAGTAGAGACACAATCAACCCAGAACTGCATGCAAAATCCGATCGAGTAGGGGGGAAATCTGCGATGATGAATATTGACTGCATTTCTTTCCGTCCATAAGATTGTTTGGGCCCATGCAAACGCAAAATACTGCTCCTTGCTACTGTTCACCATGAATGCCTTTGGGGTCTACTGCCAGCAAGGAGCTAAGGCGATCGATGCACCTCTCTCTCTCTCTCTTCAACCGTCGTGTCTTCTCATGCATGCCTTTTTTCCAATCACTTCAATGTCCAAAGGGTGCAATGTCATAGCTATTTTGCCCCATACCGATTGAGATTCGTCCCAAACCTTAAAATTTTTGTATTCACCCCGTCGATTTTAATTTACCTGATCCATGAGAAGGAAATACCCATGTAGTCACAGAAGTAACGACATCCCAGAATCATGCAGTCAAACCATTATTTACTAGGAAAGTGCCATAATTAAGTTTTTGTAACACCTTGAACCCATTCTCTGAGCCCAAAATACTACCACCATTTTATCATTACTATTTACAATCGTTGCTGATAGATTTAGGCAATAACTGCTCCATTTACAACTCGAAGACACAATAAACAACATACTATTTCAACACTAGTTCTTCAAGCAAGCCATTAAAGTCTAAATACCGTAACGAAAGGTGAGGCGCGAAATACTGCTTGTACGTGAAAATATATATGTGCTACTCCCGTTTGTGCATGTCGTTTTCAATGCTCACCTAAAAAACACAAATAAACAAGGGTGAGCCCGAGGACTCAGCAAGCATATAATAAAACAGTGGTGTCAACACAGCAATTCGCTAGATTTCATAACTGTAACTACAAACATAATATCTGTAACTATGTCTCTGTCTCTCATTTCTTTCATACCATGCAATGCAATGCTCACATGTACCTTTTGAGCTCATATTGGTATAGTTGAGGGAACACCCATCAATGTTTACTCTCTACCCCTATCCCATGGTCTATGGAGGTGTCTGCCGAAGTAAGTTTTTTACTACATTCCGTGAAGGTGCCTATCTCTGTAGGTCTTACTTAAGAGCGCTCTAAATTAGTCATATAGATTTCTCACCGACTTGGCTTATAAGCTCTACACTAGTTATGTGACTTACTCACCACTCTGGCTCATATGTATTATGCATGATGCAACATTCTTCTGATGTTGCTATTCAACTATATGCATCACTTCTCGTGCATGATTAATACGTATTCATGGATATCATCTCATGAAATAAAAATGTGACAAAACAAATATCGAGAATCCCTCATCATGTCCCACTATTCTATCATGTACTTGCATGTTTAATCTTGAGGACGGTGCGCGGATAGCACCAAGCTAGAGCCTCCACTTGTACATACATCATCCAGTCTCAATACACTACAGCAATACATGCACTCATACGAACAACCATCGGTATGGGTTGTGGGGTGATATCCCTTTGGCTTGAGTCCTCAGCCTAAGCCGAAGGAGGCAATGCTACAAACAATCTATGATTAGAGATGGCAACGGGCATAAACCCGCTGGGTTTTGCTATCCCAAACCCATGCCCATGAAAGTTGGACGTGCCCATTAAAAAACCCATGCCCGTGACGGGTGTAAATTTTTGCCCAGACCCATGCCCACTGGGTTAACGGGTACCCATGGGTCGCCCGTTGGGTCAGTAATACGAGCTGCAACAATAGTTAATGAAGAGGAGGAAGAAGTTCACCGGCCATCTTCGTTGGAGCCGGAGGGCAGCGCCATAGCCAAGGGCCTACTGCTATGATGCGCGTTGGCTGCGGCGTGGGGGCGGCAGGCTATCGCCGTGGGGGCGGCGGGCTGAACTGGAAGGCGAGGCGACGGCGAGGACGTGCGGGAGGACGAGCGTGCGGCGAGAGTGGCGGGAGCAGGAGCTGCGGGACGGGAGGGCGAGCGTGGAGACAGCCGGAGACCGAGCGCGGAGCGCCAGATGTGCCGCCGCTGCAGCGGCTGTTGAATCGGGGTGGGGACTGGGGAGGAGTGAGTAGTGACCGTGGCAAGTGCTAACTAGGGTTAGCCGTATGGGTAATGGGGCATTGCCACAATGGATTTGGGGGTTGGGGCTAAATGGCTAATCGGCTATGGGCTGAGCTGGTTTGCCTGGGAGGCTGGGAGCCTGGGTTTATAACTCCCATGGATCGGGTTTATATTACCCATGGGTTTACGGGTTTGGGTACTATAGGAACGTACCCGAACCCGGCAGACCCGATGGGTTGGGCTTTTTGCCCATTAAGAGACCCATAGGTTAGGAAATTGACTCAGACTCATGCCCTAATAGAGTAAAAACCCACCGGGTATCGGGTTTCGGGTACCCATTGCCATCTCTATCTATGATAGCTATTTGAATATCTATATTATTTTCTATTTTTCGGCTAGCCTCAGGAAATGCTAGCTATACCTTCTGAAAACAAACATATTACATACATAGCACACAATAATCATTACACAGATCTCATAAATGAATTAAACAACTAAATGAAGTACATTTCAATGAATTGTTTGATTAAGAACAATTGAGTGATTACAATTGTATCAAATAATTCAACAAGCTAACCTCAAGCCATATAAATTAGAAACAAATACTAACCTCTAATCACCAAGCTAGAACAAATCGAACTACAAGCAGCTAGATTTACAATCGGAATATTTCCCCAAGCCGACCGCCTCCTTCAATGCAGCGCAATGAAGATAGATCTGTCGGGACCGGTCTATCTTGGTATTAATTAATAACACGGCGTATCCTAGACACATCCAACCACAAACCGTCTGTAATACGTAATATCACAAACGGTTCGTGTTAATAACCGTCTGTGAACTATCACATACGATTCGTATTAATAAATGTCTGTGATGTATGCAAATATCACAGACGATTCATGTTAATAACTGTCTATAAACTATCATAGATGATTTTTAATACGAATTGTCTGTGATGTCTTCAACTATCACAGACGGTTCCTGTTAATAATCGTCTGTGAACTATCACAGACGGTTATTAATATGAATCGTCTGTGATAGTAGCTCATCACATACGGCAAATGATCACTCCTGTAAAATCGTCTATGATAATAACAGCACAGACGGTTCCCCATAAACTATTTGTGATGAGGCATCTAGTATAGCTTATTTTGTAGTAGTGTGTGTTGGTGTTTTCTTATAAGGGGCATGGTTGGCTGGCTCTCTCTCTTGGCCTATGCAAAGTCATGGCTACCCTTCCCTTATCCTCAACTCACTGCTGGCCGACTGTTTTGCTGGGTAAAACCCTGTGATCTTTGGTCCATGTGGTGGTTTCTGCACTACTTTCTGGGTTTCTTTTACTGCGGAAGGTAAGTCGGTAAAAGCGTAGGCACTGGATTTTCTACTACCGAATGATGGTGCCCACAAACACAAGAGGCGCCGATCGACCCCAGACAATCTAGAAACCTCGATAAGCGATATTTCATTCAGCAATACCCTTTTATTCTCCCTTGGATTGTTCTCAAATTTTGCTTTTCCTTCCTTTTTCTTTCTATTGGCATTACAGTTTTTGCCATAAAAAACTTTCATAATATTATATTTGACCTTTTAAGTTTATGGTGATAAAATCTACTGGCCAAAGTTGCATCTTATTAATTTTGAAAAAAAGACAGGGACATCACTTCCACAAGTAGTAGTTAGAACTTGTGAGAAACCCCTATGCCAGCTAGTAACCTACCTAGCCAACACAAATAATTACCGAAGTGCTAGCTAAGACAGATCATGGATGTACCAGATTGATAATTTCGATGCATGGTTAACAGAAACGTGCTACCTACCTTCCTTGATATATAGGTTTGGTAAAATTTACAGTTCTCTTACAGCCCACAAAAAAGAAGGTGAAAGATGACTGTCATTTCCTCCAACTCACTCCTTTTAAGGCACAGTAATGGTTAGGTTATCTTCTGTTAAGACCAATCAAGAAACACTGTCCTGTGAGAAGAAGCCCAACTCGATTGGGCTTCTAGCTTTCAGTTTATTTTTCACTATTCCTAAATTTCATCTTAATCTGATTTTTCAAATTTTTTCGAACTTTTTGGCCTGTAATTTTTTCCATATTCGTTTGCATTATATGTGATGGGCTAACCTGTTTTCCATTTTTTAATTTTTAAAATTTAATTATGCCAAATAAGCTACCATCAGTTACAGTGTAATTTCAGCCAGCTATAGTGAAAATTCAGCCATAAACCACAAAAAATCAGCCCAACCGAGCACCACCTAAAGCAGCCTCCAACTCTACATTTTTGTTCCCTGTTGAGTTTTGAAACACTGCGATTAGGTCACTAGGATGCTGAGATCTGATAGTAGTTCTTTTTAGCTCGTATGTTTTTCTTCTTCTCCAATTCTAGAGGACAATGATTTGTGTAGCACCCAAAAAAAAATCTATTCCTAATCACTCTCTCCTATCTCTAATATATTCGACTCTCCCCCATGTATCTCTCTCCCATCTCTTATTCTTTGCTCTCTCTCTCTCTCTCTCTCTCTCTCTCTCTCTCTCTCTTCTCTTCCTCCGGACGGCGGCGGTGGCATGGCGGCGCGCGTGCGAGCGGCAGCCAGGTGCGGCAGCGGCATGGTGGCTGATGGCCGGTGGCAACACAACAGCCTGGTGGTTAGCGGTAGCAACTCCTAAGGCGGCGTCGACGAGAGGCGCGACCGGTAATGGCGGTGGCGGCCGGCGGCGCAGGCACTCGAGGGTGGCAGCCCGTGGATGTGGCATGGCCGTACGGCCATAAGGCGCTGGCGGCCGTAGGACATGGGCGGCCGGCAGTGGCGACAGTGGCCAGCTTCCACGGTGGGTTCCAGTTGGCCAGGAGGACGGTCGAATCACGATTCGCACGCTGTTTTTATGGCCTGCGCACTGGGTGGCATTTCACACGGCCTAACAGCAAGTCGCACGGCCAAATAGCATTTCGCGTAGTGTTTTCCTGGGTCGTGCAGCGAGCTGTGGTTCGTTTGGCTGATCGGCAAATCGCATGACCGAATGGCGATTTGTGCGGTGAATCTTTGCGAACGCGAACTTTTCTGGCCAAACCATCTCCTGCAGCCTTTCCACAAATTTATCTTTGCACTCATCTAATTCACCTTTGTTCCACCTTGTAGGTTTGCATGTAGCCTTTGATGGAACGATCGGGCAATTGCACAATTCTGATCCCTCGTGCGGGAAGTCCACCGAATGTGCTCAAAGGCAAGTATCTCGCTTATCACATAATAAAACTTGAATGGTTAATAACCTTATGTGAGCTATATTATAATACCTCTTTAGGATAATTCCTATATCACTATCACCATATCATCAGCCCACATTGCTCTTATTCTAAGAATTATGTCTCTCCATTTCCAACTCTAGCATATTTTTTCACTTCTCATAACTTTATCTTAGCCCTTCCTTAGTTCCCATAAATTCGTGCCATATAACATGTTAACAATATAACAGTTACTTGGTCTAAGACCATCCACATATAAGGGAGATTTTCACCCACCTGATAATGTACTGGGGGGAGGGCGTATACTCTCGTTACTCAGGATATTACACCCGTCAACGATTATACAGTCGAGGACAGAGTTGTGACTGACTATTCTCATGTAACCAGGTATGTGGGAGTAATCGTCGGTGCCATTGTTATAACTTGCGAAATAACAATTATCTCCGTTGACAAGATAACAGTTACTTGACCTGGGGTTATCCACATATAGGGGAGATTACCACCCGCCTAGTAACGTACGGGGGGCGTATACTTTCGTTACTCAAGATATTACACCCCGTCGGCGGTTATATAGTCGAAGACAATGACGTGCCTGACTATTCTTGTATAACCGGGTATGTGGGAAGTGATCACCGGTACTATTGTCATAACTTGCTAAATAATAATTATCTTTAATTACACCGTTTCTACGATCTCTATCTTCAATCTATATCAGTGTTTCCGGTAACCTAGGTTTATTGCATTTAACATGTGTCAATTACTTACTTGCATTTCTTGTCTTTTACATATCTTGCTTGCATTACCTGTCATTTACTCACCGCGTTGCGACCGTTGTTGGGTGCTTGCTGATATTTCCAAATCTCACGCTTGATACTTCCATTTTCAGGTAAAAGGCCAGTTGAGGGATAGCAACATGTATGGGTGGGAGCACTCGAGTTTTCAACACCGTGGCTTATCACTATTTATATCAATTTATTTATTTTTCATTTAGTTAGAAGTGAATTGGTTCTATATTTCAAACATTTACTTTTAGTTTTCACTGGCTCCCTAATAAAGTACATTTAAAGTTTTAATTTTCTTATGATTTCTATTGTTGCTTTTGTTATTTATTCTTTATTTTAGCGATGACGTTCGATAGTAATATCTCACATTAGTATGTAGGGTGCAATTTGCTTTAGGAAGCCATATCTGAATCTGATCAATCACTAGTAACGCGACAACTATTGGCGTGCATGAAGTTTGTTTGATCTCTCTTCTGCAGTTCAACGATTTCTGTCAGTACTGAAGCCACTGAATCACACCACCATAGTTGCTTTAATGGAAACCGTCTGAACTCTGAATCACCTGTAGATTTTCAGATTTCACTCAATCTGATCATCATGCAGACTATGAAGTGCAAAAGAGGCAGCAAATCATTTCATGCTAGACCTCATCAGCGCGTGCGCGTGCACTCACAACGACACTAACAAAAACAATGTAGTATTACAAATGCCTCTGCAGATTCCCGCAACACATTTCTTGGCTTTTATTCGTAGCCCCTGCCAAGAACAGTGAAAGGGGGCAAAGGAAGGAGGGGTAGAACACATTTTCCCGCAGAGTGAAGGCTGGTGAAAATGTGACTGGTAGCCTTTTTGTCAGCTCAATTGATCAGACAATGCTCATACAACAAAATATGACAATGATGGCCTATACATCCTTTTCCATCCATGGAAATGATATGGACAATGCAGGCATTCATGACTCTTTTTTCCAGCTTTAAAATACCCACAGAGAAGAAAACTGTGTAAAGGACTACCTGTCGTTACTATCTGAATACAGGGAAGAGAGGAAAGAAAATCTTTCCCTACAAGGTACAGATAAAAAAATATCTGGTGCACGCTTGCCGTTGTTGTCAGTAGTATCTTTGCTGTGGCCAAAGTCTCCTGGAGTTATGATTGAATGGTCGTACTATCTGCTCAAGAAACGAACCATTTGCTGTGTAAGTGGTCATCTAGGTTCCTTATTCTCTTTGAAGTCAGTGAAATAATTTTTGTCACCATCCCCACTAGTGCAGTCTGTAAATTTGTTCAGAGTTCAGAGAACATGGTCCTCACCTGCAAAAGAGAGGAATAGGATCCAATGCTCATTAGACCTCTCATTAACCAGTCACTGCAAATGTAGATCTTGTAACGTGAAATTGATCATACTTGTACCTTGTCTCGATTAGTTAAATCTTGTGAACTATCCAAGCACCTAGTGCATTTCTGATGATTCCAATGTGCAATTCTGGGATTTTACTAAATTTAGTCAGTTCACAAGTGATTTCCAAATCATCTGTATTGATCAATATATATAAATGCCACTGACCAATTTTTCAGAAGCTGTAACTTATGTCCCATTAGCCATTTGCTCTCCATCAGCAATGCAGCCTGTCATTGGAAAATATTTAGTATTTATGAAACACACACATTTCAACTTAGAAATAAAATCATTCTCCAAACCATACCTTCTCATCACTAGTTACAGGACTGAACATTCAGGGGATGCCAAAGTTCCTGAACCCTTTCAGTAGAAATTTAGGTCGGTGTATCCATATGGATTTATGTCAGTATATCCATATGAGTAAGGCAGCAGTTCTTCGATGTCCAGTTGCGAGCTTGAGCAACTCATCTTTTGGATTCGGCTATGATTGATTGATTCTACTTCTGCACCGAAGACGCTGTACACCGGCCTATGATCTGAAAACCGAGATTCGCCTCGAACATATGACAGCTGACCAAGGCCCCTTCCATACCACAAAATACGATCGCACCTGCGCAGCAAGATTACTAAATTTAATTTAACTGTACAAAATCCAGCAAAAATCTGGCACTATAGTGTAGTCAAAATACCATGCAGGAGTTCTCTTCTTTTCCTTCTGGTTCATGTCATCTCCAGCATACTTGTCAGAATTGTTTGAGTATTTGTATGTTGGCGGGAAGTATATTTTCCCCTCGTTCCACCCAACAAATACTCGTCCACCTCTTTGCTCAATCCTTAGCTGAAAGTGTCAAGTTTTCATGTCGTTGAGCTCATACAATATTTAAATAATTTTATTAATAAAACAATAGCCCTTCAGCTTTTTCCAAGCTATCAGAAATCTTGTAACATGGTAAAGTAAAAGAACGACAAGACAGAAAGCACTGATTGCCTGTGGCACAATAATTTTACTGCTTTCTAGGGCTTCAACGCTACACACACATACACATTTAGTGTTCAACATGGTTTACAAGCTCTCACCTGATCTTTCTCCAGCAATGCTTTCCAATTGCGCATCTCCACGAGGGCCTTCACTGACCGATAGGAAAGCGCGATTCGGTAATTTAGGTCCCCGAGCCAGATGATTCGACTGCAAGAAAAGGCACAAGAAGGGGCCCAATGTTACACCAAATGCATATGGAACATGCTTTATGAGTTCATTCTAAGGTTCTTTGCTTACTCATGCTCTAAGATAGTTTCTGGTGAACGCTCATACTGTCCATAAACCATTGGGAACCTGGTCTTTCTGAGGATTTCCAGTACATCTGAATTCCTCCGCATTTCATCACCTTCCTTCTGTCCTGACGTCAGATGGCTGCAGACGAAGCAGAAGCTTGTTTGGTGCAATGACATGCTAATCGAAATTGAACCCTGGAAAACAAATCCTTTACCATTGAATCCCTAAGCTAACAAGACTTCTTGTTTGCGATCAAGTCATATAAGGCAAAGCATTAAAAATCACAATAGCTAGATAACATAAGAACATGGTGACTTACCTTATTACCAAGGTAGCCCATCAATCCTCTCCCAACACAAGAAACCTTCAGATTTCTTATGTCATCCCTTATGTCTTTCCGAGCCCAAATCATCAGAAACAATCCCACCATTTGCTTGCTTGCAACCAGGCAATATCTGAACATCCGATTGTCACAAAAAAGATTCACTAAATCGCATGGAAAGAGAATGCACTGTAGCTCTGGGAATCTACAACTTCGAACTTCAAACATACCTAGTATGACCAGATGGTCTATGGCTGTCTTCCAGAGATGCTGCATTGCCATAACCATACGACATTGGCGAATACACCGTACTCGGTGATTCTCCTGTGTTATTCTCATCATCCGATGATCCACCCCACCGGTAGTTGGTCTCATAGTCACTAGGCCTACGACCGTAGATTGCTCGGTCACAGACGCTGTACCGCCGTTCCAGCCTAGGCTGAGGGGCAAGAATGTCACCCTCCATCCTCAAACTCCGGCTGAGCCCCGCCTGAAAAGACCGGCGGTTGAAGAAGGATGCACTGTTCTGCCTCGATGACAACCCTTCGAAGTCATCATCCATCTCCACCACCGGATCAGGTGCTGGAGACGGCGTTCGGCAGCTCCCATTGCCACTAGTACCAGGCAAATTGTTCAAAGTCCTTCTGATCAGTGACACCCACTTCCTTGCCGGGCCATTGTCCTCTGTCCCAAGAACATTCCCGGCATTCAACGGGACGATTTCTTGAAACCTACACAACACGATATCATCAAAATTATCAGTGCTATCGAACTTGCAGCGTTGTGCCATCTGACATGAATTCAGAGATACGAGAGCATAGAGGAGATGAAACCAGTACCCGAGGACATAAATGTCAGCAGGAGGTGCAGCATGGAGCCAGTCCTCGAGGCTCATGTTATTTGGCGGGGATCGGCCACCTACATTCCATGTAGCAACAAAGATCCTACTTCAAGAACAAGAGGAATTATGCACGGGACAAATGTGGGATTGGGTACCACCAACATTGCAATGCAGCAGCGTACCTATAATCCAATGTCACGGTGGCCTCCGCGGCGTCAAGATCTATCTTACCCCGCCTTGAGCGCTCATGGCTCCTCCTTGACGACCCCTCTGCGTTAACATTTCACCGGATTGGAGAATGCAATCAGAAATGTCATAGTCCAAAAAAAAAACCGAAGTGTGTGGTCTTTTGCAGTTTGCTCACCTGTCTTGCTCTTCTTGACTGTGCCCGGCTCCCTCCTGGTGAAGCTGCTGCCCCTCCACTCATCATCACCTCCTCCTGCAATCAAACAGGACCCGATCAATCCGGGCAATACCCCGAATAACAATGCATCAAGAATTTGGTCAAAAAAAACTTGGAAGACAGGAAAGTTAAGTGCTTTCCACAAGTGGCAAAAAAGAGAAACAAGACAATAAAAGACAAGCAGTGGAAGCAGCGACGAAAACTGATCCCCAAGAAACAGAGAGGGACATGGCGAGCTCACTGTTGGAGCAACGGGGAGCAATCAGGCCCACAGATACAAGCACACACTCGCAGAATCACACACATACACACCTCTCCTCCCAATTGCAGCTACATCATCGGCATGGAAGTCATGGGCCTTGCTTCTGATGTTGAACCACTTCCTCACTAAGCCCTTGGACCATGACAGCTACAAGTTGCAACAAGATCAAGAAACACAGCCACATTTAAGTATGGGGAAACAGAACAATTATTTTTAGAATGAAGAGCTCAGGGAGAGAACAATTATCTACCTTGCTCTTCTTGGTGGTGTTGCTGCCATCTCTCATTGTTCCTCAGGGGAACACTCATGCAGCCCAAGAAACTGTTGATTTGCTGCAAAATGGCCAGTTGATGACTTGATGGAAGGTAGGGGCCAAGGAAAGGTAGAGACAATGCGGCCACTGTTTGTTTCTCTATAAACAAAGATTGTGATTTGATGAAACGAAGAGGGGAAGAGAGAGAGAGGAGGAGGAGGATTGAGGATGAGAACAAAATCTGGATTCTCTTTGGAGGAAAGAGTCTGGTAACACTAATGTTCTAACTGGCTTCTGAAGCAAAGGAAGAAGAACAAATGTGATGTACTACTAGCCTACAGCTTCTTGGGGGAAGAGGAGTGTGTGTAGGTGTGAGTATATGTGTAAGTGCGCGCGCCATGGACGGAGCAAGAGTGAGAGTAAAGTTGGAGGGAGGGAGGGCTCTCTCTCCTTCAAAAACCTCAGTCTTTGGAGGTGAATTGTGTGAATACGTGTGAGGATGGGAGAGAATGAGGTGTGGAGGAATCTTAGGATGGTCAGTCTCTGCTTTTTCTTGCTCTTGCGAAACTAAGGAGGGTAATAGAAGGACAAACAATACACACAAACACAGTACCCATCAGGGCAAAAAAAGTACAGCAGCATTTAAGCATGTGAAGATTTCCATGAGAGAAAAATTCAGATGCTCAAACTTAGATATGTAATGCAATGTAGACTTCCATGAGAGAAAAAAAAAGATCAGATGCTCAAACTAAGGTATATAGGGCCTGTTCTTTTCAGTTTTTAAAAACTGTTTTTGGGCTTTTCTACAGTAACTAGTTTTTAAATTGAGTATTTTTTTCAAGATAGAGTTTACTAATTAATTGCAGTACATAATTTACTGATTTCATTTATATCGGCAAAAACCGCACGTGAGTTTCTGTTACTCTGTAATCTCTCGTACAAACAACCCAAAAGCCACAAAGCCGCAGCCAAAAAGAATATGCCCATAATGCAATGTAGACTTCCATGAGAGAAATCTTGGTATTCCAACAGAGGATGCATTTCTACGATTTTTTCAAAAAAAATGCAATTTTTAGATCAATGTTCTTTAATATAATAATAGTTTATGTAATTTCTGTGCTTATTTTATTACAGTATTATGGAGGCACACCTCTTTAAAAATATATTATTTGCAACAGTGTACACTACTGCACTGCTGGTGTTTCCTCCCATTGGTCACTGAGGCAGCAGAGAAAAGAAAGGGAGAGCTAGCAGCTGGGAGGAACCAAAAAAAGAAGAAGATAAAGTCAGGAGGAGAGGGTGTTCAGAGAGATCTCACTTTTCTTCCTTCCAAGATGTTTTTCTCGTGTTTTTGAGATACGGCCCCTAATTTGTTTGTTTTTCTTTGTTCCTTTCATGCTCTTTTCTGCCTTGTTCCTTTCTTTTGATATGCTTTGGTACTCCCCATGGGGGAGGAGACTGGAGAGTGGAGACTGACTGTAGGCTCTAGGAGAGTATTTCCAAGGTGGTGGACTAGTCTTTGCCTCTTTGGCTGCTAGATTTTGTGCTCCTGTACGGTAAGGAGAATGTGAGTTGGAGTTCACACCCTTTTTTGCATGGCAAAAGACAGTTTCATATCAAGTACTGTTCTTATCTAGGCTCGAAAATTAAAGCAGCTGAGCTACTACATTATACAATTCTTGTTCTTCTCGAAAATTAAATCAAATCTTGAGCAAGGAGAATAACTCAAAAAAGGCAGGTGCAGTTGTTAGCTCAAGATTTAGATGATTCATCAGATATGACAAGTGTGTGGCAACTCGGAGTGAAGCTGACAGTTTCAGAGATGTTGGACGACTCGTTGTGTGGGTACTTGGGTTGGGGGCACGCATGCCTTTGGAGTGCGATGCTGGAATCTGGACGGAAGTGATTGCACATTGGTTCCTACTTCCTAGATTTCATTGGGGGTGTAGGATTTGTCTGCACCTTTAGTCCAAGTAATTTTCTCTTCTTTCCCCCTCCTCTTTTTGTTTCTTGACTACTTTTGATGTGTTCAAGAATCAACAACATGGCTTCTTGGTAAAATAAATAAAAAGAGAAATGCGGTTAATTCCTTTCTTTATTCTTCCTTTCTTAGACCCAGAGACTGACTGACTGACTGAATCTGATCAAGATCAAGGAAAAGGAGCTGAATAAAATAAAATAAACCCTGATGTAAACCACCACACCTAATGCTAACTGTTTTGTGCCCTTTTTCTTCTGTACAAATGCTAGCACCATAGACTATAGGGTCGTTTCAAACAGCTCTGGCTCCTGTTTTCTGTCTTTTGAAACCAAAAATATTTAGAATATGTTGACTTCTTAATGCGCTCTTTTTTTCTTTTTCTTCTTTTTTCCTTTTTCAATGGCATTATCTATAGAGATATAATGGTATTTTTTTCTATTTTTATTTATTTTTGTTTAATTGAATATTTCAAAAAAATCAAACAACCGCTATAATGATATTTCAATTAAAAACCACTGCACTTTTGAACATAGCATATAGCGTAATGGCAACTTTTTCTTGTAAAACTGTTTATGCTCGTGGTACTTGTCAAGAAGATAACACTGAATACCAACTTTCTGGATAACAAGTCAGCTGCAACCTACTTACCAAAGGACGTAAACGGACAGACATGGAAACAATAGCTGATCTCGGCAATAAAACAACAACAGGTTTGATTCTTCTGCTGCCATTTTGACCGACCAGGTTTGGTTGTTGCCCCGGAGTTATGGACCGATTCGTCCGGCTTCTTTCTTCGTCCACTGTTAAAACAGTCATCAGATGGTTTCCATGCGGTAAAATGGTTGTAGTTACCAACGCACTGAACTTTTTTCGTGTAGAAGTAAAAGCATTCAGGACAGTGCAAGATCCATTAATTTCGACGGAGCGCTGCTATGCGTACGAACGGATGACCAGCAAGTAGACCAGGCACCTGGTATGGAACTTTGGTGGCTGCCTATAGTTAGAACTTAAGAGTTTGTAGGAATTCCGTAATTTTCTTCATGACCATGGTATATCCATAATTAACACTCCAGTAATTTCTTGGAATTTTTAATGCGCGTACCAAACTCAACGATCAAAATCAATCCAGAAATAAGATTAGAAAATGATGGCAAGAGCTAGGTTAGGGAAGAGAATAACAAAACCTTCGTGCCAATCACGTGAAGTCGATTTCCAATGATCATTTGCTCAGATGGCAGGAGCGCATGTACCATTTTTGCCAGGACTGGCCAATCCGTCTGAACTCTGTAACCAGCTAATTAACAATTAGCATCATAATCTGGAACCAAGATATTACGCCCGAGGTTATCTCCGTCAAAAGCCGTGCGAAGCCCCATCCTTTCTGCTTAGTTTATCCCAGAATTCCCACGGATGCACGGCAGCTCAGAGAAACTAAGCCCTGAATAGGAGCAGATTTGTTATTGATCTCCGTTCCACGTTCACTAAAATATCATGCTACCAATACAGATTCTTACTGCCCCAATCATGGCCAAGCTAGCTACTTTTGTCTTTAACAACTGTACGCACACTAGATTCATGTGTACAATTTATATAGTATATATAGTGGAGTAGCATATACCAATGCTACATATATGCTGATCCTACAAGCCGGGTATGGCATACTGAACCCATGGGACCCACTGTCATAAAAGAGATTGCACGAGTGTGTGAGAAAGATGGTTGGTTTGTAAATGATCACTGATGATAATAACACTAACGCTGCTTCCAATCTGGGATTAGACTGGTGCCTAGGTTGATTAATCAATCAAAAAGTACATCCTTGGCTAGTTGTTATGCACATCTGCTCCCTTCCCCAAGACAAGGCCGACCTTCTTGAGTTGAGGGCAGACTTGACCAAGAATATGAACCTAGGAAATACTGACCTGCAAGCTGCTTCCATGGTTGGTGGACCCACTAAAAATATATAATGCTAGAAAACCTCTGTCACATTCTATTTTTCATAGTCTTTTGAAGTTTTAAAAATAAAATAATCTTTAGATTTTCTTGAATTAATTTAAGATTAATTTGAATTTTTAGGAATTAAAAATATTTAATGTGAATAAAATGAACATCAATTAATTCAAAACCTGTTTTATTTGAGTTCCTTGTGTTGCAAGTAATTTTTTGTATTTTCTTAGGATTTTTGGATTTATTTCCTATTTTCTATATCTCAATTCCTTTTTCCTATTTTCTGAATTTCAAAAAATGTTGGAAAACCTCCAAAACCTCACGCGCCAAATTTCCTTTTTTTCTTCAGCCCAATCTACCTCACCTGCGTGGCCCATTTCTTTCGGCCCATCCTCGCCCTCGCGTGCGCCAGCCAGCCCACAAGCTTGTCTGCTCGGCCAGCCACACCCACGACTACGCGTCGCCCACTGAATGATGCATTATCCTTTCTCGCTACGTGGTGGACCCCGCCTATCAACCCGTGTCTTGTCTCCGCCATTGTCTCTTCCACGCGCCATCTTCCACCTGAACACTCTCTCCCATGTCCGTCCTGATCGCCTCTCGCCGCGCCTTAAATAGCACCACTCGTGACCCCAGAACATATCCTGAGCTGCTTCCATCTTCGCCTTGCTCTTGCCATCGTCAATTTCAACACCTAGCGCTGGGAATCGAGGTTAGGCCACCGCTACCGCTTCCACTCTGGCGAGGAATTCTGTTGCATTTATCAAGGCCTTTCCGTTGCCATCTCCTCCGCAAGGTTTGCCACAATTCCCTCTACTCCTTCCACACCTTGCCGAGGTCAAGAACCCGTTGTAGGCCGCCATCGCCATGCACCGCCTTGCTCCGCTGCTTTCCCCTTGCCGCCAGTGGACTCCATTAACCATAGGATTCCAAGCCAAGCTCCAACACACCACCACCATCCCCAAGATTGTGTAGAGCACAAAAGCCTAGCGTCGTATCGGTTTGCCTCGCCGGAAACCCCACCACCCGAACACCACCACCGATCTTCTTGCCCCGACCATCGCACCGTGACCCTCCACCCAATCTGAGCTGCTCAATGAGTTTCTCTTGCCGAGAGGAAGCTAAAGTTTTCCTTGCTCCACCACCAGTCGCTGCCATTCATTGTTGCTGAAGATGAACGCCGTCGGCCGTCAATCTTTCCTAGTTAGTGCCCACGTGGACGCCACCTCAACACAATGGTCTGACACGACGGCCAAGCAGTAGCCATGTCATTCCCCTACCACCACCTCACCTAATCGCAATGCCTTGCCTTGTTAGATGCCACGTCATCATCCATGTGTAGCCATTTCACCCTTTTTGCTCGTGCTCAGTGTTCAAGTAGGTGCTAGGCGCTATGTGGGCGGCCAGGTGGGGCCTAGCGTCTAGGGAGCCTAGGCGGGGCCTAGGCGGCCAAATTAAAAATAAGGACAACAAGCAAATGATAAGTATATATTTGCTATATATCTGAGATCTAACGTCTCAGATCGAGTCATCAAATCTTATAACTAATGTTTAAAACAATTAGTCAGATTTTAGACCGTTTGATAAAGATCCAACGGTCCAGATCTTCTACCCTAACGGCCTAACCCTAAATCCATCCGCGCGCCCACCTCCCCGCTTTTTCGCGCGGTCACGCCCGCCTCCCCCACTCTCCCGAAAATCGCCGCCGCCTCCCCGCAGATTCCACCGCCCGCCTCCCCCACTCTCCCCCGCAGATCGCCGCCGCCCGCCTCCCCCATCTCTCCGGATCTGGCGCGGGGAGTCCGGATCCGGCGGCGGCGGGATCTGGCGCAGGAAATCCGGATCCGGCGGCGGCCACGAGAGCGGCGGACAGGCAGGGGAAGATGTCCCCTCCGCCAGAGGGGAGGCGAGGCAAAGAAGATGGCGGACATTCGGAGGGAAGATGGTGATGCGGAATTCGACGAATCGACGGCGGCGGCGACGGCCTCATGTGCGGTAACACTTTTCCCCATCCCCGCCGCTCCCTCCGCGCCACCCCATCCGCCGCGCCTAGGCCGCCTGGCCCTGCCTTCTTCTCGCCTTGGACCGCCTCGCCACCTCGCCGCCCAACCACCCGACTAGGGGCCAAGGCCGGGCGGCACCCTGCCGCCCAGCGCCTAGGCGACCGCCTTCTTGAACGCTGCTCGTGCTTCATCCTACGTGTCTGCCACATCACATGTTGTCTGCCACATCACATGCCATGTTAGCCCAAGTCTCTGCACTGGTTCAATGGACTTAGTCTATCGTGGACCAATACACTTATGTGTGGACCCCACCGAGCGGAGTATTGTTCCATAAACCCAGCTCACTGTAGACTTGTGAACTCTATCCGTGAACCCGGTTCATAGACCATGGTCCCACTTGTCAGTGATCGAATCATGTTTCCTTTAGAAAAATAATTTGGCAAAAAATAAAAACTGTGACATCATAAATCTAATTTCCTTTAGAAAAATAGATCTAGAAAATCCACAAAAAGCCAGAATCGAAATCTTTTCTTAGAATTAAACCTTTCGAAAGTCCGTTCTCCATCGTCCTAACTCCAATTGACCCGATTTTTCTTTCTAAATTTATATAAAATTAAGCTATATCTTTTGGTTATAGTTTTGTTGTTTTTGGTTTTTTCTTTAGTTTATTTGTGTTTTATTTTCTTTCTCTCTTGTTAAATAATGCCTTCGAACGAGCAGAAGTAGGATTTGAAGATCAAGAATTAGTAACTGAGCAAAGCTAAGGCAAGTCTTAACCTTTGATCATGTTGAACCTATTGTTTGAAATCTATTTATTATTATTATTTTGTTTTAAATTATTATGCATTACTAATTTATTACAAACCCTTGTAACTGGTAGTTATCAACCTATTTCGATCAATTCCTCCTTGATAATTTGAATGTCATGAATCCATTGTCAACATATGATGGTTAACTATCTAGTGATGTAATATTAGTATTTACTTAGGTTGTACGTCCAGTATGTTTAGCCATGCTTATTTTTACGCTGGACTCATTATCACATATTGATTACTTAATTAATTAATTTTGACTTAATGAGATATTGAATTGTGGTTGTATCTATAGTTATAAAATTTGTGTACCATGACATGGGTGACGTCATTGGTCTTGGTTAAAACGAAATGATTTTCACTTAGGCGAGTGATCGTGCAATAAAGTGGGTGCTAATAGCACATTAGGATATGGATGCTTCGTTTGAGTAATATTTAAGGACTTAACTTTGTGCGTCATTGATCTGAGTCTTATCGTACAACCACAAGTCTAGTATGAGATGGACCTGACTAATTAATTTGTGATATTTCAACCTTGATTTTGTCATTGAGATAATGTGGATGGTTAGATCATTTTTGGTAAACTTCCACGTGGCATAAAAGGGGGGGGGGTTTATCGATTAGGCTGTTAGCCTATTTGACAGCGAAACCTTAGCGAGCGAGATCAGTTTGAGATTGAGCATTGTAAAGGCCTTATGATAATCACTATATCACACATCCAAGGAAGCTTAAATTGACCGACATGATAAGTTGATTATCTCTTGTGGGTAAAATTGTGCAACCTTTGCCTAGTACCAAACTATTCAAATAGACGTGTCCCCGGTTATGGACAATGCTCGATGATTTCACATGAGGGGTAGAGTTTTATAAAACGTTGTTGGACCTAATTGGCATGTGAATGGTTGGTTCACTTATTGTATACTCAATTCTTTTGGGTTATTTAATTAGTAATTCAATTTCAATTAGAGCATTTCAATCTATTTACTATATTTGCTCTAAATTATTGCTTTCTGCAAAATAACTACTTAGCCTTCATTTGATAAGCCTTGCATAATTATATTACATCTTGTTATAAATGAGTTATTGAGTACTCTATTTACTCACAGCTATATTGTTTGTTGCTTAGTTGCTGAAGGTGAATCATATCAGACAAAGGTATTTGAGAATGAGTTCCTCATTGACTTCACAGTTTAGGACCTCGCTTCCTAGTCTATTGCCTATGGACATATCGAATGGCTATTTCGTTTATTTTTATTTTTCGCTACCAATTTATTTCTATTTTCCACTACCAGTTAGTTTCGTTTATTTGTAAGCTTGACCATAAGGTCGCTATTCTGATAATTAATAATATTTGGGTCTTTTCCAGTTAATTGTGATTATGGTCGATATCTCATCTATAATTTCACTGTGCGCACTAGCATGATCCTAGACTGATGCAGAATATACAGAGGGTCCAGATTCAAATATTCGGGTCTCGACAACCTCATACAATCTTGTGTTAAAACTTGGAAGCAACACAAGGGGGCACTTATGTTAGTATAATTAGGGGGTGAAGAGGCATTAAGCTTGGAATGATTGGCTGCATAAAATACATTTTGTCAGGCTAATGGCAGGGCAAAGCTGGTTTCAGGTTCTAGATTAACTATAAAGGCCATCTTGGCCATGCATGCTCTTCCCAAATCTCCAAAAATGGGAATCCCTACATCCACCTTCTTGATTGTTGACGCATCTACATTAGTTTATTTTAGAAAGAGAGCACCACTTTGTCAAGATTTGTGCTCTCATCACAACTTCCAGAATGTGATCATACAGTATGTCAGATTTTCAATATAATTAAAAAATGCTAATTCGAAAACCTAGTGGGCTGCTACTTGCAGGCAATAACCTTACAGTTGATAGTCAGCTCTTAAATTCTTGTTTGTCTGCACGATTCCAAAATGCATAGTGTTACCACTAGTAGTCTAGTAGATCACACACACAAGTACAAACGAGGGTACAAGAAAGAGTATAATAAAATCTACAAAACTGATAAAGTACAAGCAGGACCTTAGAAATTGTAAGCATGTGCAAAACCTGTCTAGACTTGGAAGTACTCCTACTAAGTACTAATCTACACTCTACAGTGTGCCAAATTGCTGAAACCGAAATGAAGTGATGTGAAGGTGTCCCTGTGTGGACTGTGGAGGCAGTCAAAACAGGATCTCTGTTCCATGCTTTGGCCGAAGTGTCCCACTTTGTCTTTAGCTTTTCAGCTTTGCAGCCGCCCACCTCTCTCTCTCTCTAACGGTAACCGGGCAAACTCAAGGTAGAGCAAGAAACAAGAAAAATAAGAGCATCATGCTGAAAAAGATTGACCTAGTACTTAGATAATCTTGCACAAAAGTGTGTGGCAATTCTTCTACAGCTAAGCTAGCTAGATTACTATCTCTAACACACACACACACATTCCCATTCCCCTCGTGTCATTGTCTGAAAGCCTCTAGTTGATAGGGGTATACACGGAGGACAACTCCAAAGCCTCTTTGATGTGAGAGTGAGACTAGCCGCTGTTCTTGATCGATCTACCAACTACTCCATGCAACCCGAGTACGTGTTGTTCGATTGGAACAGTGGATCATGCGCCCCTTTTGCGCTCTCTCTCGTCCTCCTTTACACACACTCCCTGCTGCCATTCCACCCTTTTGTCCCACTCCCACTGTCCCACACCTCTCTCCCTCTCTCTCTTCAACCCTTCAGCCTCTGCATCCACCATTTTGTTGATGTACAGGGCCACTCCAACGGGCTACCGTTTATTAGCTTCTTACTAAAATTACATTATAGTAATGGTTAGTCTTTTTGGGTCATTTAATTAAAAATAATAAAAAGAGAAAAACACTTATATCATTGCATACAATGCAAAGGAATAAGAAGAAAAAAGCAAAAAAAAATAAAAAAAAAAGATGAAATTAAAAGGCCAATGTGTTCCTAATGGCTTCTGTGTTCTGAAAACTCAAAAACCTAAGCCTTTTAAGTGGTTTGGAGCAAGACCGTAAAAAGTCCCTCCTACAGCTGGGCCCAGCCTTGATAAACGCATCAAGTGACCATCATTGACAAAACCTTAGAATCTGGCCCACAGTTCGTGGCGACATGAGCATGCCCATCAAACCCAAAGGGTATAGTACGTACATATCCCCTTCACAGTACTCTCACCACCTCATTCTAACAAGAAAAATAGAATGCCAAATCTGTGTGTTTTTCATGCAGTTTCTATGACACCCTAGGAGATTTCATACATTAAATAAAATCTCTAAATATGGAGCCTACTGAAATCAATAAGCATTTTGCCAGATAACATATGAACTCCACCAAATCGACAAAAAGGCGTCAAGCATAAGACCTCCATGAAGCCTCCTATCTCATGCAAAACCTTGCTAAACAGTAAGTACATATAGCATTAGCCATCTACAGTAAGCCTATTATTACTATACTTCACATCAAAGGCAGGAGAGGTCACCCATCAAGGCAAGAAGAAAGTTGTACCACATAAAAGGCATGAATACAATCAATACAAATTTCCCTAGCACGATCACCAGGTTGCAGGCAGCAATGCAATGGTAAGGTAAAACAAAAACACAAGTGCAAAGTCAGTAGAGTAATAAGTAGCAAGACGACAGTATTTCCTCACCTACATTGCTCCTGCGCACGTACAGCCACGCGAGGGTTGGAATGGATGCTTGCCAAGTTGCCATCTCTGAAGCTTCCAAAAAAAAAAACGCCTCAAGTGGTCCATCCAGCTTCTGCTGCCGCAGCTGCCATGCTCCAGCTTAAAGGCGAAAACCAAACCTGCAACCAGCAATGTATGCAAGGACTAGTTACGTATGTCGCGCATGATGCGGATCCAGGCCCACATGTATAGTAGCATTGCAACAAACTTCACCGGTTATAGCGTGGACAACCGACCAGAAATCGTGCATCCGAGATGCAGCAGACAACATGCAGACTTGAAGTGAAATGTGTGGCAAGATTTGATTTCCATTTGTGCAACAAGGGCAGATCAAAATGGTTTCAGTCCATTTCCATTTTGCAGTAGGAAATATCATTCTAGCTCAACCAATAATGTACATGATTTTGCACATCTTGAATAATCCAAGATTAACATCCAGCGACTTGGAAATAAGTTATATCCAACCACCATTAGCTTCTGGCCCGTTGCCTTGCTTAAAGTTGAGAGGAAGGGCAGGGCAGAAATGAGTCAAGGGGTTTACAACAGAAATGCACTGCATACTTGGCAGAAGGACCAGTGTCATAAGGCATGACATATGTATTTAGCTTGAGCTAGTTTGTTCATGGTGGAGGACCATTGCTTTGAAGCTTTTCTATACACTGAGAAAAACTTATCCTTCCTTTTTTTTTTGAGATTGGAAATCTTATCCTTCTGAAGTCCTGACACATCACAGGATGAACAGTTGTTATTCGCATCAGAAGCGCGGACAGCAAAAGTGAGTGTGATACCTATCAATGATATATAACAAGGAGAGTCTATGAATGCAGAGAAATGTCACCATAAACTTGTTAATAAGATATAACTGCAATCTTGCCAAAAACAGAACTAGACTTCAACAATACATCTTCGGAGTGACAGATAATCCAAAAAACAGTGCTGGGCTGCTGGCAGAAGATGTTGAGAATTCTGTGGATATGAATGACCATACGGGAAGAAAACCCCAAGGTATCCATAAGACAAATGGACAATAATGGACCTGAGGTTGTACCTAAACAATGTACTTGCTGAACAACAAGCTTCTGCACCACACTAATATGTCCCCCATTACAGAGCAATCTACAAACCAAGATCAGATGTTGGGATGTCGACTAACAATTCACTGATATATGATGAGAGCAAGCTTGTTGAGAGGGAACATCTGCATAGATGCCCATGCGCACACTTTGCTCAGAATTGATGAGGTGATAAAAAGGACAATAATTGGAGCAAAGATAATTTTTTGGGATAGTATATTCTTGAAGTTCGAGAGACAGGATTGAGTAAAACCGAGATCACAATATGCATAGCGATTCAGCTTACGACATCCTCAGAGTAAAACCTGCCCAATTAAATATAAAATGAGAGTTTAGTGATCAGTCTCACAGCTGAAATTCCTGAGTTCTTAAGAAGGAAATAAACAGATCTGTCTATAGAGGACATTCTAATCAATCACCTATTGACTGGTGCTGTCCTTAATAAACATATTTGACACAGTCAAATATCCACGAACAATGCCAGTATCACATCATATAGTTTACCAATTGCAACCCCAATCCGCGTGGCACTATCATCCAGTCTTCATCAGCAAGACAGCAACCCACTGATCCCAAAACCAAGTATAGCTCACAGGCAGGCCACTCAGGTATTCATAGATTAATGACATCATACAGAACTAGTGTCATGCAACGAACTTCCTACTTACTGAGAGGATACAAAGCTAGGAATTGGTGAAACTTCAAGCGAACCTTGTTATTTATGGTTTTGGCCTGCATCTTGTATTTCATCAAATATGCTTCAATCAATACATAAGCTTGATAACTTTTCAAACTCTTTTTTGCTGGACCAGTCAAATTTATAGCTTTAGCTAGTAATAACCAAACCAAGCATATCCCTTTCTCTTAAACAAAAGAAAATCATAATGACTCATAATTAAGGTGCTGATACTTCTTTGAGAAGCACTGTTTGATTATGCATTTTCGCCCTAGCACCCACAAATAGTAATAGCAAAACCCTCTGCAGAGAAGCACATAAATTCTAGAATAAGATGGCAAAAAGAAGAAAAATTATACAAAGCATCTCTTGACACAGAGAATCTCACCTTGCTTTGACAGTACACAAAAATCTTGCTGTTGCTACTAAGGATAACATTGAAGGCTAGTATGCAATTGAAATAAAACAAAGCAAGAAAGATAAAAGGTATCAGTAAAAAAAGGGTAAGGACAGCTATTATGCTGTGCTAAAACACTGCACCCTATGTCACGTATCACTCATTTCACATTTGTTTTTGCAAGTGCTACTCATTTCACATTTGTTTTTGCAAGTGCTAAAAAAATATTTTCACCTGTTATGTTATGCAGACAAAAGAAGTGGATTTGCTTAAACCCTAAGGTGTCGGAAAAAAATTACAAGTGTATATGGACTTGACCAACATATACATTTCGAAGTTGATATGTAAGGACAGAAAAGAGTCACTAAATGATGAAAGACCCAATGATATACAGTGACTTAATCTCATATGCGACTCTTTTAGCTTTCTTAGCATTCCAGTGATTTCAGCACCTATGGAGGAATCTACAGCGTACATTACTACAATGCTAAGTGCTAACTATGGGCTCATCCTCATGCTACCATGTAGCAAGTTACACAGTGGGCCTTGCAATCTTTGAACCATGGTAAGTCTGCATGACCATATGGGTTATCCTACATCATCCACAGATTGGTACGGGTGTAGGGCAGCGGCTGCTTCTTCCCCAAGGGTACACCTCGCTCTGCAGTAGTTTAAGATATATGATTATGTGTAAGAATTATAAAACAGAAGTTATTAAATAACTAACATATCAAAAATTAATACAAAAGTGTTTTATAAAAGCCACCTCGCAGCCAAACAGAAACTAGGCCTCTAATCATCGAATAGTCGCATCTTCTTTCCTAGCTTTTTCAAGAGCCTTAACTACAGTGGTGGGTGTCATTTGTCCATTCGTCCTTTTCTGCATCACCAACAAGGCAACAATTCTCATTGACAGTGAGTTTGCCTAACCTCTGTCGCCAATTGAACATGGCATCTCCAATTCAGTAGGGTTCTTGGATCAGAACCGCAATAGGAAACAAGACAGCCTCTTACCACAATCAACTTTTTTTGCTACGCTGAGTCAACTAAAATACTAAATGTCCAACAAAGGATGTGGGGGAATCAACCACATTCAAAAGAATCAAGCATATATAGGATACCTCATCATCATAATCCTAAAGCTCATAGATTCCAATGAATCAATCCTGTATTCATGTGTTAATACCTAGCTCCACACCAACACCATATAAGTCATTGGCATCATAAAAGATGATCATACTAATAATTTCTGAAAACTAACGTACGAGTTGCTTTCATCGATCAATTCCGTGAAAGAAAAGAGATAAACCAGCAATTGCACTGTGGTACATTCACCATCAACCGCCCTCGTTTCCCCCCAAATAACCAGTACGAAAACTTAGAAAAGTATGGTCAGATTCAACCTCTGTCGCTCTTGCTCGAGCCGCCACGCCGCCTCACGATCCACACTGCGACCGCCGCCGCCTCCGCTCCTCGAACAGCGCCACTTGCTGCCGCCGTAAACTCTCGCAAGTTTTTCCCCCTCCCGACGACGGCGGCGAGGAGTTTCCGCGGAACATTTTTCGGCCACGTACATGTGAAACAGGCCAGGCCGAAGACTTGTACGTTCGGCCACCAGGGGGAAAAAACCTCGGTCTGCCATCTCACGGATCCACCCATGTTGTCATGGGCCGCAGAAGTACGGTCACAATGACAAAGCCCAATTGGCCTAGCCGTACGGCCCATTTGGCAATACTTGCGTTGGGCGAGAAGTGACGTACAGCATAGGTGAAAACATATGGAATAGAGACTAGGGGTGCAAATGGGTTGAGTTAATCCCGATCGATCCGGTACCGAATCTGGTCGGTATCGGATTCGGGAAGGGAATTTGGTATCCGGTCGGATTCGAATAATTCATGTCGGATTCGGGAGAGTTGTTAGCCGACTAAATAGTATCGGTATTCGGATACCGGATAATTATCTGGTCGCTGGTCGAATATTCGGTCGGATATCTGGTAAGAGCTAAGAATTCACCTTTTATTTGTGTTTTTTATTATGTTGGTTGGTTGAGATGTGCAGTGTATAGAAAGTTTTTCTGGATCATACAAGCTTAAGTTCTCTAAAAGGAATATGACATTCGGTTGTGGCAACTATAAATATACAAATGTTAAAATAGTGTTTTATTTCTAATTCTGCTGCTTGTGCAATTGGAATTCTAAATTTGCTCATTAAGATCACTCTTCCTAGGTAATAGAATGAAAAGTATGTAATCAGAGTATTATTAAACGATAAACTTTGGCATGCTTCAGTAAATGAACAGGTAAATTTATCAAAAGTCTATTATCCCCAATTATCTACTATCTCTACCTTAATTTAGTAAAATTTCTCTAGCCTGGAAAAAGAAAATATTGTCCGTCAAGAATCAAGATTCATCTTGAAACGTCACACCTCAATGGGCAATTTTGGGGGAAACGCTACACCATCTTCGGCTGATGAATTATAATCACTATTATGTACTTATGTCTAACAGTTTAAGGTTTGAAGTGATGGTGGTATGGTTTAACTTATGTTCCTTTCTGTATGCATGTATTTGAAATTTCGAATACTCCGAATTTGTATTCGTATCTGGTTTTACCTATCCGACCCCGAATCCGAGAAAAAAAATATGGGTTAGGATACGGTATGAGCAATATCCGTCTGAATCCGACTCGATTGCACCCTTAATAGAGACAGATAATGGTATTTTTTTCGGGCAGTGGACGTGAATACGAATGATATCGAATATAAATTAAATCAAATATGATTATAAATATTTTTTAGAACATAAAAACCAGTTAAACTGTACATATAAAATAAACAGAAAAATATAAATAGTTTATTTGATCCAAACATTCATGAAGAATACTTATGAATTTTTCATATAAGCGAAGATTTCTTTTCCAGTTCTATATATTAATGTATATGCTAATATATAATGGGCTACTAAAGTGTCATGTAAATAAGCTAGGCGGAAATAGGGATATATGATGCGGATATTCGGTCCCTGAACATCTAGATAATCCGGATCCGTATTCGACGAATAGTGAGTTACTGAATTTGTATTCGTATCAGACAAAAAATTTATATTTATTTCTGATTCAATACTTTTCGGCAAATATCAGAACCACCGCAATTCGTATTTAAAAATTATCTAAACCCATGGAAAACTATCTGCTCCGTTTTACCCTGCTCGTACTGGCAAAAGCACTGACGACGCAATGATGAAGCAGCAGCAGAGCAAGTGGAGATTGGTGGAGATCAGATGCATGCGCCCACTGGCACACGCCATGTGAGGGAGCATCAGGTTGGCACGTGAGCAAGTGCATTGGCTGTCTGTCGCGCATGGTAATTGACAAATCGTACTTCGTGAACGGCGTGTAATAACAACATCACCCTAGACTGTAGCTCAAGTACTGCTGCTAGCTACTTGCAATGGTTATTGGGCAGTTTTTTTTCTGCGATTTATATTTTATGATTACGGATTATAATTTTTAATCTAATATAAGTATTTATGTAAATAAATTAAAGACTATTAAGTCAATAATCTATTCTAAGGGCCTGTTTGTTTCAGCTTCTGACAGCTGCAGCTACTCCCAGAATCTGCAGCTCCCCCAAACAGTCCAGATTCTAAGTAGCCAGAAGCTACAGAATCCAGAAAATGAACTAGTAGCCAGAAGCTGGAGTTATCCAGCTTCTCCAGATTCTGACTAGCTGGATACTCACCAGCTACTTCTCAGAATCTACAGCTGAAACAAATAAGCCCTAAAAAATCTGTCATAATAAACCGCTTTGAAAAAACGGTGAAGAAATTAACTTATTTATTTATTTAACAAAATTATAAATTATTCTTACAACTTAAAAAAAAGTTGCTAGTACCGGTTCACCGCTTCTTGTGATAGTGATTTATATATCCGTTTTTCCCCTTCTCTCAGATTAGTTATACGGTGATCGGTTGATCCGTGCGCCTTCCCCCTCAGCATCAAGGAAAAATTGCTCCTTTGCCCCAAAGTTTAATGGCGTTTGCTTATTTACCCCATGATATCTCACTGACATGGATTCAGAACCTATATGGCAGTGACCCATATGTCAGTGAGACATCATGGAGCAAATAAGCAAATACCATTAAACTTTGGGGCACATGAGCAAATCCCCCCAATCAAGCCTGACCGAAATGAGCCCCGGCTTCCCGTCGATGCCGAGGAGCACCGCCGCCCAGCACCTCTTCCCCACCCCTGCATTCCCCTGGTGGAGCGGCGCCGTCCGATTCCTCTTCCACCCACTCCTCCGCGCCTCCTCCTCCTCCTCCCCCCACTCCTCCGCGTGGCCTCCTCCCCCTCCCCCACTCCATTGCGCCGTCTCCTTCTCCTCCCCACCTCGCGCTGCCGCCTCCTCCTCCCCCACTCCCTCCTCCCCACCCCGCGCCCACCTCCCTTCCAATCGGATCGATCCGTCGCCTATAAACTCTCTCCTGCCGCAGTCCAACTCCTAACAACTCCCGATTTGACGCCATCTCCTCCGTCACTTCCCACTCGCTCCCTCCACGGCCCAAATCTTCCTGCTGCTCCCCCTGGGAAGGTTTGTGGTGTGGAAAGTATGGCCAAGAAGGGGGAGGAGGAGGTGTACGTGGCGTCCATTGACTAGGGCACGCCGAGCACGCAGTTCATCATCTACGACCGCCACGCCAAGCCCGTCGCGTCGCACCAGCTCGAGTTCAAGCAGCACTACCCAGAGGCAGGGTAAGTTGTGTTCTTTGGGGTGGAGATAGGTTTTAACATTTTTGGTTGAAAGATTGTGATGTGATCTACGTGATGGCTAATGGGGCTTGAGGGTCCTGTTCGATGGGTTGACTTGGAGGGGATAAGAGTATAGTTAGTTAAAGATGCTATCTTTGGGGCTGTTACACTGACATAACATTGGTCAACTCTAGAAGTTTGTGGTATTGGATTTGTCCAAATAACGATAATGTGTTTTTTGCATCTGAAATTTATATGCTCTTGATTGTGGAAAGGTTCGGGGGATTCTACTTTTTGGTTTTGTGAATTTGGTACTTCGTTGGCTTATGGATTTTATGGTGGCTATTTGCTTCTACCCTAGCATGATTCATTCTTGAGTCTGTTGAGCTATGCAAAAGAAAGAAGTGGTGATTATTGTTGTCTACATTCCCTTTTTGGGGATACACTATTCTCATCAGAAAATCCCAAAAACAAGTTGCTAAAGTGGTAGAGGCATCGTCTCGTTTGCAGACTTAAAACGGTTGAACTGTTATTGGGCAGAAAAGTCAGCAAGGACCAGAAGACTTTAGTGGGTAATGTGTTCAACATGATGATTGATGTAATGCGTAGCACAAGCGCGTGTTTGATTTCTGTTGGTGATGTCAACTCACAGGCCATTTTGTCTGTGATTGTAGAGTAGCAGTAGTAGAACATGAGCAAGACAGGGAGATCTCCATACACTTTTATGAATGTCTCAGTATAGGGCCCTGATTTTGAACAAAAACGCACATGCGGTTTAAATTTGTTGCTTGTTAATAAATCCCGCAATCTATTTGAAGTTTGGGTGGCAGGTGTTGTAAAATATGACTGGCATCTATATGAGTGTGTTAGTGGGTTCACCTTCTTTTTCTTCCTTTGAACTTTTCTGTGAATTAATTTGTTGATTTGTTGTCTGGTGACATCCATTTCTAGATGTGTGCAAGGTTATCTGGAGGCCATTTCAGAATGTTAAACGAGAACTGTACACTTGCAGGTTCATATTCCTTCCACTGAACACTTCTTTTTGTTTAGTTTGATGTGTTGTTAGGTTTGAACTCTTTGCTTTCCCTCATTGCATAGGATAGTTTTGGTTCAATAATTAAGTATAAAAACATGGTGGTGCTTCTGTTTCATATTTTGAAATATCACATGGTCTTGCTACTAATTAGTTCTGATTTTGTACAAATATTGCTAAGTATTGATCATGATCAACTGGTGCCTGAAAAAAAGGGATTGTCGTCTCATTAACAAAGCATGCTTTTCTTTCTGACTTGGATTACTTAATGTGCCTTTACTCTTGGAAGTGGAACCCATAGGAATCAGAGCTTCATCTTTGCATGTTTCACACTTCTATTCATATGTGGTTTATCTTTTTCAGTGGACAGGATGCATTTGACTACTTCAAAATTGTGCCCAAGTTTTTTGATGTGGTACGTTATATATTATTCTTCTATATTGTTAGTGTTGTCATCTGCTAGAAGAAATATTTTATCTTGTCAGCATATTGGTTCTTGGCAACACATTTTGGAGGCTCTGGGTGGGGGTGAGATGTTGCATATTTGACATCGTCAAACCCATAAATTCACTGCTCATTATTTGAATTATTTTTATGCTTCCATCTGTACAGGTTTTATTGTGTTAGTCTGTTCTCTCTCTTTTTTTTAATTTTTTATGATTTCTTGTTCGCATATTTCATCTGGGGAAAATGCATTGTAGTGATCTCTATCTAGAGAGCTTCTTTGCATAACTACAGTCAGGGTGATAATTCACCCTAGGAAGCAACTCCATATTCACCTGATACATGGGATTTCACTTTGTTCTCTTTTAGTATCATGCAGGATATCAAGAGCAGATGTCACATTGGCCAGAGCAGCCAGTAAATGTAATAATCAATTGGTTGAAGAGTCATAATGCATCATGGACCGTTGTTGATTTTGGCTGTGGTAAGAATGCTAAAAGGCTACTGACTGCTGTCTAGAAGCTGGTACCTTCTTGCAATATTTTTGTTCGTATTCCCTGCATAAGCATGATAGTATCATTCACATTTCGCTCAGGCAATGCAGCAGTTGCTAAAAACGTGAAGAACAAGGTCTTCTCAAATAATCTTGTTTCAGTGATCGCTTTGTATCTCATGATTCTGAGCTGTGTACATCTATGATATTTATTGCAACAATTGAGCTTTTTTACCTTCTTGGTGTCTGTTAGATGGCTAGATATTGCATATCCCTCTGTTCACACCACAACCCTATATAGAACTATAGATGATGGCCTGTATTTATGCATTCTAAACTTCTAAACTCGTATTGCTCACAAATTGAGGATACCATGTTTGTGAGGATATCATGTTTGAGGCAGAAATGGCTTACTACTTTTATGTATAGTATATGTACATCTAATCATTAGAATTTGATACAACTTCAAATGGTTGCAGTTGTCTATGAGGCGATGTAATAATATTTATTTGTGTTACCAGTTATGTGAGATCCGTTACAATCTATGGGCATTTGGCTAGTAAGCTATGAGCCGAAAAGGAGCCCGTTTCCGTCGTCCTTGTGAGGAGAGTTGATGGGCTAACCGGTCCGGTAACAATGCTTCTCTGAAGACTTCCTGCAAAAGCGATGGAGGTGGTAGTAGCACTAGCACTCATGGTGTGCTTGATCTGCACAGTGAAAGATTGCTTAGAACAAGACAACAAAAAAAAAGAGAGGCAGGGATAGCAGCAAATTATGTTCAGATCAGCCGTTCTATTTTCGAAGTGCCACTTTTGCCAGGGCAAGTGTGTCACATGGGGATCACCTCATCATTTTGTTTTTCTTGGTTCTCTGGGTTAGTCACATGAAGTCAAGTGTGCCATGATGAGAACAACTTGATGAATAAGATCGAAGTAACATGCTTGATGTTTCTCTAGAAGCCCCAACCGATGAAAGAACACGTGAGGTGAGCATTGGAGAACACACAAAACAAAGACGCTTCTTTTTTAGTTTACGTCTTTTTTAATAAATAAATAGGATGATTTTTCAGTTAACTTTTTAAAGTACTTATTAGGATAGTTTTTTGAAGTGGTTTATCGGTATTCGGTACGTTTATTCAAATACTCATGTTAGAAATAAAATCTATTCATTGTAGCCGAAAGAAACCATCAATAAACAAAGCTGAGGCCAAGCTGGAAAGCAAAGAGACATCCAGAAACTTCTAAAATTTACAGATCAGGACAGAAAACGCTAGAGACTCCGGTGTGAAGTATGAACTACCCCATTTGAGAGTTTGAGAGGGGCAGCAATGGGAAAATAGAAAATAGAAAACAGAAACAAAACATCTAAACCTGACGCCAGTTTCTGTCCTGATTATATTTTAAGGTTTTAACCCCCAAATTTATTGCCAATAGAACAGCATTGTTAATTAATTCTTGTTTTGAAGGGCCATTTTATTGCCATTCTGGATCACACAGATCAAATATTTTTTTATAGGAAAATAAAAAACTGACTCCTCTTCTTTGCTCTGTTGGGTCCCCGGTTTCTAGGGCTGAAAACGGTCGGAAACGATCGGTAGGAGGTCAAATCACTTTCAGTTTCATATTATTTTCTCGAAAACGAAATCGATACGATATTATCGGAAACGAGAACGACATCGATATTCCGGTAAATTCGGAAACGAAACTATTCGATCAAAAGTGCATCGATAACGATCGGAAATCATGAAAGCGATATCTAAAATACAATAATAACTGAAATACAATAATAGGCGTAGTCACAAGCTCACAAACTCGAAAGGACTAGTACACTAATAACTGAAATACTAAACCAAGTTCTTAGTTCGACACTTGGACAGTTGAACTTAACAAAGGATAGGAAGCACTAGCAAGATGGATAGCTGTTCCTATAGCTGACCCTCTGGCATGTCATCATCATCTCCAAGCACATAATCACCGCCCATTTCTGAAAATTCATCCTACAAATTGCAATGGAAATAACGTGTTAGTACTTCAAATGAATTACATGCTACTGCAATATATATCAATATAATTGTACCCCAATAAGCAGACTGTTCTTAATGGCTTCAAGAACCTCAAGATCACTAGGCAAAGAAGAAATATTCTTAGAACCTGAAAATTAAAAGGCAGCTACATGAGTAAAAAGAACATCAAGATATTGTTAATAGACAGGTTGTGGCATTCCTTTCTGAAGGATGAGCATCAGGTACCAACTCTTCATCAAATGGGCCAACCTTCTCATCCTTTTGACAAACTTTAGGACCAAAGAAACTTGTATTAGAGTCTAGGCATGCTACTTCTACAAGGCAAAGGAAAGATACTCAGTCATTACCTGCAATCTGGTAGTTCTCAGGAAGGAAAATTGAGCGACCATTATCCACTCCCCTCATGTTGCCACATGCAAGCTGCACAGTGTGGTGCCTTACAAAAACCTCACTGCTTTCTTGATACAGCATTACAGCATGTTTCTCCTAAGAAATGAAAAATGAACAGATGACATAATTATAACTAATATGGTATAATTAATTGGTAACAAATGATCATCGGCAAGACTAGAAATAAAACCACTCATCTGGGAGGCAGAACAAATGATATCAGCCATCTTATAGTCACGTAAACATCTTAGTGACAACATTACAGGCCAAATGCAACTAACGCAACGCTCAAGTTCAACTAATCAACCTAAAGTGCAAAAATGAATTTGCCATCTCTATTGAGTTCATAACGTGTTTGCTCATGCAACATTTAAAGGGCTATAAACAAACTAACAATGCATCAACAAGCTCAAATAGCGCATCATAAAAGCCCCATCAGATTCGTGAGTACAAATCGAACAATTGGGGATCGACGGAAACCCTACAGCTGCATCCGACCACCAGAAGATCTCGCAAAATTGATGCAAGAAATAGCGAGGATCACAACCTAAACATACAGATCACCCATAGATCCGTCCCTCCAGGGAGAAATTTCGCCTCAATCGAACGGATCGGGGCCCGATTCCTACGCTCAGAAACCCTAATCTCGGAAACCTAAAAGATCCACGAGACGGAGCAAAGCTGGTACCGATCGAGAGGTCTCGGCGAGGAACGGGCGGATCCGGGGTCGAATCGGGGATTCGGGGCGACGGCCTGCGGGAATCGAGATCGGGATCGCAGCGTGAGTGGGAGACTAGAGGCGAGTCGCGAAGATTGGAGATGGAGGCGGCTGGAGTCGTGAGGGACTGAGGGTGAAGACATGGGGACGCTCAGGCTTGCCTTTCACTCCCCCGTGCCTGGCTGCCGACGGCGGTCCCTCACTCCCTCTCCGGCGGCGGCGGCTAGGTTTCGGCGTGGCCGCGTGGGGATCGGATCGGATTGGAGGAGCCGAGGAGCTGGGTTGCGGCCGTGCGGGAGACGGACGGAAATGGCCAAATGGGGACTGGGTCTCAGGTCTGGGGAAATGGCCGAACGGAATGGCCTAACGGGCCTGGCAGGCTGGCCCGGCCGCCTGGGCCCTGGCGTGGGATCGGTAATTACCGACGGTAATTATCGATTAAATACGGTATTTTTCGAAAACGATCGGAAGAGAGTTAAATCGTTTTCGTTTTCATTATCGGATATTTTTACCGTTCTCGTTTCCGTTTTATCGGTTACCGTCACCGTTTCCGTTTAGAGGAAAAAATCGGTAATTTCTCGAAAACGATTTTCGGTAACCGAGAATTACCGTTTTCGTTTTCAGCCCTACCGGTTTCCCCTCACAAGCTAATTAGAATCATCATATTTCCCTTGACTAATCTCCAATTTAACCCCAGAATTTCAGAGAAAATTAGGCTGTTTTGTTAAGGCCCTGTTTATTCCAACTTTTTTTAATGGTTTTTGGTTTTCAGCCGTTGATTTTTGACTAAAATTACGCTGTAACAGTGCTACCTTTTTTGAGTCATTCAATTAAAAAAATAAAGAAAATGAGAGAAAAAAGAAAAAAATATTGTTATATCTCCACGAACAATGCAAAATAAAAAAGTAAAAAATAAGCAAAAAATGAAGAAAAAACCGAAGTTAAAAAGCCAATGCGTTCATTTTTTTTTGCTTTTGGAAGCTGGAGTCAGAATAAACGGGCTCTTAATCGTCGTCTATGGATCAAATCACTAAACCAAAATATTATATAATTTTTTCTTTTGGCACAATTAGGTATGCTTTAACTAGCTTTTGGCTTAAATTTTCAGTTATGGCATTTGACCGAAATTATACTGCAGCGACTGTTAACTTTTTTCAAGAAAAATAAGAAAACAAATAAGAAAAATCTATTATATTATCATAGATAATACAAAGAATAAAGAAAAATCCTAAAAATAAAAAAACTGAAATTATAAATCAACATATTCTAGGTGGTTTCTGTTTTAAATAAATTAAAAACCAAAAAAATAAAAGTTAGAGCTATTTGGAGCGGATTTATTCATCATATACTCTCTTTATAGATGGAAATTCAGGATTTACCCTCCTGGCCCACATGTCAGTGACTTATGATGACCCCACATGTCATTGAGGTGGGAGGATAAATTCTGAAATCCCCAATTCAAAGGAGGGTATATGATAAAGATCCCCATTTGGAGCGGCCTTACTTTGCTGTTTGTGCAGTCTCTACCTTTCCCGTGCGCTTTTACAGCCTTTACTCGGCATGTGCACACTACTGCAGACTCCGGTGATCATAAACACAGAAAGGTGCATGCGTGAGATGGGATCTTGCCTGCATTGCCACTCGTCACCGCCGCGGTGCCGCCTCTGATAAAGAGTCCACTATGGTACGCCACCGTGCTTCCCTCCCTCCATCACTCCAAGATTGGATCTTTTTCTGACCCTTTTCCTTCTCCTGGTCACAACCCAGATGTTCCTTCTGATCTGTTCTCCGTTTCTTTGGTTCAAAGATTCATCTTTTCCGGTGCATTCTGATGTTTGTTGGTTGGCCTCTGCCTCCTGGTTGGTGGTTCGTTGGTTCGTGGGATGAAGAGGAACAACGGGTGTCGGGTGGTGAATCATGCGGTTTCTTGCTCTGGTTGGGAGATCATTACTTGGTTTGTTAGTTTTGCTTACAAAGGGGGCCCTTCCCTATGTTCTGCTGTAGCTTTGGCCTTCTAAGTTCTTGGTACGTGTGAAAGTTTCCTCCTTTGTTCAGCATTTGGTGTTTCTACTCCGTTTCCTGCTTTAAATCTAGGTGGCGCGTTATTTGTGTTTTGGTTTTCCCTGATTTTTATCCTGTTCCATAGCATTGGTCCTCCTTTCCTGAATCTAAAGAAAGGAAGGGGCATAGATATGCTATTTATTCCTGCAATTGTATTTTTTTTGCATCTTAATTTGTTTTCCTCATTCACTTTGTGGATCACTGTTTTTTGGCGTAATGCAGTGGAGTTATTAACCTGTCTTCGTTATGCTCTGAAAATGTTTCAGGGTTTCATCCATTCTACTGCATTTGTTAGGAGATTCATGGATGGGAGGTAAATATTTCTACTACCCATCTTGGTCAGCATTTCGAGCTTACCTTTCACTATTACCCCCCTTAATAGATTCATTGATGCCTTTCTACAAAAAAGATTTGATACATGGCGTTGGTCTTTTCAACTGCTGATCCATCTACCCTTCTGCACTGCAACATAGGTAAACTGCCTACAAATTGGAGGGTAAATCCCGTGTGCTTTTCGGGCTGGGAAGCATGATAGTATATTCCACTCCTGCTTGAATGTATACTCCGAAACAGTGGAGGCATCTTGTGCCGTCAAGCATGATATACCGCGTTTCTCCTCAATTCTGAGCACTGAAGACGTTGAGACACATCGTGCCATCTGTGGCGGCTTACCTTGCTCTTCTGTGCCAATGGCGTCTTTGGTCCGCCATGACTCAAACCCCACACAGTACTCATGGTGGTTGGTTAGCCATATCAGCCCCAAAAACTCCAAATGGCTTCAGGAAAATCTTACTGGTATGAATTTTTCAGACAAACATAATTGTTAATGTTAATCTTGTGAATCCAGTGAGGCGAATATGCATTGTTGAAATGAGTGTATACAAGCAATGGGATTTTTGTTTAGCTTTGCATTAAGCTTATGATGAGTCACTCAAATGTAGCATGTGCATGCAAGCCATTAATTTGAATATAGCCATATATAAATACTGTTCTCTTGGCTGGCATCTTTGATAGTTCATTACCTGGTTTTGCTTGATATCTGCCTAGTCGGTGTGTTGGAACATTAACAAATTATAGGATCATACTTTATATGGTTTGGAAAACAGGAAAAATGTCGGTCGAACTCCTATTAAGTGTGTGCACATAACAAAACAAGCATATTATATAATAAAAGCTGATTACAGGTGATTTACAGCTATTAAGAAAAAAGAGAATTATGCTATACATTCTCCGAAAAAAAGAAAAGCATAGCCCTTAATTTGGTGAACCTTAATCTTAAAGACATATATTTGATAGTTCGCTTAGAGATATAAGAATTCTCATAAAAAAATCCGGCCCTTAATTTGGCGGGCCCTAATTTTAAAGGCTTAGATTTAATAGTTGGCTTAGAGATATATTAATTTATAAAAATAAATAAATAAGTAGCACTACTCACAATTCAAAGGTTGAGAGTGTGCGCACCTCCCAATCCTCTCTTCCACATGGGGGAGAGATCTCAAAATAATTTGCGCTATGAAATCAAATACCCCATTCACAACATTTGGAATTCACAAAAAAATTATACTCTATGCTATGCCACACTACATCGCGCAATTGGCTAGTTGAAATAATGTTTTTGTTAAGGGTATTAGTGGTATTTCTTATTGTATTAGGATTTAGTCTTGTGTCCCCTTTGTACTCTATATATATTGCCCATTGGGCCTCTTGAATACACACAATATTTATAACATGGTATCAGAACAAAAGTTAGGGTTAGGGTTTACTGTAGCTGCAGTCGCTGCCTCCTAGCATCCGCTCTTCGGCATCTGCTGCCCCCGGGAGAAGCGATCTCCGCTCCCGGGGGCAGCCATCGTCGCTGGATCCCGCCGTTGGTCTTCCACAACACGAGCCGCCGCCACCTCTTCATGGACCGCCGCCACCACTCGTTTCTCTTGGTCGTCTCCACGACTTCCCTCAGTCGAACTTGGCCGCCGCCCTCTCTGTCCACATGCTTCTCACCGTGGCCACCACCGTGCAGGCATTCGGCTTGGTTGCCTTGGATCCAACCGCCTCAAGCTCTGAAGACGGCCGGAGACGAGGGCTCGTTGGGCCATCACCGCCCTTCTTGGACCCGCCAGATCCGTCCAATCCTGGATTGGACCAAGCTCGCGTTGCGCCGCCCGCCATCGTACCGTTCGAGCCATCGCCGCCGCTCGGCTCTCTCGACACCGGTCTGATCCGGACGCCCTGCCGCCAAGGCCTCAGGATTTAGACTCCCGCCGTGCTCTCCGCCCCCTCTCTGGCTTGTCACCGCCGGCTCGTGCTCGTCGTCTTCCCGCTGCTTGCAGGCTTTCCCTCCTGGCTGAGGCCGCCTCTCCCGGATCCAGCCGCCTCTGATGCTCTCTGCGTCGAATCCGGCCTCTACCATCGTCGTCGGGCTCCCCCTTCACCGCATCACCATCTCCTCCCTCTGTCGGTGGTGGAGAGAGAGGGCTAGAGGTGATGAGACGGACTGAGGTGATAAGGGAGTGAGTGGAGTCTGCTCTCTGCTATGTGTCCATCCGATATATGCTTGGTTGTTCGGAGAGTTTTTCGATGGACGCAACAGAAGACTTAGCACCGAAACTTAAACCACACCTCCTCCATCAACAAACAATGCAAGGGTTACCTGATTCCGTTGCTGAAAAATATTACTACTAGAATCCGTTGTCTTTGAGTCCTTTTCTTTTGAGTCTTTCGTTGTGTCCATCTAAGTCTTTAACTTTATCTTTGAGTTCATCTAAGCCATGCGAGTCTATAAATTTATTGTCAGTCATAGAAGTATAGGAATTTCCTTTTTTTTTGCATGGCAGCAGCCGCCGCTCTTCTCTCTGAGCCACGTGCAGATCGTAAAAGTCGCTATGATGCCACTGTTTCTCTCTGAGCCGCCGCTCCGAGCTTCTAAGGCCGACGCGCTTCTTCTGTATTGCATTTCTGTTGCGCTTCTTGTGCACTGTGCCGTCATCGTCTTGGGTTTCGATCTGCGCCGCCATGCTTATATCTATTTCTCTTCGACTTGACATATTTTCCAAGACCTGCACGCTACGATGACATTATCAAGACTCAAACTTCGGATTTTTCCTATTTTAGTGTCAATCTTTTTCAAATGCAATGCTATTGCAAACGTCTTGTATTTGAGGTGGGTGTTAAGGGTATTAGTGGTATTTTCTATTGTATTAGGTTTAGTCTTATGTTCCATTTGTACCCCATATATATTGCCTATTGGGCCTTTTGAATACACAATATTCATAACAGTTTTGATGCCTCATTTTAAATTTATATATATATATATGTGTGTGTGTGTGTGTGTGTGTGTGTGTGTGTGTGTGTGTGTGTGTGTGTGTGTGTGTGTGTGTGTGTGTGTGTGTGTGTGTGTGTGTGTGTGTGTGTGTGTGTGTGTGTGTGTGTGTGTGTCTAATCTAGCTAAATAACTTTTGTTTCTGATCCTGATCATTTGCGACCATCATCTTAGTACCGGAACTGATAGAATCTATGTTATACAAACAAATTTTGATGCTTCAACTTCAAGTAATTTTTTTAAGTCAACACAGGGACTGAGCTGACACTTTTTTTTGTAATAGCACACTCTAAATTACAAACTAAAGCTTATTGCTTGTTGTATGGTTATTCAACGCTACACAAACCTGTCATTCTTTTTTTTAAAGATCACCTATCGTTCGTTTTTTTATAATATCTATTGCATTCATGCTAACCCTTTTTGTGAGCTTCCACTTCACCTCAATCGCATGAGTTTCCCCATGCTTAATTTCCTATTGTGTAATTTAGGAATAACAGAATTTCACAAATACTTATTGTTATGAATATTGTGCATCTATTCATGAGGCCCAAAGGGCAATATATATAGAGGTACAAGGGGGATATACAGAGGGAATACAAGGCATATTAAGAAACAAATAACAGTCCTAATCTATTACCTATTCTATCCTTAACACCCCCCTCAAACTCATGGTGGATCACACACACTGAGTTTGGAGAGAAAAAACAAATGCTGTGCTCTAGTCTGTGGCTTCGTGAAGAAGTCAGCAATCTGTAACTCTGAGGATACAAACTGAAGAGCAAGGACACCCGCCTGCACCTGGGAGCGAGTGTATGAAGCATCCACACCAATGTGTTTGGTGAGCTCATGTTTCACTGGATCACGAGCAATGCTGATAGCTCCTGTACTGTCAGTCATAAGAGTAGTAGGTCCCCTCACAGGTACGCCAAAGTCTGCAAGTAACCATCTCAACCAAGTAATCTCTGTTGTCACAGCTGCCATAGCTCTCAACTCAGCCTCTGCACTCGAACAGGAAACTGCAGTCTACTTCTTTGTCTTCCAGGCAATCAGGGAGGAGCCAAGAAAAACACAGTAAGCAGAAAGAGAACGACGATCAGAAGGATCACTAGCCCATGTCGCATCAGAGTACGCCTGAAGCTGGAGTGAGGTGGAGCTAGGGAAAAACAAGCGACGAGAGATGGTCCCACGCAAGTAGCGAAGAACACGAAGAAGATGACTGTAGTGAAGATGAGTAGGACAAGCCATGAACTGACTCAAGATATGGACAGCATGAGCAATATCAGGACGAGTGCTCACAAGATATACCAAACTGCCAACAAGATGGCGATACCGAGTGGGATCCTCAAGAGGATCACCATCAGTAGCACGGAGCTGAAGAGAGAGCTCCATAGGAGTCTCAGCAGTGCGAGTATCAGTCAGACCAGACCGATCAAGAAGATTCTGGATATACTTCTGTTGGGAGAGGTAGTAACCCTCAGATGTGACAGAAACCTCAATCCCAAGAAAGTATGTAAGCAAGCCAAGATCAGTCATTAGAAACGGCTCACTGAGATGCTTCTTCACATATGCAATGAACGAGGGATCATCACCAGTAATGAGCATATCATCCACATATAGAAGAAGCAGTGTCCTACCTCGAGGTGAGACATGGATAAATAGAGCAGGATCATGGGCACTGACAGTGAAACCGACAGCGGTGATCACTGAGGTAAAACGCACAAACCAGACACGAGGGGCCTGTTTGAGACCATAAAGAGCACGACGAAGACGACAGACATGACCAGCTGGAACAGAATACCCAGGTGGTGGCTGCATGTAAACCTCCTCATGCAAGACGCCATTAAGAAAGACATTCTTAACATCCAGCTGAGAGATAGACCACCGGCGAACAGAAGCAACCACAACAAGAGTGCGAACAGTGGTCATATGAGCAACAGGAGCAAATGTCTCATCATAATCTCGACCATACTCTTGCTGAAAACCACGAGCCACAAGACGAGTCTTGTAGCGCTCAATGGTACCATCAGACGTGATCTTAATCTTGTACACCCACTTGCACGTGATAGGACGAGCGTGCACAGGTGTCGGGACAATCTCCCAAGTCTCCGTACGGCGAAGCGCATCAAGCTCCTCTGCCATAGCGAGCTGCCACTCAGAATGAGAAGCAGCCTCACGATAAGAACTAGGCTCAGTGACAGAGAGAGCCTGAGCTGGTGAAGCAAAACCAAGACGAGCAGGAGGCCGAATGGTTGCCCGGTCACGAAGGGTGTAACGAGGAGCATCATCAGATGAATTAGGCGTCGGTGTCGGCAAGAGACCAGGAGAGGGATCTGGTGAAGGACGAGAACGTCTGGAGTAGTGCACCCCAGAGAAACGAGACGGTGGTGCTATAGGAGCAGGAGACGGTGCTGCAGGAGGCAACACAGGAGGTGAAGACACCGAAGTCGGGGAAAGCGGGGAAATGGGTGAGGAGTCAGGGAGAGACAACCAGGAGATCGTCTCGATGGTGGAAGCAGTGTGAGGAGTCGAATCTCGATAGAAGAAAGGTCGAGATTCGTCAAAGACAACATCTCGTGAGATCCTAATTCGTCGAGTAGAAGGATCATAGCAACGATAACCCTTATGCTCAGAACTGTACCCAAGAAACACACTCAACTGACTGAGCTGTCAGTTTAGTGCGCTCACGAGGTAGCAGCAGGACAAAACAAGTGCAGCCAAAAACACGAAGGTGATCGTACTGAGGGGCTCTAGAGTAGAGACGCTCTATAGGACTAACATCCTTAAGAGCAGTGGAAGGCTGCATATTAATGAGATATGCAGCCGTAGAAACAGCCTCAGCCCAGAACTGTGGGGGAATGTGAGAAGCAAGAAGAAGGGTGCGAGCAGTCTCAATCAGATGACGATGTTTGCGTTCAGCAACCCCATTCTGAGCATGAGCACCAGGACAAGAAGACTGATAAAGAGTGCCCTGCTCAGAAAGAAATTGTCTGAACGCACTAGAACAATACTCGCCAGCAGAATCACAGCGAAAAGTACGAATAGAGGACTCAAACTGAGTACGAACCATCATGGCAAAGCTACGATAGATCGCAAAAAACTGACCACGATTAGACATAGGGAAAAGCCAAGTAAAACGGGAATAGTCATCAATGAAAATAACATAGAATTTATGCCCGTCTTTGGAGATAATAGGCGCAGGTCCCCATACATCTGAATGAACTAAATCAAAAGGACGAGAAGACAATGACTCACTAAAATGATAAGGCAATTGTAGCTGCTTGCCTAGCTTACAACCTCGACAAAACATGGACGTGTCAACAGTAACACGTCCAAGGACACCCTGACGAACTAACGACGAAAGACGAGACCCACACAGGTGACCTAAACGGTGATGCCACTGCGCAAAAACTCCAGGAGTGGTGGCAACAGTGGCAGTAGAGGTAGACGTGGCGGGAGTCGTGGTAGGAGCAACTGAAGTGGACGGAAGATGAAGACGGTCGAGAATGTAGAGACCCTGACGATCCCTACGGCGCCGGCCAGTCCCAAGTATCGTCCCTGTCTGTCGATCCTGAACAAAACAGGTGTGAGAGTCAAAACCAACCCTACAACCAAGGTCAGTGAGCTGTCCCACTGAAAGAAGCTGCATGGTGAGTTGGGGAACATGAGAAACAGCTGGAACAGAAAAATCAGTGGTCAAAAGAGTGCCCTGATAGCTAACAGACAACGAAGTGCCATCCGCAGTCTGTACAGAGATAGGAAGGGCAGGAGGTCCCATTGAAATGAGAGATGTGGAATCCGGTGTCATGTGGAAAGAGGCACCAGAATCTAGAACCCAAGAAGTACCTGGGGGAGACGTCTGAGCTAGACTAGCAGAACCCGCTGAGCTGTGAGAGAGCTGCTGAAGAAGAGCCTGGCAAAGCTGCTGAACAGAGTTACCTCGCTGAGATCCTGATGAGCTGATCTGTCCTCCTGTGAAGGAAGGGCCTCCCTGCCCCCCTTGGATTGTCCATCCCCACGCGCCTTATTTCGCTTTTTTCGCACCGCACAACGCTGGTAGTCATGCCCGAAGTTCTTGCAGTAGTTGCATTGAACTCCAGTTGGTGCAAAGGCAGGAGCAGCAACAGGCACCTGGGAAGGAACCGTAGTCGTAGCAGGAACCGTCGATGTAGTCGAAGAAGGAGCAACAAGCACAGTCGGAACGGACTGTGCTGCTAGCCCGAGACGAAGCTCCTCAACTTGAAGTGTCGAAAGAGCCTCAGTGACAGTCGGTCGTGGTGAGCGGCTCAGCAGCTGAGCTCTGACAGGCTCAAACTCTGGGCGAAGACGGCAGACGAAATCATAAAGACGAAGGCGATCATGATCCGCCTTCTGAACTCGGTGGCACTCCTGGCACAGTGGAGAAGCCAGCTCATCTATCTGGCGCCAGAGACTAGCCAGAGCTCGGAAGAAGTCGTCGACGGAAGAATCTCCCTGGCGAAGCATCTCCAACTCACGCTGAAGCGAAAAGAACTGAGCATCACTGCTCTGCTGGTATCGCTCACGCAAGTACTTCCAGATCTGTCGAGTAGACCGCAGACCAACAATATCTGGCTGAATGGAGTCGTCGACGCTGACCACAAGGATGGCACGAACACGGGCCTCATCAGCACACCAGCGCTCGAAAGCGTCAAGGGCATACTGAAAAGCCTCATCAGCAGCGTCAGCAGCAGCAGCATCAGCCTCCGCCTTCTTCTTAGCGGCCTCATCTGCTTCAGGAGGTGCAGAGATAGACTGTCTAGGAGGAGGCTGAACCGGCGGTGGCGGAGAAGGACGATCACCGGTAACATGTCCCCAAAGGCGGAGACCATCGAGCGTGATCTCCATGAGGGAAGACCATAGCCTGTAGTTTGTTCCATGAAGCTTTGTTCCCGAGAATGAGATCGCAGCAGACGGAACAGAAGCCATCGGTAGGCGGCGCTGGACGGCGCGGCGACCAAGGCAACGAAGTCTAACAGGCGGCGCTGGACGGCGCGGCGGTTAGAACAACGGTTTTTTTCTTTCTTTTTTTTTGTTAACTATAAAAGCTGCTGCCTGCTGAACTGAAGTGAACCACTTCACTTCAGGCCGAAGCTAGCTTCGCAGGCGATGCGGCAGCCCGGCTCAGGCAGCGGCCCGGCAGGCGGCGGCGGCCCGGCGCAGGCGGCGGCCCGGCGCAGGCGGCGGCCCGACGCAGGCGATGGCCCAGCGCAGACAGCGGCCCAGCAGCTGCGGCCGGATCTGGCGGCAGCACGGGGCGGAGGCAGTGTCGACCGGATCTGGCGGCGGCGCGGGCCGGGAGGCGACCTGGCGGCGACGACGGGGAGCGGCGACAACGGAAGAGTCGGCGACGACAGCGGCGGATCTGGACAGAACAACTCGGGCGACAGCGACTTGTGCGGCGGCGGCGGCGACTCAGGCGATGGTGGCCCGGGCGGCGGCGGCTTGAGCAGAGGTGGCCCGGGTGTCGGCGGCGGCGGCTGCACGAGCAGAGGTGCCCGAGCGGCGACGGGGAGTGCGGAAGTAGATGAGGTTAGGGTTTTAACCTAAGCTTTGATACCATGTTATGAATATTGTGCATCTATTTATGAGGCCCAAAGGGCAATATATATAGAGGTACAAGGGGGATATACAGAGGGAATACAAGGCATATTAGGAAACAAATAACAGTCCTAATCTATTACCTATTCTATCCTTAACACTTATTACGAAAGTATTTATCGTACATGTGTCAACATTTGGATGTACATACAAACACAATGGGCTTAATATGTTGTTTGGTTAGTTTGGTGGGAGTTCGGTATGGACTATTATATAGTAAGGTATTTCCTTCCCTCCTTTGTATTTTGTTGTATCAAACATGTTCTGTTTAATGTTTTGTTTCTGAAATAAATTCTTCTCTGACTATTTTGTATTTACCTTCTTGATACATCATGTTGATGTTGGCTACAACATTGAAACTTAGAAGTAACTAAATAGGTAAATATTGTGCGGCATATAGCTCAATGAATTTCTTCTTGTGAAACAGACATGGATGTGATGGTCAAAGCAATGATCAAACTTATCAATGAAGATGCTGATTCATTTGCAAGGAGAGCAGAAATGTACTATAAGAAACGACCTGAGCTCATGAAACTTGTGGAGGAGTTTTACAGAGCATACCGTGCCTTAGCAGAAAGGTATGATCAAGCTACCGGTGCACTCCGGCAGGCCCATTGGACAATTTCAGAAGCGTTTCCAAATCAGATGCCATCAATGTCTGAGGAGTTGCCCACCTCAGGCCAAGAGGTGGAGCCGCGTACACCAGAAATGCCAACACCCATGCGTGCACCATTTGATCCTGATGATCTTCACAAGGATGCACTTGGTGTGTCACCACAGCTTTTTACTTTTAAGAGGAATGGTACACAACCTGATGAGATAAGTTCTTTGTCAAGTTGCAAAGGTCTCAAACAGTTCAATGATTTCTTTGCAAGCGGTGACAGTGCCTATCGTGTCAGTTTTTCCAATGGAAAAGTAAGAAAAGGCCTCAGTTTTGAAAGCCCAGATGTTAAAGGGAAAGAAGATGCGAGTAACGATATCATGAATTTGCAACATGAAATTTCCAAATTATTAGCAGAGAGCCAGAGTCTGAAACAACAAATTTCATCGGAGTCTCAGCAGGCAAAGAATGCTGAGAGTGAAAACCAAAGCCTTAAGGACAGCATCTCATGTTTGATTTCTGAGAAAGACATGGCCCTTATGCAATACAGTGAATCCACCAAAAGATTATCTACTTTAGAGTCTGAGCTCTCTAAGGCACATACCGAACTCAAGAAACTTTCTGATTATATGGCCATGGAAGTTGAGAAGCTAAACTGCGCTGAATCACGTAACAGTGCAATGCAATCTGAGCTTGAGACTATGGCCCAGAAGGCTAAGCTGCAGGAGCAAGAACTTGCACAAAGTAGAAAAGAGATGGAAAGCTTCCACTTTAGTCTACAGGATGAAAGTGCCAAGCGCAAACAGGCTGAAGATACTCTGTCCACCATAGAGAAGCAGTACACTCAATCTCAGGAAGAGGCAAATAGGTTGGCTCTAGAGATGGAGGCAGCAAATGATAGATTGAGTGAGTTCAGGCAGGCGAAACTCAACCTGGAGAACACAGTCTACGAGCTGAAGAAAGAAGTTCTGAGACTTTCTGAACAAAATCAATTTTCTGAGCTTTTAATAGAAGAGCTTCGTGGTGACATTAACTCTCTGGTGGATTCAAAAAGCAAAGTTGAGAGTGAGATCCAAGCCCTTAGGAGCACTATCTCACAAATAAATACCGAAAAAGATGCAGCTCTACTTCAACACCGGCAGTGTATCGAGGAGGTGTCTGATCTGGAGTCCAAGCTCTTGAAGGAACAGTCAGAGCGAGAGAAGATTGAACTGGAGGTACAGATGCTGGTGCAAGAACTTGAACAGAAGAGAGAAGAGGCTGATGCCATACATGCTCAGCTGCATGATGAACACTTCAATCACATGCAAAAGGAAGCAGCTCTTCGTGCAATGGAAAACCTACATTCCCAGTCTCAGGAAGAGGCTAAAAAGCTTGCACAAGATCTTGAACACTCAAAAAAGAGGTTGAGTGACCTGGAAAATAAGAATTTGAAACTGCATGACATGTCGCAAGGACTTGAGAAGACGGTTTCAGAACTGAATTCTAATAAAGATGCAGCATTTTTTCAACAGCAGAAGTCCTTGGAGAGAGTATCGTGTTTGGAAGCTCAACTTTTGGCGGCACAGTCGGGAATGCAGAAGATTGTACAGAAAGCTCAGATGCTGGAGAAAGAACTTGAACACAAGAACAAAGAGGTGGGTAAACTTCAATGTAGCTTGCAAAAGGAAGGCCAGAAGTGCATGTTTGCTGAAACAGCTCTTCTCAGAGTGGAGCACCTACATTCACAGTCGCAGGAAGAAGCCAAGACACTAGCAGAAAATCTTGAAAGCTTAAGCAAGAAGCTTAGTGAGGTTGAAAATGATAGGCTGGACCTGCAGAATATTTCACGAGAACTCAAGAACACCATTTCAGAGATGACTTCTGAGAAAGATGCAGCGCTACTTCAACAGCAGCAGTCTTTGGAGAGAGCATCTTATTTAGAGGCTCAAGTTTTCGATGTGCAGTCAGAACTGGAGAAACATAAGCAGAAAGTCCAGTTGCTGGAGCAAGAACTCAAATGCAAGAATGAGGAGGTGGATGGCCTCCAAAATAATTTGGAAGAAGAAGGCCATAAGCGGATGCATGCCGAGGCAGCCCTTATCATGGCCGAAAATCTGCACTCTAAATCTCAGGAAGAAGTGGCTAAGCTTGTTATGGACCTTGAAAAGTTAAACGATGAGTTAAGTGAAGTTCAGGATAGCAAGCTGAGCATGGAGGAATTATCATGCAATCTTAGGAACACCCTCTCCCTTCTGAATACTGAGAAAGATGCAGCACTTCTTCAACAGCAGCTGTCCTTGGAAAAAGTATCCAATCTGAAGTCACAAGTCTCAAAGGCACAGTTGGAGCTGGAGAAGACTGAGCAGAAACTGCAGATGCTGGAGCAAGAACTTGCACAGAAGAATGGAATGGTGGATTTTCTGCAGTTGAGTTTGCAAGGTGAGGGCAAGAAACGTGTGCAAGCTGAGATGGCACTCAATTCAGCTGAGAATTTGTACTCTCAGTCGCTGGAAGAAGTGAATCGGTTGGCCTTGGAGATTGAGATGCTGAACAGAAAGTTGAATGAGCTGGAGAACCTGTCTTCCGAGCTTAACAACACCATCTTGCTTCTGAATTCCGAGAAAGACACATCTATTGTTCAGCACAAGCAGTCCGTGGTAAGAATATCTGATCTGGAATCTAAACTCTCTGAGGTGCAGGCTGAACTAGAGAATGCTGAACAGAAAATGCAAATGCTGGATAAAGAACTCAAACAGAAGAGAGAAGAGGTGGATAGCTTGCAGACTAGCCTGCAAGATGAAGCCCAGAAGCGTATTGAGGGTGAAGCAGCTCTTCTCACGATGAATAATCTGCATTCTCAATCTCAGGAAGAAGTGAATAAGTTGGCACTAGAGATTGACACTTTCAACAGAAAGTTGGATCAAGTGGAAAACGTGTCTTCCGAGCTTAAAAACACCATCTTGCTGCTGAATTCCGAGAAGGACATGACTCTTCTTCAGTACAAGCAGTCCTTGGTGAGAGTATCTGATCTGGAATCTGAACTCTCTGAGGTGCGGGCTGAACTAGAGAATGTTGAACAAAACGTGCAAATGCTGGATAAAGAATTCAAACAGAAGAGAGAACTGGTGGATACCTTGCAGACTAGCCTGAAAGATGAAGCCCGGAAACGCATTGAGGTTGAAGCAGCTCTTCTTGCGATGACAAATCTGCATTCTCAATCTCAGCAAGAAGTGAGTGGGTTGGTTTTGAAGATCGAGAAGTTGAATGACAAACTGAATGAGATGGAGAACAGTAATGTGGACCTTGAGAACATGATAGCCAAGCATGCAGAGGACATCCATAGCCTCAGTGCACAAAATCTTTCTGCTGAGTTAACTATCAAAGGTCTTCATGATGAATTGGATATGTTAAAGAAAATGAAAGTGAATCTTGAGAATGAAGTGGGGCTCCACAGTGGTGAGAAGAAAGTGCTTCAACGAGACTTGGCCGTCAGAAAGAAGATAAGGAAATTCTGGACAAGCAGCACTGTTCTCTGGAACATGAGATGAAGGCAGTAAACAGAAGAGCAGCAACACTCCAGCAGTTACTTGAGGAATTGCAGAATAAAAACCTTGAATTGAAGGAGGCATGCACGGTGCATGATATCGAAAAGGCACTCCTCTTGGAAAAAGTTTGTGACATGGAGAAGCTGTCAGAAGAGTATTCAATCTTGCAAAAATCATTTTCAAATGCAATTGTCGAAATGGAAGCCCTGAAGGAGACCATAAAAAAAATTACAAGTTTCTGAAAGCTCTCTGAAATATGATGTTTCCTTGCACAGTTCTGAGAAGGGTGCTCTGGCATTAGAACTAAAGATCCTTGGTAAAAAATATGCCGATATTTCAGAGAAGAAGTCCATTTGGAGACTTCATTCTCTAACATGAATTCTGAGCTTGAAGAACTGAAAGTAAAGTTGAAAGATTCAGAAGAATCATCTCAGTCTTATCTTGCCAATAACTCTGCTCTTCTTGCTGAAAAGGACAATATTCTCTTCCAGGTATTTCTTGAGTATACCTTCCCTCTTCGGTTCCTTTTTTAGTAGAAATTATATTTTTTTAATTTATTTGTGAGCTTTGTGATCACACTCGTACCTATCTGACACCTTGTCTGTCAGCTGGAGAGCACTACACTGGCTATGAAATCCCTGGAGGATAAGCTTGCTGATCTGGTAGACAAGCACTCATCTTTGTTAGCAGAGAGGATCTTCTATGTAGTCAACTAAGGAATCTACAAGAGCAGTTGGGAATTAAAAATGAACAGAATGAAGCTCTGCTCAAGTTGCACCAAATACAGGTAAATGATTTTGAAGAGATCATTTCTTCTCTGCAAGAGCAAATCCGTCATATGGATCAGATGCTTGAACAAGAGCAGCAAAAATGTACAAATGCTTCTATCAGCACATTGATTTGAAGAATAGTTTGGCCGATGTGAAAGACAAAAATTTTGCTCTCTTCAATGAATGCCAGAAGTTCATCGAAGCCACTCATTCTGCAGAGGTACTAATCGCACGGCTCAAGGAGGAAGCCAAAAATGAAGAAGAGGAGAAGAAAGCATTGTTGAAGTGCAATAAGAAACTAAGGGATGGAATTTCACAGCAAATTAAGGTCCTCAATATCTGTAAGAATTTAGGACCTGATGTGGTTCATGATGAAATTATGCTGCAGACTATGGCTCGTGAAACTTTCAACCATGTAAAGCATAAAGAGGAAAGTGAAGATATAAATGCCTTCATGGATACTGAACTATCGGTTCTTGGAACAATTCTGACACAAATAGCAATTGGCTTCAGAGATCTGCACTTGCAGAAGGGTGAACTTGCGAAAGAAGTGGAGACAGGAGTAGCAGAATTGCTTTTTTCGCAAAACAAAAATCACGAGCTTATTGAGTTGAATGAACAGTTGGGGCAAAGGTTGCAGCAAGGTAGCAAAAGGGAGGAGACATTGAAGATTGAAATGCTGGGTTTATATGAGGAGATATCAGGCCTGAGAGAATCGTACGAGACTTCACAAAACGAAATGAGCAACCTAACTGAGAAATATGAGTCCTTATTGCAGGAATACGAGCTTTTGGTTGAGAAGTACAATGCCTTGGATGATGAGAATGCTGATGTTCTTGCAGAATGCATAATGCTTGACCACTTGTCGTTGTTCTTTAGTGATCATAGCAATGAGTCAGCATCTGCATTGGCTTCTCTTAACAATGATATGGCTGCACTGGGTTTGGCCAAGAATGAACTTGATCGTGAGGTTAAAGTGCTAAACAGAAGAGCTAACATTCTTGAAGTGGACTGTGAGCACCTCAAGAACACTCTAGAGAACTTGGTGGAGGTTCTGGAAACTCGCTTAGTCCTTTCAGAGTTTGATTCTGACACATGCAAAAGCATCTGCCAGGAATTGGCCATTGAACTCAAGAGTGGCATGTCACAGTTGATGCAGAAGCACGATGAGCTAAGCAAGGCAGATGAGAAGGTTCAATTCTTGCAAGAGATAAACCAGGAATTATGCAGAGTTCTCAGGGGTCTTGAGTCTGCTGTGGAAGATGCAAAAGGGGTAAAAGAACTTGAGAAGAAAATCACAACACTAACTGAACAAGGTGCTATAAGGGACAATGAAAATTTTGTTCTTTGCGAGGTGAACATGGCGTTGCAAGGAGAGGTTGACATTCATAAACAGAAGGAAGAGAGTTTGACATCTACACTTGAGATGGTAACAAAAGAGGCTGAACAACATGAAAGGGAAATAGTTGCGCTGGTGAGTGAGATGATAACTTGTTCAGTGAATGTCATGATTTATGAGGAACAGGTACTTGAGCTGATGATGAAATGCGAGGCTCTTGAGATAAGAATGATTGCTGAAAGGGAAATGCTAATGAAAGAGATCTCCTCAAGGGATGCTTATGTTGTTGAGCTGCACAACACGGTTGCCAGCATGGGAGGAGAAAATGCAGAACTAAAGGCGGAGTTGAGCACATATCTGCCACTCGTAGCATCTTTGTCTGATCAGATAAGTGTGCTGGAAGAAGGCGCTCTTTTACTGTCAGAACTTAATAAAGAAGGCAAATTGGTAAGCTGCTTCATCTTTCCTAGGCAAATATGGAACATTTTCCATTCTTCATGTAAATGCAATCTGCTAACCTTAAAATAAAAAACTATCCATGGTGACACCAAAACAAGAAAATTTTCGTTCTCCTTGACAACTAACATTCTATCATGTTGAAAACTAGATAGTTCTAATATAGTTGCATCCACAACAAAGATGCTCTTCATTATCTTTAACTTACCTAATCCTTTGCTTCTTCAGGAATTTGTGCAAGAGGACAGACGTAGTTCAGAATCCCAAGACAACCCATCAGGAGCTTTGGAGTTGCAAAGTTTAATTGCAAGAGTTGAAGCACTCCAAGTTGTATTATTAGATGCCAAGGACCGCCGAGATAAGGAGTTTACTGAATCTGCTGCCAAATTGGAAGCGGCGAATGTAGAAATTCAAGAGCTTAAAACAAGTAAAGGCTCATGCACTGGACGTAAGGAACAGTACATGGTGGATGATAGGCAAAAATGTGATGCCGATAACTCCAGAGGGAAGCAAGTACAGATCATGAAAGATATCGAACTTGATCAGGTATCTACTTGTTCGCCATATGGCACTGGAGCCACCATCTACCCTCTTGGTGGTGATGCAAATGTGGAGCTTGATGATGAGATGCTTCAACTGTGGGAGACTGCCGAGAAGGATTGCAAGAACCAAACAGCCAAATCTTCATCGTCTGAGCATGACATACAAGCGGTGGAGGAGGTGAAGAGTGAGTACCCTTCCTTTGAAATAGCAAGGGGAAGAGACCTAGGAATTGACAGGCTCGAGATATCAACAGTGTCCCTGGAACCTCAGCAATTATGGCGCAAGAATGTCCTTAAGAAGCTCGCTTCGGATGCTCAGAGGCTGTCAATCATCCAAGCAAGCGTCAATGAGGTGAAGCAGAAAATGGAGGGCACTTTGAAGGGAAAATCTCCCATGAGCTCTGAATACAGCAGCATCAGAGCTCAGCTGCAGGAGATCGAGGGTTTTGTCTTGGAACATATAGATTTCAACAACAATTTGACAAAGAAGGCTGAGAATTATCCTGCATTGGAGGTAAATGCTGAGCTAGAAGGCTATTCCAGCAGAAGGAAAATATCAGAGCAGGTGCAGAAAGGATCAGAAAAGGTTGCGAGGTTGGAACTGGAACTTCAGAAGATACAGTATGTCTTGAGCAATCTCGAGGAAGAGCATGGATACAAAAGGGTTAAAGTCTCTGAGAAGCATTCGCGAGTGCTTTTGAGGGATTACATGTATGGATGGAAGGACAGAAATGTTGCCGGGCAGAAGAAAAAGAAGAGGGTACCCTTCTGTGGTTGTGTGCGTCTTAAAACAAAAACTGAGCCATAACCATTTTGTTCCGTAGGTAGCAGGAGGAAGAATCTCTAGATATCAGCCCAAATAGGCTGACATTCTTGCTGCTTTGAACAGAAAGTGATGTTTTTAGGATCTCTTCTGTAATGAGTTAGCATGATAATATTAACAAGAAGCTCATGCATTCAAAGTTTTTGTCTTTCTTGTCCAGAAATGAGGCAATAATGGCTAGTTTAATGAGTTGATCTTACTGATAATGATATGAATCGAGGCATTGTGTATTTGTATTTCCTCATGTGTTGCTTCCTTTGGGAACAGAGTTCTCACTCTTTTTACTGTATATAGATACAGTTTCATCTTTCATGTTGGTACTTGGTAGTCAATATCTGCAGTTGATTCTCTGTTTAGTCCAGATCAGGTGTAGTGGCTAGAGATGCAAATGCCAGTACTCTTGCCTTTTCTATGTTCTGATGATCTGACCAAAAACAGGAATTTGAGTTTTCTTGCCCCTTTAGGGTGTGGTAAGTGTCCCTTATTTTTCTGCGAATGGACACAGACTTGGTTATTACTAAGCCCAATGCCTTGTATCTTGTATGTTTGTGTTATCTTGTTTGTACTTAATTATCCTCTGCAGATGCATTTATGATATATGACTTCTGATTTTTTAGCAATGAACTGGCACCTGATGATTTTCCATTTTGTCATGCAGGTACTTGCTCAACATAACCATAGTGGTTTCTATAGGTAATCATGCAAAAAAAAAAGCAAGATTGATGTTTGGGAAGGTAATCTGCACAGGCTTAATGCTTAACTCAAAAAAAGGGATTTTTTTTGAATTTCCTAGACAATATAGTACAATACTCGAGATGTTTGTATTTATCTCGGCTTTCCTGTTGACAACTCAGGTCAGAGTCATCCATATACTACACCAATTCTCCAATCAGACCATGTTCTCATGGGCTGCTGCACTGTCCATGACCATGCCTGCCTTGTGCGAGTGCAACACGTAGTCGCACTCCGCCACCGCCTCGCCCACCGTCGGGAATATCCACTCGTGGCCGATCAACTCGAGCACCTTCGAGCTGTCCAGCTTCTTCATGATTTCGCTCCCTGGGTTCGCCAACACAATCTGAAATGAAGAACACAACAGCAGCAAACTGAATCAGCCAGGGTTCACGACGCAGAACACTTCAATGCCGTAGCTCTCTTCTCACCTGAAGGCCCCTTCTGTCCAGGATCTTCTTGAGTTCATCCAGCATGCTCGTGCCGCTGGTGTCGATGCTACCGACGGCTGCAGGGGAGAGAACAGACAGATCAGGCTTCATGTTACAGTTTCAGATACGATGCTTGGTGTGTGTATCAGGTAATTGGGCAGAGACCGATCGTTTCAGATGAAGCATGATCATGTACAGTTCTCTGTCTCAGGTAGTCAGGTGCAGTGTAATTCAGACACAAGAATTTGTAACTTACCACCCATGTCTAGGACAACATACTGCATGCCCATCTCGCCCTTGGCCTTGGTCCGGTCCTCCTCCTCCTCGATCCACCGCAAGATCCTGAGCATCACAACACAAGTTTGATCATCGTAAGAAGTCCACATCGCATGCCGTTGATGCTCTAGTGTGCTGTTCGTGCTGAACTGCTTTTGCTCACCTCTCACGCAGGTAGCTTGCGTTGGTGAAGTAGATAGGCGAGTCCACGCGCAGCACGAGCACGCCGGGCACCGCCTGCGCCATGGCGTACTGGTCCATCCTTCGGTAGATCGTCGAGTTGGGTATGTGCCCGAGCACCGTCGTCCTCGGCCGCGCAATGAACAGCAGGACTCGCAGAATTGATATCGCAACCTAAAACCTCAGAGCACAAAGAAACACGTGGCCACCGTTCAGAACAAGTAGTATGCAAAAAGAAGAGTACAACAGGAGGCAATGTGCAACGTTGCAACGTACCGCGACGACCAGCCCGATCTCGACGCTGCCGAAGACGACGCCGAGGTAGGCGCCGACGCACACGCAGAAGTCCACCTTGTCGACCTGCCAGAGGTGGATGGCGGCCGGGTAGTCGATCAGGCCGAGCATCGCCGACATGATGATCGCCGAGAGCACCACCAGCGGGGTGTAGTGGAACAGCGGCGTCAGGAAGAGGAGCGTGAACATCACCGCCAGCGACATGATCACGTTCGACATGGCCGTCTTGCAGCCGGCGTTGTAGTTGACGGCCGACCGCGAAAACGGGCCTGGCATATACAGGATGAAAAGGGTTGTAGCGAGAGATCCTGAATTCGAGACCTGGCTATCTCACTCATGTTCGTGTGTTGGAGATGGGAATGTACCGGTGGTGAGGTAGCAGGATGTGAATGATCCAATGATGTTCATCGTTCCAATGGCAATCATCTCCTTGTTGCCGTCGATGTGGTAGTTCTTGAACATGGCAAAGCTCCTTCCTACGGCAATACCTTCCTGCATGTGACAGAAGCATGAGTACTCTTTTTGACGGTAACCACAGTATATACGGTGCTGCAATATCTTTTTTTCTCTCTCTTCGAAAGAACAAGTACTGAAATGTATATAACCAGTGAGATAAGGATGTTAGGCTTACGGCGAGGGCAATGACGCCGGTGATGATTCCAGTCTTCAAGGCGAGCATCATGTACGTCGACGAGAAGTTCAGACTTGTAACAGATGGTGGATTCAGACCCTTCTTGAGGTGACCGATCTACAATGTCGGGAAAAATGGCGTCAATTAGTACTCCAATTTTTACTGAATGTTTATGTGTATGTTGATGGAAATTTGTCGATTTTATCAGTTGTTGTGCTCACCACTTGAATGCCATGGTTTTCAGCATGAGTGAGGTACACCAGAAGGCTTCCAAGGATGACCGACGTCAATGGCGCGGCGGCGGATGTCCAGAACAACTTCGGCCGCCTCTTGCTCTGTCAAAAGAAAGTAAGATTATATGATATGTAATAACTTGACAATCCTGTGTGGAACATGCAAGAAATGGTTTTAATTTGAGATGCCACTTGGATCAGAGCCTCAGAATTCAGACCAAGAACTACCACAGGAACGATTTCAGGCATAAATTTGGAATCCTTTATCACAGCTAAACTACATGCGGATCGTATTCATTCTCGCACATGTCAAATAATTGTCATTGCGCCACGAAATAAGACAAGAGACTTGGAATAATCAGCCGATAAACACAGTTCAAGTCTTCAAGAACAATTTCTGATTGGGACAATATAAGCAGGTCCTATTTGCTCCAAGGAGGCTTGCACACGGATCTTCTTTGGGAAAATTGATACTACTTCAGTGGTTGGTGGGCCTTGGCCTTTCGCAATTATTGGCCTATTCTTTTCACTACCATGATATTGGATTCAATCGCTTTTCAGTATGAAAGTATAAAACTGATGCCCAGCAAGTCAAAACGTTCTACTGACATAAAACGACATGATGCAATTCACCTACCTGACGCAAATTTAAGAAACTTGCAAGCCTAAAATTTTGTTCCTCCATCATTAGCATCTCCAACAAGACAAGTGTTTTTCTTTTTGGGACGCAAAGGAAAGTAAAAGATAAATCAAATTGGATTGTGAAATGTTGCATACTAAGAATATTCAGAGGCTGGGAAGATGACAAGGGAAACCATACAGTGGACAGGCAGATTTGATCATCAGATGCATCTGTAAGCTATCCAAAAAGTGACCAAGGGATCGATTCCTTTGTCCCACCAATGGCCTCACGAGCTTGTGTCCTTATATGCATATGGCTCCAAAACATTACATGACAAAATCTGTTTCTTGCATCTCGAGCACACCTGTGACTCGGCAGTATTTTCAAGTAAAACCGCTAGACCATAGCTACCTAGGACCACTCATATCATTCGCTTCATTCACAAGACACTACTTGTTTCTCAGTTGTAATTTGTAAGATAACTATACCATACATGTTGCATATCTTAGCAAGTAGCAACCATTTTAATTGGCTACGTCTAAGACAACAAAATGGACACTCCAACAACAATTGTATTTCAATTCTTATTCGATTTTTCATGTGAATTTTAATTCAAGTTGGATTGTGCAGCCTTTCCCATCGGTTTTCTTGACCCAACTCTTTGTCTTCTTGGATTACTACACGACTAAACGTATACAAAATGGAACCTTATCGCCATTATCCCAAATATTGTGTCATCAAGCCAGCTTTCTCTTGTCACAATCCTAGTATTAGTGCGGTATTACGTCATGATCAATTATACAAGAAGGAAGGTAGGGAAAAAAAGCCCAATGATAAAATGATTGGTCGATCGGTTCTCTTATGTGGTACGCATATATACTCCTTCTAGTATGATTGGACCAGTCATTTACAGGAGATTCTTATGCCTCATGCTCCCTTTTCTACTGCTCGCAAGTATTTTTTTCCTTTTTTGGACGAAAACTACTCCTAAGTATATCTCTCACACTTGAGAGGCAAAGTAATAGAGGCTATATCCCCTTCTCATGTTGTCTCCAGCAGAAGATTATTTCTCAAGTAAAAGATCATGCACTGTATTATTTAGAAAGTACTAATAAGTAAAATGAAAATGAAGGCAAGAATATTGTGTTACTTACAATGAAGCGGGTGAGGAGGAGGAGGAAGAGGAAGCCGCTGCCGAGCAGGACGCTCTCCCATCGCCACTGCAATCCAATCACGGTGACACGGCACCCGATCGATCGAACGAACGAACACGTCAGGGACACGGATATTAATTATTAGGCAAAACGTGCGTCGATAGGAACGAAATCAAATCGCAATTTTACTCAATTATTAATCAGTCTCGTCAGACATATATGCATCATGGACCATACATGTGTCCCGCAAGCTAAGCAAAGCTGCAGCGGCAGGTATGCATGACCGGCCAGAGAAGCGAAAGGAGAGGCAAGGACCATGCATGTCCCTGTCGAAATTACAGGTCCTCCTCCTCTCCTCTCCTCTCCTCTCCTGTCCTTCCCGGACATCCACGTAACTTGCCAGTGGCAGTACACTGCAGGTCAAGCTAGTTAGCTCCAGAGGCTTGTGCCCTCAGGAACGCGTGTCATGCACATGCGTGGTGTCACCATGCATATGATCGATCCATCCATACGTACTCATGTATAATTATTACGTAGGTATCGGTCGGCATCGGTGTTAACCTGGTGCGTCTGCGAGAAGACGGAGCGCATGACGGAGACGATGTCGGTGGAGGAGGTGAAGTGGTCGAGGCTGAGCATGCCCTTGAGCTGCTGCAGGCACACCACCGTCGCCGCGCCGCCCATGAACCCCACGATCGTCGCGTGAGACAGCAAGTCAACGATGAAACCCAGCCTACACACATTAGTGAAACCCATACGTAGCAGATAAACGTCCAAATCAATTAACTCTCTCTCAAGACGACTTGATACATAAGCGTAGTAGTTACTAGCTAGTCTAGAATCTAATTAACTTTTGACAAGTTAAAAAGTAACGGTGCTTTTCACCAACTACTCTCGGCCGGTGGCTTAACCCACAAGAGAGTGTTAATTCCTAGTGGGAGCGACTATTGCATACGTGATTATTTTTTTCTTGAACTTTAGTTATTTTTTTATATTGTAATTTTAGATGACTAAGAATACAACTTTAGGAGTGAGAATTAGTTTACTCTAACTTTAGGTGATGAGATTAACTGTGTAATAGCAAAACTGATTTGTAATTAGATTGATGCATGGAGTAAGGAGCTAAATTAAACTAGTGCGTACGTACCTCAGTAGGCCAAGCGAGGCCTGGAAGACGCCCGCGAAGAAGGTGGCGGTGAAGGCGAGGTGCACGTAGAGCGCCGGGTTCTCCGCCGCCGGCACCTCCGCCCCGAGCATGGACCCGATGAGCAGCGACGCCACGGCCACCGTCCCCACCGCCAGGTCCTTAGAGCTCCCCATCATCGCGTACACCAGCGGCGGCACAAAGCTCGAGTCTAAACAGTAAACACACACATAATAATATTGTTACTTGCGTATACGTTGATAAGCACATATGTCTACGACTCTACGTACATGCATGCAGATGCAATACACTGTACTAAGTACATGCACGACAGCGTGCTTACAGAGGCCAAGGATGGGGGGCAGGTTGGCGAGCTTGGCGTAGCTGATGCCCTGCGGGATGGCGAGGCTGGCAATTGTGATGCCGGCGATGAGGTCGGACTTGAGTGTGCCGAGCCTGTAGGCCGGCAACCACTCCATGAACGGGAAGAAGTAGCGCAGCGCCGCCACCGCGCGCCGCCCAGCGCTCTGCTCCCGCACCACCGAGCGGAACGGGTCGTCCGGGAAGAAGGTCTCCTTGAGGTTCCCCCGGAACGTGTCCAGGAACGGCCGCGCCGGCGGCACCGGCACCCGCGGCGCCCCCCGCTCCCCGCCGCCGCCGTTCCCCACCTCCGCGCTGCCGCCCATGGCTGGCTGGCTCGTGTACGTGCTAGCGAACTTGAATTGAGATGTGCACAAAATTAGAGGGAGAAGAGGAGAGCCCAGGAATCAAGGAGTAGCTAGCTAAATTATGCCGCGTTTGGAGATGGACACTAGTGAGGCAGTGTATATATAGAAGCGTTGGATTAGGTGTCTGGTCTGATGCGGTGCGAGTGATTCGGGGGCTGGGGGTGGGCCCGGCGTTGTCAGATCCCACTTGGCAGGGGGACGGGCCGTGCTGGCGTGGGCGGTGGTGCATACGTGGCACGGCATCGCGCGCTAGCTAGCTTCCTACGTGCAGGTTGACGCGGTCGTCGTGGTCGGCACGAGGCGATCGATTCATCTGGTCGATTCGGTTCCTGTCTCGCGCGCGCGGCCGGGGAAATCTCCTCGTCTCTATGATTAGGTTACGGCGGGCTTGGGACGTCATCTTATGCATAGGTTGCATGCTTCCGATCATTCTGGCTTTTCCTAAGCTACCTCTGAAATTTGACTGCAATTACACGGTAAAAGCTATTAATTTTTCTAATTCGTTCAATTAAAAAATAGAAACACTACTATATAAAAATAAGAAAAAAATGAAAAACATATACACACAGGGACAACGCAAAGAAAAAAATAAAAAAACAAATGAAAAAAGAAGAAAAGACAAAAAAGCAAAGCAAAATCCAGAATTAAGAATTTAACGCGTTTATCCCAGCTTATGACGGGTTAAAAACGCGGAATGTCTTTGGAACGATCCAGTAAAGATACTCGTTTACAAAGTTAAGTTACAATTAATGATTGATTGGAGTACCTACCTGCCAGATGGCATGGGAAAGTAGCACAAAAATGCACATCATCATCGATCGCCTAGCTCGGCACTAATTAAATAAGATGCATAAACACGTGTTTACCGTTCTGAACTAGTCTCCTTAGTGGCTGCTCCCCCAGAATCCTCTTCTAGTGCTCCTGCAAGCGCCTGATGACAAAGATCTAAGGCGTAAACTGGTCTAGTTGATTTGATCATCACTCACCGAGCAGAAGCTAGTGGCTACAGTTGCTGCACTTGGCGTTGCTGCACTTGAGATCACGAACGCCACACAAATCCCCGCGTCCTGCTCGAATCATTGACTACGTGGACCCGAACAAATAATAGAGGGTACGGCCCATCTACATTCGTCTAACCTCATGTATTGTGCTAGCTTCTCAGTTACTAAATAAATACGGTCGTTAGAATACGTACGTGCTGACTGCCGTATAGAAATTTAAGCTTTCCACGATATACTCAGATAGTGCAGTCAAATGATTTAGCTCAACCTAGCTTATTTTGTAAGCCACCTGGGGTGGTGATCAACTCGGCTTCGGCTTCTGGTTTCTGACTTATTTTGCACTATTAATAAATTTCGTCTTTTTCTGAATTTTTGACTTTTTGTTGAGCTTTTTTGCCGGTTCTTTTTTTCCCGTATTTGTTTGTATTATACGTAATGGGCTAACATATTTTTTATATTTTTAAATATTTTTAAATTTAATTATGCTAAATAAGATTCAGTCAGCTACATTGCGTTTTCAGCCATAAGCCATTAGCTTTTCAGCCGAACCGATCACCACTGAGTGTGATATGCGAAGAAAGTGACAAAGATCACATCACAGCGTGTACGCCACCGAGTTAATTAGACGCGTATCGGCTTATCAGCGGGTCAAAGATGCACTCAGGCGTTGACCTTTCAGGCCGCGCTTGTTCAAAGGAAAGAACGGATTGTATATCACAACATGATCGAGTGTACTATCACACGTGGCATGTTCCACATGCTGGAAGCATATATCAGTGTAGTATCTCATATACCAATATAAGATACTACCATGGAACGTTATCGTCAAAGTAAGGAATAAATAAAAACAACATTGAAAATCACAAAGAAATTAAAATTTTAATAGAGAACTAACAGAAGCTAAAATAAATATTTGAAACATAGGACCGATTCACTTCTAACCAAAAGAGGAATAAATAAAATGTCATAAATAGTGGTAAGCCACAATGGTGAAAACTCGAATGCTCCCACCTATGCACGATGATATCACTCCACTGGCCTTTTACCTGAGAATAGAAAGAGCAAACGTGAGATTTGAAAATATCAATAAGTACCCAACAACGGTCGCAACACAGTGATTAAATGACATGTAATACAAGCAATTAATTGACACAGGTTAATTGCAATGAAACTAGGTTATGGGAAACACTGATACCGATCGGAGATAGAGATAACAGGAACCATGAAAATAAAGGATAATCATTATTTAGCAAGTCATGGCAATAGCACTGGCGATTACTCTCACATACCCAGTTATACGAGAATAGTCAGGCACAACGCTGTCTTCGACTGTATAACCGCAAACATAGTGTAATATCCTGAGTAACGAGAGTGTATGGCCCTCCGTACGTTACCACGTGGGTAGCAATCTCCCCTATATGTGGGTAACCCCAGGCCAAGTAACCGCTATATTGTTAACATATTATCCTAAGTAACGAGATAACAAGAACAGTGGAATCAAGCTAATTGTTATTTAATAAGTTATGGCAATGGCACTGGTGATTACTCTCACATACCCGGTTATACGAGAATAGTCAGGCACAACGCTGTCCTCGACTGTATAACAGTAGATGGGGTATAATATCCTGAGTAACGAGAGTGTACGGCTCCCTGTATGTTACCGGTTGGGTGAAAATCTCCCCTATATGTGAATAACTCCAAACCAAGTAACTGACATATTGTTAACATGTTATATGGTATGAGTTTAAGAGAACTAAGGAAATGCTAAGATAAAGTTATGAGGAATGAAAGGATGTGCTAAGGTTAAAGATGGAGAGATATAATTCCTGATACGAGGGCAATGTGGAATGATAATGTGATGATAGTGATATAAGAATTATTCTAAAGAAATATTATAACATAACTCACACAAGGGTTGACAACCATCTAAGTTTTATTATGTGGTGAGTGATTATTAGTCAGATTAACAGGTGTTGTATAGATGTCATTCATGACACATATGAAAATCATACAAATAAAAGATCATGATATCAGGAAAAATAAGCATAGCAGCTATAATGTTAAAAGATTGCTAGTGGTTTAAACCTACATTTGAAACATATTCATATGCTACCCCATTAATGATTTTAAGCATGAATTCTAAGATTAATTAAAAACATGGATTATAGAACATTATTAGCCAAGTATTCTAATAAACCTAAAGGCATGTGAATTAAAATAACCTAGAACACCATGGCATGAATACAGTATTGGATGTTTATAATCAGGAAAACATTAGTAGGATGATAAAACCAAGCATGCATTAGTAATATGATAATAACTAGGCAAGCATTAGTATTACGATAACAACTAGGTAGGTTTTAGTGATATGATAACAGCCATGTAACTTTGGTGATATGATAGTAGCCAGGTAATCTTTGGTGATAGGATAATAACTAGGTAATCTTTAGTGATAAGATATTAGCCAGGTAATTTTAGTGATATATAACAGCCAGGTAATTTTTGTGATATGATAATAGCCAGGCAAGTATGAGTGTTATAATAATTGTACTCAATGGCAAGGTGACAAGTAATATGAAAACACATGGTATGCGAAACGAAAAGGTCATAGCTGCAAGGTATTTGTCTTGAGCACGCTCGACGGACACGTTACTCGAAAGATCAAAGGTGCGCAATTGCCCGAACGCCCCCTTCGTGGCCACGTGCAAACTTACAAGGTGGAACATGAACGAATTAGATCAGGGTTATGATAACCTTGTGGAATGACGGACGGAAGTGCGTTTGGTTGGAAAGAAATTCGCGTTCGCTTAGCCTTTAATGGGCGAATCGCCGTTCGGCTCGTTCGGTCGCGTGAACGCGTCCCACTGCACGGCTAGCCAAAAACCCGCGCAAATACATATTCGGCCGTGCCCTTGGCCAAACGAACCACGATGGCTCCGTGTAACGGCCGGTCACTGCCCGCGCCGCGCCGCCATCGCGTCACCACGGCCACCTCCGCCTGTGCCTTGCATGCATGCCGCACCGGCGTCTGTGCCGCCTCCTCTACCTCTCAATGCCGCCGCCTCCCCACTGGCCTCACGCCGTTGACCGGCGCCGCCGCCAGCTGCGCGGCCGCTGCTGGCCAAAACCTCGGCCGACCCCTCAGTGAGAGAGAGAGAGAGAGAGAGAGAGAGAGAGAGAGAGAAATATTGGAGATGGGAGAGAGATTAGAGATAAAGAGCGATAGAGATAGAGGAAGAGATATAAGAGAGGAAGAGAGATAAGAGAGAGTTTTCCGGGTGCTACAACCAGCACCACAAAGCTGTTCCTGTCAGAGATTTTGCTCCACGGGTCGCCAGAAAGGCAGGTCAAGGGTTAATTACTGGTGCTAGTTACTTACTTAACCGTGTCTTCGTCACTGGGGTAGAAACTGCCCAGGATTTCTCATTTTCAGGGGTTTCTACTGTCTGCTGCTACTCAATGTGTTGCTGTCAGAAAAATTCTTACAGTGGCTCGAGAGACCAGAAATCATGAGGTAGCTTAGCTAGGCTGATAAAACTTGTCCTAAGTGATGCTCCCCAAAGATATCAAAAGGTAAGCTGAAAGTCTACGCAATAACAATCCAACTAAGCAAAAGGTGATTTTTCCTTTGGATGTATCAGGGCTGAGGAGGTTCTTTTCAGACCTA